>JAQHUG010000268.1:1514993-1638439 GCA_028555095.1 Dicrostonyx torquatus | reverse complement strand
CGGGAGGCAGAGGCAGGCGGATCTCTGTGAGTTCGAGACCAGCCTGGTCTACAAGAGCTAGTTCCAGGACAGGCTCCAAAGCCACAGAGAAACCCTGTCTCAAAAAACCAAAATAAATAAATAAATAAATAATATTCTTCTTTGTGGAGGGAGTTGTTTTAAAGCCTATTAATGTTGGAATTGTGACAATATTTTTAAACTTCTAACTAGGTATTGGAAGGATGAATTTCTGATGACTGAGGGTATACTGTGTACCAATGTGTAAATATGAAACCAGCAAAACAAGAGCATTCAGCTGTTTCACATAATAGACTGTATAATATGAGGGAAACATCATTATTATATAATTGAGAAGAAATATAAAGCAATATAGGTTTTATGACTTTATCTGGTTCAGAAGTCAAGCTGCTTAAACCTCCAAAGAAAAGCCTTTTGGGTCTCAACTGCATGGATCAGAATATAATTTGTACATAATAAAATGGACAGTGGAACAGAACATGCCATCCATGATGAGGTAAAGGGCTGTATGGATACACAAGGACCTGAAAGTAGGGGTACAATAGAATATCATTTAACAAAAAAAAGAGAGCAGGGACATGTTACCTAATCAAGTGGAAGATAAGTCATCTCTGAACAAACACATCCGAAATGCCAGTCAGAAAAGAAATGAAAGTATGACTTAATCAGATGCACAAGGCATTTTTTTTCAGTGGATATTTTAATTATTTTTCTGCATACCCCCTCGTAATAGTGAGTATGCTCAAGGGCTCCAGTTCCACAGAAAACAAAGCCCCTTGCCGTTTTGGCCTGACTTCCACAGGACTTGAGGGTATGTGAGAATTGATAATCAATAGCTTCTCCTTGCTTAGCACCACTTGAAGTCATTTGGGAGATCGAAGACCTCAATTGTTTTTACAATGAGCATTTCCATCCTATAGATAAGGAAACTGAGGCACTAGACGTTTGAGTTCCTTGGGTTAAACAAGCCTGCTTTTCTGAAGTGCTCAGAATTGTGAATTTTAATTTCTCTTCATTTAATTTTTTGTCTTTGGTTCTTATGGATGCATATCAGTGTTGGGCACACTTACCCAGACATTCTGGATCCTAGATTCATCATTCTCTTGTGCAGCCTAGGAAGGCAACGTGGTGTAGCAAGAAGAGGAATCCATCGAGTGGATTATTCTGGGATTCTACCCATGGACTGACTCTAGTGGATTTTGTTTGCTGTGGGCACTTTACAAATTTACAGTGCCCTTTTGAGAGCCCTTAGACACATTCAGTTTAGGAGAACAGCTTCCGCAGACGCCAGTCTGTGACCTTACATCACTAAAAGCTAGATTTAGTCATTGTCACTATTACGTAATAACAAGTCAGCAGAACGTTTTCCGATTGGCTAAAATGTGTGAGTACAAGGACCAGAAAAGTAGCAGTCCAAGGAATCTCACTGGCTCCTTGGCAAGAAATGCCAGCAGGTGACTTGGTTTCTTATAACCTCCTAAATAAATGCCTTTGCCTAGAAGCTGTATGTGAGGGTGTGAATAAAACTCCAGTTCAGACACTAACCCCATACCGTTAAAAGCTTTAGAATTAAAATAGGCAGTGGTGGCGCACGCCTTTAATCCCAGCACTCGGGAGGCAGAGGCAGGCGGATCTCTGTGAGTTAGACCAGCCTGCTCTACAAGAGCTAGTTCCAGGACAAGCTCCAAAGTTCCTGAGAAACCCTGTCTCGAAAAACAAAAAAACAAAAAACAAAAACAAAAAAAGCTTTAGAAATAGATTGCTAGAATTTTGTGTTAAAAATGGGTTTACTCACTCCCTAATTTAGCCTATATGCCAAATGACTGTAGACTTCAATCGTTGGAGCTCGGGCAGGACTTTCGATAGCTTTGAATCCCAGGCTCCGTTGATGAGGTTCTCCAGGAAACAGTGCTTCCCCCTAAAGAAGAGAATAGACACTCTCTCCTGGATTGAGACATAATATCCCAAGCTACACGAAAAATAAGCGTGAATCCAGTGTGGCTCACCAGTCCTCTAGCCAAGGGTAGATCCTTCAGGGAGGCTGATTTCCATAGGATACGCTAAATAAAATGAGGGATGATGGTTATCCCTTTATCGAGATAATGGACTTCTCCTTTATAGAATCCTCACCCTTCCTGCATCCGCTTACACAGCCTCAGCCAGGAGGCTGACTTAAGCCATCTCGCTTTTCTGAATTATTCACTAAAAGTGCAACTTTTCCTGCTATTTTTTAAATCACTTTTCTTCTTTTGAGAAGAGGCCAAAGCCTAGGCAGACTTTCCCACACACCCCTATATTCTTGGTCTTTTCTGAGAAAATTAAGCCCATACACAATTTTGTCATGTGACCGGGAGAAACACCGTGGTTCCCTTTCTTCCTCTTCTCCATTTTCTATGAACCTTCAAAGATTGAAGGTTCCCTTCCCTGGGCTTTCTTTCTTTCTTCTTCTTCTTCTTTTTTTCTTTTTTTAAAAAAAAAACTATTAAAATTGTAACTGTACTTCAAAACCTGTAATTTAAAAGTATTTCAACTTGCTATATTAATCTTAACATCTACTCTTTGAAGATATATGCTGCCCATGTGGCCATTTATAGACAAGGAAAATAGATTCTGAGCAGCTAAATGCCTGCTCCCGGTTGAGACAGCCATGAGCAGTTGAACCTGGGTTCAATTAAACATAAATCCCAACTCAAATCCACCCACTTGTGGTTCTAAAACACTACTGCCTATGTGCAAAATGAAGTAAAATAAAGGCAGCATATTTCAAAGCTTCATTTCTTATCTAAAATGTTCTAAATACTTACAAGGCATTTGATTTACAAAGAAGATATTAAGTAATGTACAATAGTGCACTCAATTTCTTTAAGGGGATTTGGTTTGTTCATAGTTCACAGGAATGCTATGGGGATGCTGTTCCTGAATTTTAGAATTTCAGTAGTGACCTGGTTATTACTTCATTTTCTCATTACCACAATTAAAGTATCTGATGGACTGAGCTCCCAAGGTCCAGTCGAAGAGCAGAAGGAGGGAGAAGATGAGCAAGGAAGTCAGGACCGCGAGGGGCTGGTCCACCCACTGAGAGAGCGTGCTTGATCTATTGGGAGCTCACCAAATTCAGCTGGACCGGGACTGGACGAGCATATGACCTAACCGGAATCTCTGAATGTGGCTCCTAGTGGAGGGGGACTGAGAAGCCATTGAAAATGGCACGGGGACCTATCTCTTCTGCATGTATTGGCCTTTTGGGACCCTAGAGTATTTGGATGCACACCTTCCTGGGCCAGGATGGAGAGGGGAGGCCTTGGACTTCCCACAGGGCAGGGTACCCTGCCCCCTCTTAAGGAAGCAGAGGGAGGGAGGAGGGGTAGTGGGGGAGCGGGAGGGGACTGGGAGAAGGGGAGGAAGTGTAAATTTTTTAATGGAAAAATAAATTTAAAAAATCAAAAAAAACCCCAAAAAACAAAAAAGAATTTAAAGGAGAAAGGGTTCACTTTGTCTTATAATTTGAAGGCACACAGTCTATCACCAGGGAGGTCAGGGCAGCAGGATCAGAAGGAAGCTCCTTGCATCGCATCCATAGTAAGGGGGTTGAAAATGAACAGGAAGTGAGGTAGGGGTATACAACCTCAAAGCTTGTTTCATGTGATCCATTTTTTTGGGCAGGGCCTCACAACCTTCCCAAGCAGCACCAACACGTAGGAACCAATCGCCTGTGGGGAACGTTTTCCATTGAGCCCCAGCACCAAATACAGTGACACACGCCTATAATCCTAGTACTTTGGGAACTGAGGCTGGTGCACCGCTACTTCAGGACTCGTGTGGGTTACATGGTGAACTGAAGACCAACCTTAGTGACTTAGTGAGAACTGTATCAGAACAGTAGGAATACATTTTAATGAGTCATGTGCTTAATGTATGCAATGCCCCGGGCTCAATCTTCAATAGGTTCAATAAAATTTAAAGAAAGATCCAAAACTGTATGAGCAGTAAATTGACTGAGAGACGTGGGCAGTATGTTAGGTTGTACAAGGGCTGTATAGTGAGAAAACACAAATATCCCAGGGAAGTCGAGAAGAGTTTCATTCATATTATTTCCTAATAAAATATTATAATGTAGGAATGCTTCAAAAGGTGTTCATGTATGCATGCATCAGACCATGAAAAATAAATTTTACTTTCTAATATTTACTTCATAAAGATAAGATTTCAAAGGTTGAAGGCTGAGGTAACCCCCACAAAAATGATTGCTAAGAAATGAGTATGATTTGAAACAGATTTTTTAAAGTACCCACTTTATAGACTTGAAAGAACATCAGACTTTTTGAGCTGAAATGTGAAATGTTCAAAAATGAAATAATCCATGTACCGTACAGATATGCAACTTATGCCCCGCCGTGAGCAGCTGTGTGGATCTACTCAGTGTGCTTACTGGAAAGAAAGCAACACATCTCGTGCACTCACTCACTCTCCAGAGACCGTGTTTCCTTGCTCCACACATAAAAGAAATCACGAGTCTGTTCCAAAAAGGATCGTTGGAATGGTAAATAATCAAAAAAATCTTGTGCTGTGAAATTCCTGAAGAAATAGAGATGTGTTTGCCCAGACAGACAAGTAGAACGTGGTCAAGGCATTAATAGGAAGAAAGAAGGTAACTGGGGTTATTAAAATTGTACAGTTTCAAAGACTGAAAATGATTGACTGTTGGATTTTAAAGACAAGTCATTAGCAATAGTCAATCAAGTCTTTACCTCCTGGAATATCGGGTGGTGTAAGAGGGTTCTTCTGTATTTTGTGTTCCTTTCATTGTTAATAAAGAAGACTGCCTGACCTGTAGGATAGGGCAGCCCTTAGGTGGGCAGAGTAGAGAGAACATAAGGCTGGGGAGAAGGGAAGAAGACAGACACTATGTTTCTCCGGCCAGAGATGGATGTAGGTTAGAATCTTCCGGTAAGCACCTCATGGTGATCCACAGATTTCTAGTTTAAGATGTGAGAGTTAGCCAAGAAAAGGCTAGTGATAATGGGCCAGGCAGTATCTAAATGAATACAGTTTTCGTGTGGTTATTTCGAATGTAAACTACCCCGGAACCGGGAGCTGGGTGGGACACAGCCCACTCCTCCTATTACTACAATCGGGATATGTTTTCATCACCCAAAATGTCTGGATTTTATACTGTGTTCAGCCCCTGCAGGCACAATTCTTCAAATGTGCTTCACCGACCCTCAGAAGTAATGACAATGAGCTCACCACATAGGCTACACTGGACTAAAAAAAGAAATACTGTGCATAATGGCTTTAATATGATTTTTGTCTCATACTATGCTCAAGAATCCTATTGGCATTCATTACTAGATGACCAGTTCCTGAATGACATGCTGCAGAAAGGTGTTTTTCTCTTGTGGAGTTGGGGAGAAGCCACTCTATTGCCTTCCAAATGTCAAAATGTCAACATCAAAAGTTCCATGACTCTCAGGCTGTCAAATGCCTTCTAAATATCTGTGTTCATGGCTATGAGCCTAGGCTACTTTCAATCGTAGGTCAAGAAGTTTGTTTACAGTGAGCACCAGGCTATGGACAGATGCATCACTGGTCAAAGTGATGCGAATCAGAGCCCGAGTGCTCAGTCCTTAGTAGGATGCATGAAATGCAATGAAAACATTGCAACTAGGTGGTGGAAAGCAATGCAGAGGCAGAGGGTGGGGACAGGGCTGTGAAACGCTATCTTGTGGGCATGGAACGCTTGGCTGTTGGACCTATGAGATCATAGTGCCTGGGGTTATCTGCACATGAAGAAGTCAGTCAAAATTCCAATATAGATAGAGTAGATGAGTTTCAGTCCCCACCCCATTCAGGAGCTAGTAACAACTGGCAGGTGCTGTGGAGAGGAGAATCATGTGCTGAGGCCACTGGTAGAGTTCCCAAGTGTCACTGGATGGCTCCACATCCATGCCCATGATAGAAACAGAAAATGGACTCAATGAGCAAAGAAGGAGGAAGAAGAGGAAGAAGGAAAAAGAAAAGAAAAGAAAATACATGATGTTGGGAGAGAACATATTGATGGAAATATGTGGAAACTGGAAAGAGACTTTGGGTTAGATATGGCAATATTTTATTGAATACATGAAATTATAAAGAACAAATAAAGTTATGTGATGATTCCAATATTGTGGTACTCGTAATTGCATCAAACGTCTTTCTTAAGAATAATTACCTTGAAGACTTTTAAGCTCTTCTGTCCTATAAATAAATCTTGAATATACCAGTTTATGTGTAAAAGTAAATGTGTGAGGAGCCATCTAGGTAAAAATCATTTGATACACATAGCCTCCAAGTTTCTATATTTTCAAATGCCAATGAAGATAGCTTAAGATAATATTTTTATTTTATTTCAGCTGAATCTTATGAATATTAGAATATAAGGAATTGTGAAGTTTCCTGATATAACATATGTTATACTTGATAATGGGTATAAATGAGCTACTTTTATAATGTGAAATGGTACAGAATATAATGATCTATAAAACCTCTAAATAGAGCCATCCTTTTCTCATCCAAAGACTGAGATGGTAATTGATGTAACATTTCATAAGAGGGATTAACTTTCTCATTGAAATTCAATGACACACTCACATGTTCTCAGTCAACTTAAAATACTTCCCAGAGTTTGTGAATGCTAGCCCTTGACAGTCAGATAGAATTTCTGTGCTAGGATAACTGATAGACAATCGGGATACATTCACCTGAAAAATAAACTAACAAAAATGAATGTCTGAATAATAGTATTCAATAACATAAAACTTAAAAGAGCTTTAGGACATGTACTTAAATCAAGGTTCTATTTTAATAATAAATCATTATTTCATGAATATTGAGTACCATATGCCAAGTTAAAATTGTTGTGGCATTTGTTGATTTGTGTATATGTCATCACATAGAGTATGTATAATTCAACACCCACAATAACCTTATAAAATCAATATAATTCTCAATTCGTTGACAAGAAAACTAATGCTGAAAGACATACAGAAACTCATTCCCTGTCATATAGAAAATACCAGAACGAGGTATAACGCCAGTAGCACAGGCACTGATAGCTACAATAAATCCAACCACATTGAATGTCATTGAAGAGAAAGTGGGACATAGCCTTGAACACATGGGTACAGGAGACTACTTCCTAAAAATAACATCAGTATCACAGACACTGTATTAGGTTTGCACACTATCCCTCAAACACCATTTTTTTTGTCCATCTCTCCCAATATGGATTCTTTACCTCATAGCCCACTTGGTCCTCTAGTTCCAGCTGCCATCTTGTCCAATCGTAACTATTTCTCTAACATGAGATTTTTCTGTCCCAACTCTATCACCAATGCATGAGTATTCTCCTTACTTCACATCCTTGTCATCAAACCGTCACTTATTTTATTGATTTTTGACATCTGACAGATATAAAATGAAATCTCAAAATGGTTTTGATTTGCATTCCTCTGATGGCTAACGGTTTTGAACATTTTTCTATTATACTTATGGTTTTCAATATTTAAAACAAGTTTTAAATCAGATATATTTTGATCACATTCTACCCTTCCCCAAGTTACTCCAAAACATCTCTAGCTACCCACTTCAAAAAAGAAACGATAACTCAGTACATCAAAATATCCCCTCTAAACCAAAATAAAAAAAAAATGAAACCACACTCAAAATTAAAAAAAAATTTTTTTGGATTCTTCATCAAAAAGAGGTATATAGGTGTGCAGTTATGTCTGGTTCTTAAATTTGATTCCTTTAACCCATATGTTTGTTTTGTATCAATATCATGCTGTTTTTATTACTAAACGTCTATATAATAATTTGAGGCCAGAGATGGTGATATCTCCATCAGATTTTTGACATTAAGGGTTGTTTTTATGCTAACATTTACTTATGTGTTTCTGTATGAAGATAAAAAGTGTCCTTTCAAGATCTGTGAAGAATTGTGTTGTAATTTGACTAAGATTGCATTGAATCTACAGATTGCCTACAGTAGGATATCCATATATGATATATTAATCCTCCCGATCCGTGAGCATGTGAGATATTTCCATCTTCTGATACCATCTTCAAATTATTTCTTCAGTGTCTTAAAGTTTTAATCATACAAGTCTTTCACTTTCTTGCTGATAGTTACTCTGCAAAGTCTTTTGAGGCTATTGCGAGTTGCATTGATTTCCTGACCTCTCAATCCACTCATCATTTGTATATAGGAGAACTACTCATTTTTGTGAGTCCATATTGGATCCAGCTATATTGCTGAAAGGGTTTATCAGCTGTAGAAACTACCTGGTTAAATTTTTAGGTTCACTAATATATGCTATCACATCTTCTTCAAATCCAGGGACTCCGACTTCTTCCTTCAGCTGTCTTGTTGGTCTGGCTAACACTTCAAGTACTATGTTGAATAGATATGGACAGAGTGGACAAGTTATCTTGTTCCTAATTTCAGTGGAATTGCTTTAAGTTTTTCTCCATTTAAGTTGATGTTGGCCATGGGCTCGGAGTAAATTGCCTTTATTACATTGAGGTTTGTCCCTCCTTTCCCTAATCTCTCCAGGACTTTTATCAAGAAGGGCTATTTTGTTTTTTAAAGGGCCTTTCCTGTATCTAATGAGATAATCTCATATTTTCTGTCTTTCAGTTTGTTTATATGTTAGGTTACATTTAACAATTTCTGTATGTTGAACAATCCCTGCATCTCTTGTATGAAGCCCACTTGATCAGAGTGCATGATATTTTGATGTATTCTTGGATTCAGTTGGCAATTATTTCATTGAGAACATTGTATCTATGTTCATAAAATATATCTGAAATTCTCCATCTTTACTGGTTCTTTATGTGGTTTGAGCATCAGGGTGGCTGTGGCCTCATAAATAAAGAACTGGGCAATATTCCTTCTATTTCTATGTTGTGGAATAATTTGTGAAGTATTGACATCATCTCTTCTATGATTGGTGGAATTCTGAGCTAAATCCACCTGTCCCTGTGTTGTTTTTTTCAAGGGGGGGGGGCTTAGAAGTTTTTAATCACAGTTTCTGTTTCACTAGGGGTTATATGTCTAAATTGCTTTTCTGATCATGATTTAACATTGTTGGGTGGCATGTTTGGAGAAAAGATACATTTCTTTTTGATTTTCTAATTTGGTGGTGTACAGGTTCTTAAAGTATGTTCTTATGTTTCTGTGGATTTCCTTGGTGTCTATCTTTTTTTTTTCTCTGATTTTGTTAATTTTATTCAACTTGGCTGAGACATTTTCCGTCTTATTTTCTTAAAGAAGCAACTCTTTGTTTTATTTATTAATTATATTGTATTTTGTTGTTTCTTTTTCATTAATTTTGAATGAAATTCAAATTTATTTATTTATTTTTAATTTAATAATTAATTAAATAATTAAATTTAATAATTAATTTAATAAATTAATTATTTTTTCTATAAACTCATTTTGGATATAATACATTCTTTTTATTCTAGAGCTCTCAGGTAGGATTTTATGTTGCTAGTACAAGATCTATTTAATTTCTTTATGTAGACACTAAAGTGCTCTGAAATTGTTGCTTAGAACTGCCTGCATTTTGTCCTATAAGTTTGGGTATATTGTGCATTCATTTTCTTTACATTCTAGAACGTCTCTGGTTTCTGAATTTCAGTCTTGTCCCATTTCTTATTCAGTAGCTAATTGCTCAGCTTCCTGGAGTTTGTAGGCTTTCTGTTACTGTTCATATCCAGCTTTTATCTGAAGTTGTATGATAGTGTTCAGGGTACGATCCTAATTCTTTCGTGTATGCTGACATTTGCTGTGTGTCCAAGTATGTGGTCAGTATTAGAGAAGACCATGAGGTGATGAGAAGAAGGTATATTCTTTTTGTGTTTGTGTGATCTGCTCTGTAAATATGTTAGGACCACTTGGTTTATGACATCAGTTAGCCCCAGCATTCCTCTGTTTCGTTTTGGTCTAGATAGCTTGTCTGTTGGTGAGAATCAGGTATTGAAGTCAAGTATCTGTGGGATAAGCTGTAGTAATGTGACTTTTATGAACATAGGTGTCCTGATTTTAGTGTATGGATGTTAAGAATTTCAATGTCTTGGTAGATTATTTTCCTTTGATAAGAAGCTAGTGTTTTTCCTTATATCTTCTCATAACTTTTGGCTTGAAGTCTATTTTGACAGATGTTAATATGGCTTCCCTGGTTTTGCTTCTTAGATCCATTTGCTCTGAATATCTTTTTTCCATTCTTTTATCCTGCGGTGGTGTCTATCCTTGATGTTTTGATGGTGCAGCAGAAAGATCGCTCCTGCCTCCCCATCCGGTCCGCTAGTCTGTGCCTTTTTTATCAGGGAAATTAAGACCATTGATATTAAGAGTTATCAATATTTGTTTATTCCTTTTAGTTCATTCTAATGATGCTTTTCCCTCTCTTTTTATTTGTTGGCCTTAGAGCATGCCACTTTGATCTCATCTTTAATTCTATTTCATCTAACACTTCTTATTCCTTGCTTGCCTGTTTTTGAGAGGGTCTCTTATTTCTCCAGATGATGCTACATTCACTGTGTAGGACAGACTGATATTGGACATTTAATCATACATGGTCTATATCCCTAAAATTATAGGTTTTCAGTGCTGTATTCATTTTATGTGGCACTTAAGTTGAGACCAAGTTTCCATACTAGCTATATACTCTACCTATAAAGTGATCTATATTTCCAACTCCTCATTCAAACTTCTGTGAGTCAAACTTCGGTTGTACAGAATGAAAATGCTGTCAACCATAATTGAGATTTTTAGAGTGAAAACACATTGGCCTACTGCCTGACACTAGTTTGACAGTGAGTATAAATTCAGTAAACTCATGGCCATGTCTCCGCCAGGACTGAGGATACAAAGGGAGTCACTACTTTAATTACGAATTCTCAGGTGCTTTTTTTCATTACTAGTTGTGTTCAAATAGCAGGGGAAGTTTTGCTTTTAAAAGTATGCCTATGGTTTTAGTAATTAAAGAAAAACAGGATTATAATTTCTTTTTTTTTTGGTTTTTCAAGATAGGGTTTCTCTGTGGCTTTGGAGCCTGTCGTGGAACTAGCTCTTGTAGACCAGGCTGGTCTCGAACTCACAGAGATCCGCCTGCCTCTGCCTCCCGAGTGCTGGGATTAAAGGCGTGCGCCACCACCGCCCAGCTAGGATTATAATTTCTAATAAATATCGCTGACACTGGACTCAACCTGATTGAAATGTATAATATCTTGGGTAAAAAGAGTTCTGAGAAATGTGTTGATGCTACATAATTTATGCTTTTATAATGCTATATATATATGTATGTATGTATTTTATAAGTTATGAAAGAGAGTACACCTTCCATAGGTAGTTATGATGTTTGTCTTATGAGCAGTACATAGCAACTGAACTTTTAAAATGGTACAGGATGGCTTCCCTGTTTTTCTCACACAGCTTCCACCTGTAGTAGACTAGACAATGAGAAATGGTATTTCCAATAACCTTGGGTTCTTTTAGATAAATATCTCAAATATATGTCTAGATTTGTCTTTCTGTGCAATGAATATTTCTCTCCGTGTGTTCCTATAATCTTAATTTCAACGGACTGTAAATATGTACACTGATTGAGAAATGCAATGAGAACCCTCAAATGGCAAGACCGTTAGAAGCCTGCAGTCATTTTGTTAGGGGTTTCTTTGTGTGGGTGAAAACTTGAATGAATGTATCCCAGCCTGAACAATATTAACTAAGCAGTTCAGGCAGTTTTTCTTCAAAAGCCGTAGTCTGTCAGTATTTTTCCGTCAATTTTACAGAGACACAGAGATCTGTAGTAACTCTTTGTCTGAACTCTCTAGTTTCTTTGGGTTGTTGTACACAGTCCCCATTTCTTGGTGTCTACAAAACTCCAACATCTGACAACATAAGGTTTTTACAGGAGTGTTTGGATGGATTTTAAGACTGTAGAAAATAAATAAAGGTATTCAGCCAGTCACCTTCCTAAATATTTTTAAATGCTGTTTTAAAATTGAATTTTTGTTTTTCTTTTAAAAAAAAACTATAATAATTTAGCCGGGCAGTGGTGGCGCACACCTTTAGTCCCAGCACTTGGGAGGCAGAGGCAGGCGGATCTCTGTGAGTTCGAGACCAGCCTCGTCTACAAAGCTAGTTCTAGGACAGGCTCCAAAGCTACAGAGAAACCCTGTCTCGAAAAACCAAAAAAAAAAAAAAAACCAAAAAAAAGGAAAAAAATCAAATTTTATCTTGTATTATTAAAATAAGTCAACTATATACATATTTCACATACATATCACTGCAATAAGAAGACCTTCTGTAACTTATCATAGTCAGTAAATTGGATTTCTTAAGGGAATAACTGAGTGATATATGGGGACAAGGATCTGAAGATCATTCACAAGACTTAGCAGTTCACCCTACGATATCCAAGATATACCTGTTCATTTCCATAGTAGCACACATAATATGTAAACGGATAAAAGCAAATAAAACAAAAATGCCATTGTTCAATCTATATATTTAAAACTGTAAAAAGCCACTGTGTTACGACAAATTCCACTTAAAAGGAATTATACCTGTTGAAATACTGACTGCCTATTTTCTGGGGAAAACACAGGTCAAGCATATTTATCTACCTAAACCCTAGCAAGTCTAGAATCAAGTAAACACTCAATGATGTGTGCAGAAGTTGGGCTTACATTGTATTTCATTAACAAGAAAGCAAATGCTAACTCATTTAACTACAATGGTTTCTTTACCCTTCACATGAAACTGAGTCATCAGAAAGCTGCCCAGGCTCCTAAGATAACTTTTTCCCATTTTTAAGGCACATATCTCCAGCTTTGTCATCCTTCGCTGAGCATGGTAACTGTATTTCCATGATTTTTGTCAACACCTGAGACTGTGTTAAGTCACACCCTTTTAACAAGAAATTTGCTATTTGCTGATGTGGGATTCCCTCTGTATGCTGTGAATATATTTTATTACCATTGATTAATAAAGAAGCTGCCTTGGCTTATGAATAGAGAATAGAGCTAGGCAGGAAAACTGAATGCAGGGAGAAAGAAGATGGAGTCTAACAGATGCCATGCAGCTACCAAAGAAGAAAGATGCCAGAACCTTATTGGTAGGCCTCATGGCAATACATAGATGAACAGAAATGGATTAATTTAAGATGTAAGAGCTGGCTAGAAATATGCCTGAGACATCAGCCAGTGTTGTATTAACATGGTTTTACTGTGATTATTCAATTCTGGGTGTCCGGGAAACAAATGTGCAGTCTCATTTTACAATTTGTGTTTTTATGATATCAAGTATTTGATATCATTGTCACTTTTCCAAACATAGTTCATGTCTGAGAGAAGACCTCCCCTAATTTCTCCACCACGTTACCCATTGTAACTTTCCTCCCTCGTATCTCTTTTCTCTTCCATTTAACACGTGTCCTTTTGCCATCACATGTGCCTTTCCTTGTGCCTTCCTTTACCTTCTCTTTGTTCCATTTATAAACCATTAGACTACACACACACACACACACACACACACACACACACACACCATGATAGGATCCTCATATTAGAAAGAATGCGGTTTTCATGTTTCTGAGTTTGGGTCACTTCATTTAATATTAAACTATTCAGGTCCCTTTACTTCGCATAAATTTCATTTTTCTTTAGCACTGAATGTTTCTCTTGTGTGTATTGTCACGTGTTCATTATCCACTCACCTGCTGATACACATCTAGGCTGGCTCCATTTCCCAGCCACTGTGAATAGAGCAGCTACAAACACGGGTGTGCAGGTATGCCTGGCATAAGATGGGGATCCTTTGGGTATACGCCTGGGACAGCTATAGGTCAGTCACAGAATAGTTATTCTTAGTCTTTCAGAAACTCCACTCTGATGTCCAGTATGACCAGTTTGCACTCACACATCAGTTTAAAAGAGTCCACTTCTCCACTCGTCTTTAAAATGTGCTGTTAGGTTTCTTGACTGTGCTGAGCTGAAGCCTCAAGAGAATTTTAATTTGCATTTGCTTATTGACTGGCAACACTGAAGATGTTTTAAAACAGTCACTGGCTACTAGTGTTTCTTCTGAGAACTCCCTGCTCATTCATTTTGTTGATTGACAAGTTTATTTTCCTCTGTATTTAATTTTTGCAGGTCTGAATAAATTCTGGATATTAATTCCCTGTTTGAAGTATAGCTAGTAAAGATTTTTCTCCCATTCCGTAGGGTTTTTCTCTGCTGATAGTTTCTTCTGCAGTGGAGAAACCGTCAGACTTTGTGGAATTCCATCTGCTGATTTCCAGGCTAGTTCCCGCGCTGACGGAGCTCTGTTGCGGTAATTCTCACACATACTTGTATCCTGAAGGCCTTCCTCTCCTCCCCTAGAATTTTCAGCATTTCTGCTTTAAACAAGGTCTTTGATTCCCCTTTAAGTCGATTCTGTTCTGGGTGAATGAAACGGATCTAATTTCACCTTTTGCAGATACGTTTCATCACAGTCGAAAACTACAGTGAAACATGGCATACAATTGTCGAGTTAAACTTCTATCGAAGCTACAGCTACATCCACCATTTTTACAATATGTACCTATTTATAGATACGTCAATCTGTCTGCCTATCTTCTGCCTCTGTTCCAAAGAAATATATCTCCAAATTCAGGTTTTTAAAGTGAGTGTATTCATGATACGTATTAGATATCAATGACAGATATTTTTCTACTTTTTGGAGTTTCTTGCCAAGGCATTCTCTACTGATATTCTGAGTTCACTAGAGTCTGTTGTAACAACACTCACTTTTGTCTCTGGGGTCCTGTCCTTCTTTTGTCTCCTTAGCTAAGGGCTGTCAACCTTATGAACTTTTTCAAATTCCAACTCTGATTTATTTTGTGTATTGTTCTGAAAGTCTGTATCATTAGTATTTCCCCTAATCGGCATTATTTCTTGCCATCTCTTTGGTTTATTGGTTTCTTATTGTTTCTCTAGAGTCCCTGGGGGAATCATTAGATGAATCGGGAATCTTTCTAATTTTTTATTATGACATCTATGGCTGTAAATTCTCCTCTTAGGACTGGTTGCATTGGCTGTGTCCCAGTGGTTCTGGGAAGTTGTGTTTTCTCATTTTCACTTGACTCTGGAAATTTTAAAATTTCCTCTCTGATTTTACGCACAATCTCTTTATACTTTACAAAAGCCTATTGTGCAGTCTGTCAGTAATTTTATGTTTTCTCTTCTTGTTGATTTCTTACTTTCTTTTACTGGGGTCAGATAGGATACAATGATTTATCTCAATTTTTTTATTTTTTTAATTCTCAATTTGTAGCATATGACCTGATTAGTTTTGAAGAAGGTTCCGTGTGCCTCTGAGAAAATTGTCAGTTTCCTATCTATTGAGAAGAATGTTCTTTAGATATCTAATCAGCTAATTTATGGTTTATTTTAGCGCTGAGCTTTCTTTCCTTATTTTTAAATTGATAGCTCTTAATCGGGACTTTTGTGGCCTCTCATGCCTTTCGCTGTTTGTTTTATAAAATTTGGGACCCTGGTATACAGTATATAAATGTTTACAATTCTATATATTCCTGATGGATTTTTCCCTCCTTTGCATGTACTGCCTGCCCTTCCTTATCTCTTCTGATTTTGCTTTGATGTCTACTTTGTGAGATATAAGGATGTCTGTCTGTTCACGGCTTCTGTTCTCTAGGTAGTTTGATTTCTACTTTCCCATCTCAAGTTTGGAATGTCATTGCCAGCTAAGTATGTTTTCTGGGTACAGCATACAGTTGGCTCTTGTTATTGTTTTTCAGTCTTGTTTGTTCATTTTTAAATGAAGTCAGACTATTCTTGATAGCTTTGATCTGCTATAATTCACATTATTTCTGAATGGGTTTGCTATTTCCTAAGAATTTGTGAGGTAATCCTTGAGATTCATAAATCATTGGTTTTTCTCTTAATTTTGCCCTATGAATTTTGAAAGTTTTCTGTTTTACTGTATTGGACATGGATTTTTTGCAGCTGTTGTTGGTTTATCTGTTTTTGTTTTCTTTTTCTAGACAAATATAGTTTCATGTGTCCTCGTGGAGGAGGCTGTCTTTTTCTTCCTCCTTGTAGCAGATCCCTTTAAGAATCTGCAATATTGACTTAATTGCAATAATTCTGCTCAATTTATATTTGCCTTAAAATATTCTCATTTATGAAAATTGAAATTTAACTTTCCTGTGTACGGCATTGTTGGCTCACAGTTATTTGTTTTAGAATTTGCATTTTAATATTCCATTCTTTATTGACTTTCAGGGTTATGAATGAAAGGTCTAAAGTTATTAATATATTGGTGCTTTTATATGTCAGTTGACCTTTTTTGATACCACTTTTAGTATTGTTTCTTCATATTTTGAGAGTTTCTTCCTTTACCTAAATCTCCCATGTGTTTGAATGTCTGTGAGATTCTATACGTTAGAGAAATTTGATGCTATAATTTTATTTGATAGTATGTCTACTACTTTTGGTTTTGTCTTGCTCCTTCTTCTACTCTGTGAATTCTCCATTTGGACAAAATTGAGGATGTGCTGGCTAGTTCTACTTGGATGCGATTCAAGCTAGGAGTCTCAATTGAGAAAACACCTCCATAATATTGGCCTGTGGGCAAGACTTTAGTGAAGTTTTTAAATTAGTAGTTGATGTGGAGGGCCCAGTCTATTGTGGATGGTGTCACCCCGGGGTTGGTGGGCAAGGGTGATGGAAGGAAGAAGGTTAAAAAATCCATGAGGAATAAGATCTAAGAACATCTCCTCCACAGCCTCTGCTTCAGTTCCCTTAAGATGCTTGCCCTGCAGCCCATAAAATGAGAAAAGATTTTTAAAAACTATACATCTGATAGAGGGATAGATAGATGAAAGATAGATCACTAAAATGTATATATCAAAAAAGCCAAATCATTCAGTTTAAATATGGGATCCAAATCAAACCAAAAACTCTTAAAAGAAGAAATAAAGAAATGGAAATCATGGAATATAAATTTACTTTGATATTTCATCTTATACTTGTCATATGGCTAAGATCAATAAGGCCAGTGATAGCTTATGCAGCCACTATGGAAATCAGTGTAGTGGATCCTCAGGAAAATGGGAATTGATTTTTCCTCAAGATCCAGCAAGATCCACCCTTGGGCATATATCCAAAGTATACTTCATCCTACTATAGAGAATCTATGTTCATTGCTTCTCTTTCATGATATCCAGAAATTGCAAACAACCTAGATGTCCCTCAATAGAAGAATGCATAAAGAAAATGAGGTATATTTATACAATGTAGTATTACTTAGCTCTTAAAAAGAATGAAACCTGCAGGAAAAAGGACAGAACTAGAATATTATCCTGAATGAGGCATCACATGCCCAGACAGAAGAATATGGTATGTATTCACTTATATGTGGATGGATATGGACTGCAAGCTACGGTCAGAACCATAGAGGTAAAGATATTGAGTAAGGGCCTATGTGGTACAGATATATCTTCTCAGGAAGGATGGATGGGGTGGATCAAGTAGGAGGATCAAGTGGGAAAGGTTGGGAGGGATGGACACAGACAAGATAGACACAGATGAGGGAGGTAATATGGGGAGAAACAGCTGAAATTTAAAGTCATTTGAGAGGTAATATCAACACCTAATATAGCAGAAACTTCATGAAGTATATACATATATGAAAATGATCTAAAAAAAAAACATAAAATAACTGGCAAGACAGAGCCCTAACTTGTTATCTCTTGTCACCAAATGAAGCATCCAGTCCCAGGATTGGAATATATCTAATTCAGTTGTTGGATAAAATCCCTAAACAATCCACACTATGGGTTGTTATCCACCAACTGACATGTAGGTTGCATTGCTGAAGACAGCACCTACACAACTCACTGAAGATGGAGAAGTCAAGCTGGTGCCCACATAGAACTTCTTCACCCCTAAATCCTAATATCTTCAGTACAGGAAGGTAGTCTATACACTACCAAGAGAGAAACATAAACACCAACCCCTGCTAGAAAACCTGTAATATATAATGGAGGTCTGTTTGCATCATATGCTAGGGCAATGATGGCACAAGGTTTGTGGAAGCAAACAAACCAATAACTAATATAAGGCCTGTTTTACTAGATGTAACCTATACCCAACACTGCTTGGGTGACCAAGAACCTGAGAATAGATAGCCAGATTGCCCAAGCTCCTACGGAAAAACCAAATCAACCATTCTAAAACAAAATGTACTTAAGAAAGAAAAAAAACAGCATATGACCTAACTGGACCCTATGAATGTGACTGCCAGTGGGGACTGACTGAGAAACCAATGATAATGGCACTGGGACCTAGCTCTTCTGCATGTATTGGCTTTTTGGGAACTTATTCTATATGGATGCTCATCTTCCTAGACCGAGATGGAGGGGGGAGGGCCTTGGGCTTCCCATAGGGCAGGGTATCCTGCCCCATCTTAAAGAAGCAGGGGGAGGGTGGTGGGGTAGTGGGGGAGCGGGAGGGCCAGGAACAAGGGGAGTAAATGTAAATTTTTCTTTTAACAATAATAAAAAAAAGAAAAAAGAAAGAAAAAAACACCACAAACTAGTTAAAAAATTAATCTTAATGCTACACTCATAGATCCATCCCTTTCTCAGCCATCTTCAAAGAAGCTTTCTCCTGCAGCAGATGGGAACAAATGCAGTGATCCCACAGCCAGATGTTATGCAAAGAGTGAGAGATCTCAAAGCACACAGTTCTGAAAGGGGTTTCCCCATCAAATTCCTCCCCTCATGACTCAGGAAATCATGCGGAAGAGGAGGTGGAAAGAGTGTTAGAGCCAGGAGGTTGAGGGACACCAAGAAAACAAGGCCATCTAAAGTAACACGATTTTCTTAGTTGGGGTTTCTATTGCTGTGATAAAACACATGACCCAAAATTCAACTTGGGGAGGGAAGGGTTTCCTTGGCTTGTACTTCCAGATCATAAGTCATCATTGGAGGAAGTCGGAACCAGAATTTAAACAGAGCAGGATCCTAGAGGAAGGAGCTGATGCAGAGGTCATGAGGGATGCTGATGGGGAACCTCTGTCAGCCAATAATATTTAAGAGGTTAGACCAGGTTAGGGCATGATCTTTTGGGTACCCAGAGAAAACCACTGGCCCACCCAGCTCTCTCTCTCTCTCTCTCTCTCTCTCTCTCTCTCTCTCTCTCTCTCTCTCTCTCTCTGCTAGTCCCAACAAAGTTTGTCCTCAGGGTTGGGGACACCATTTAGAAGGTGATTGTTAATTATATTGGGTAGAGGGTTGGGGTGCAAATTATGTAGGCCCAGAGATCTTGAGAAAAGAAAGGAAAATTGAATAGGATAATAGGTAATTTAGTGTGGACTTACTCACACTATTAATAATAATAGTGAGTAATAGAGTGAGTACTTGAGAGCCACTACTTTTGGACATTGGTATACTCTCTTGTATATTGATACAAGCTCAAATTATATTTGTTATTTCTGTTTACCATATTTGTACACCCATACAAAGTTAATTTGTCAGATTGGATGCATGTCTGTTTCTATCTCTGTTTAAGACATTTTGTATATTGATACAATTTTTAGGATATATTTATCAAATTGCATCATACATATCTACCTCTGATCAAAATAATAACACAGAAACTATATTATTTGCAATACTGTTTAAACAATAGTTTAAACGCATTTCTAGCTAGTTCTTATATCCTAAACTAACCAAAAATGAAGGTTTTAACTTTAACATAGCAAAATTACACACAACAAAACAAATATCAACCAAGAATTGCAGTTACAATATTTATATCTATGTTATCTTTTATCATAACTATGGAAAACTAAAATGATAATTATCTATTATGTAACTCCATCAAAGACCCAATATGGTAGTATTAATGTAGTATTACTAGGAAGTACATTTTAATCATCTTCTAAAACTCTAGAATTGACAGAGACATCTCTCTGCCTGGACAGTCACCCAAAGTTCTTCTGTAACATTGGGGCATCCATATTCAGCCTAGAGGTCCATAGATTCTGACAGACTTTTCCATGAAGCAGGAAATTTTAAAGACATCTCCACCTATATTGGCAATTTGTCAGTCACTTTCTTCTGTGTTCTTCAGAATGTCTGGCAGACTCTTTCATGAAGCAGGAAGCCCAAAGGACCATCTCACCTTTAGGCAAGTTCAGCAGTCATTTCTCTGTGGGTCCTGCATGTCCAGTCCATACAGCATAACATCAAGCAGTCAACGCAAGAGCAGTTTCTTGCCCAAATGGCTACCAAACTCCATAAGGAGCCTCTTCGATGCCTATCATCCTCTTAAAGCAGATTGGTGCTGCCAGGAGCAGATGTGTCTCATTGTCATGAAAAGTTCTAAGTTTCCTAAACATTATAAATACCATATTCTTTTAATTTCTTAAAGGTTTTAAGAATAACTATCCATCTGAAATATATCTCTGTACATCTAGAAAACCTAACTAACATGACTACAAGCTTGACTATTATAGATGACTATCTATTAACTGGTTTTTATTAATTATATATTGCATTTTTAAATGAGCTGCACAAACATCATGCCTTAATCAAGAGCAGAAATATACATATAACAAAATTGACCCTAAATTTGTATCAATAAAACAAGGTTCATACCAATGCAAATTATTCATCTCTATAGCATATCCCCCTTTAAATGTAAGCAAATATTTATAAGCAATATTTGGTAATTTTGGCCTAATTATCTCCATACTCCTTTCAGGGGGAGTCTTGGACCATTAAATCACATTAGTCTGGAAGGAATCCACACGTTTTTAATCCTCTGTTGAAATAAAATTGAACCTCTTTTCCATAGCAACAGGTCTTTAGACCCAAATTTTGAAGTCAAAATACCTTTAAAGTATATATGTTAGTTTAGCTTACATATATTCAGTGTTCAGCCTGTACACTGAAATGTCTCCCTGTACTTAACTCATTCAGAGTCAAAAAAATTGAAGAAAACACAATAATATACATAATCCAGACTCTCAGTGTATTTTCCATCTTTATGTGGCTCATTTATTTTTAATTCTATAATCTATGACTATCTGTACTCTGTCTCTTTAAAGACTTTGTTTTAGTTTTTCTATATTTTTTTCTTCTCTCTCCCAAGCCTATACACATTTTTTAAACATACTTTATCTCATTTAGATGTCTGAATCTGTCTTTATTGTGCATCTGTAATTCTTTTTTTGACCAGGACCACTTCTTAAAATGCTAAGCGGCATCTTAGTTAGGACCAAGGCTGCTTTGCCTTTTGGCTCCACCCAACATGGCAGAGGCATGTTCACCACCTTTGCAAGCCATGCACAATGCCCCAGTTCCAGGTAGGCAGCACGTCTGTGTTGCACCATTAAGATGTTTGTAAAAGGTTTCTCCCAAACCACATTTAAGTACTCAGCCTCCTGAAACCAGGAAGCTGCCACTGTGCAGTTTTTTTGCTGCTAATTGTGAACTAAGAAGACCTCTCTTAGAGGAACCATGCAGCCCTGTTTGCCACCAACATTGACCATTGGAGAAACAAAAATGCCACTAAACTTTGTTTTTGTGTGTGTCTAAAATACCTTACCAAGCTGTCTCAGGTCTTATATTGATTTAGTTGACAACAGATGGGAGCGTCAATGTGGGCATGACTTTGTCGATGTAAAAACCTGAAGGTGGGAAACCCAAACTGAATGCTGGGAGAAAGGGTTGTGCAAACTTTACAGCTGCATTCATAGCATAAGAGACCATGCCCAGTTGGGCTGGTGTCTCAAAGGCTATTGGCTGAAGGAGATCCCACGGCAACTGCCAGTGTGACTGAGTGGGTGGACTCAAAATTCTGGCCACGCATTGAACTCTGTAACTCCTTTGAAGGCTGAAGTCAGAACCCTGATCTTACAGTGACCTCAGAAACCACTGGAGCCCTAAGGAGAATTCCGAATGCATGCTTATACTTTTGCACTAGATTAGCTGACTAGACGAAGCATGAATGTGTGTCTGGGAAGCTGTTGCTGACCACATTATCCTGGATTCTATTACTGCAATTAGAAGATAATTAGGAAAAGTAAAGGTCTGAAAACAACGTTGCCATGGAACGGAAGTGTGCCATTGTGTCCGTACGAGCATTCACGTGTGTTAGTGTTCCCTTCTAGGAAACATCCTGTGATCACTGCATATAATTTATAACATTCATTTAACCCCTACCTGTGTATGGATTTAAAACGCATCGTTAATTGATGGAAATACGGGAGATTTTCATTGGTGTTTTGAATTTTGCCACAAAACTCAGGGATTGACTGATGATCCTAAGAAATAGTAATCACTTTTTCAAGGTGGTTTTAGAGTGCAGTAAAAAGGAGTATTGGATAGAAAAAAAAATACAGGCTAAAAGCAGTAGCCCCCAGTGAGCCATATCTAATATATGTTCACAATGCATATACTTATTTGCAACAACGGGACTGACAAGCTTAAGACTCCTCATTACTCACAGAGAAGAAAATGTGTTTGAACTGGCAAGGACAGTAAAGTATAATTAAAGGTATAAAATACTCAACAGAGAAAGAGGAAATCGGCCACAAATTGTTTAATTATTCTGTCAAGTTATGTGAAAAGTGGTCTTTGTTTAATTTATAAAAGCATACTTTATATTGAAGAAAGAAAATGAGTAAATAGTACATAGTACAATAGATTCCATAAATAGTCGGGCTGACTTGTTCTCTTTGCTCTACAGTTTATAACTCATGGCTAATATATGTGTCTGAGCAAGAATTTGATAAATATCGTGGTTTATCCACATTTTATGGTCATATTCCTTGAGTGGTAACATTGCTGATAGTCATCAAACTGACTGTTAGAAACCACAGAAATCAAGGGAAAGGCCATTGTTTCCTTTAGAGAGAAGTATAATTCCAGTAAAGGAGTTTGATTAATTTTTCTTGTACTAATTCTTTCAATTTACTTAATTGGATAAATAAAATATAACCTACTTGACCAGCTCCTGATTATCTTATTTTTTGTCAGTCTACTAGTGATCAGTAGGGAGTGGGGTGTGTGTGTGTGTGTGTGTGTATGTCTGTCTGTCTGTCTGTGTGTGTCTGTGTGTGTGCATGTGTGTGTCTGTGTGTCTGTCTGTTTGCTCTGGTCTGTGATTGTGGCATTTTTGGATATGATATTTAATGTCAAAATGAACTTTGGCAATAGATTATACCAGTGTGACACAAAAGACAGTCCTGGAAGGATTATTTGTAGATGTTCCAGTGGATAGATAACAGGGAAAGTTTATTAATCCCCCCAAAGTAAAAAGAAAACAGCAAAAAAGAGAAAGGGTTAAATTAATTTTTGAATTTAAAAAATAAGAATAATCTAAGTAGACTCAACATGATGGGCCACAGAGAGAGCATTACCAATCAGTGTTTATATGTGTGCGGATAAATGTCAGGGTCTTTGGTTCAGTTCCATTGATCCACATGTTTGTTTTTATGCCAATACCAAGCTGTTTTTATTACTGTAGCTCTATAAAGTCAGGGATGGTGATGCCTCCAGAAGTTCCTTTATTGGGCAGGACTGTTTGGGCTATCCTGGGTTTTCTGTTTTTCCATGTGAAGTTGAGTATTGTTCTCTCGAGGTCCATAAAGAATTACACTGGGATTTTGATGCAGATTGTATCGAATCTGTAGATCGCTTTTGGTAAGACTATCATTTTTGTTAGTTCATCTTACCTATCCATGAGCATGAGAGGTATTTCCATTTTCTGATGTCTTCTTCAATTTTTTTTTCTTTAAGGATGTAACGTTCTTGTCATTGAGGTCATTCATTTGTTTGGTCAGAGTTATTTGTGGCTTTTGTAAAAGGTGTTGTTTCTATAATTTCTTGTTCAGTCTGCTTATTATTTGTATATAGGAGGGCTACTGACTTTAAAATTAATTTTGTATTCTGTCACATTAATGAAGATGCTTATCAGTGGTAGTAGTTCCCTGATAGAATTTTGGGGTTCATTTGTGTAAGCTATCATATCACCTGCAAATAGTGAAAGTTTGACTTCTTCCTTTCTAATTTATATCCCCTTGTTTTTCCTTTGTGGTCTTATTGCATTAACTGGAACTCCAAGTACTGTGTATTGAATAGATATGGAGAGAGTGGATGGCCTTGATCTGACCACTATTTTAGTGAAATCATTTTGAGTTTGATTTTTTTCTGTCATCTGCAATTTGCTTCTTTTTATTCTAGAGTTTTCACGTGGGCTGTTAAGTCAATAGTGTGAGATTTCTCCAAATTCTTTATGAAACTTCCTTTAACACTGCTTTCATAGTGCCCCATAAGTCTGTGTATGTTGTGTATTCATTTTCACTGAAGTCTACAAAGTCTTTCATTTCTTTTGTAGTTCTTCGTTGATCCAAATGGTAACGGAGACGAGAATTGTTCGGTTTCCATGACGTCTTAGGCTTCATGTAGTCTGTGTTATTGTTTAGTTCTAACCTTAACCCATAATGATTCAATAATATACATGAGTTTATTCCACTTGTTTTTGTTAATTTTTTTGTTGTTGTTTTTTATCTGTTGAGATTGTTTTGTGAGCAAGTATATGATCAGTTTTAGAGAAAGTTTCATGAGGAGCTAAGAAGGATTCTTTCGTGTTTGAGTGAAATGTTCTATAGATGTCTGTTGAGTCCAGTTGAGTTATAACATCTGTTATTTCCCTTATTTCTCTATGGCAGTCCTTCCCAGTGATGAGAGTAGGATGTTGAAGTCTCCCACTATTAGTATCCAAGGTTTGATGTGTGATTTAAGCTTTAGTAGTTTTTGTCTTACAAATGTGGGTGCCCTCATATCTGGGGCAAGGATGTCCAGAATTGAGACTCATCTTGATGTATTTTTCTTTTTATGAGTGTGAAATGACCTTCTCCAGCTCTTTTGATTGATTTTAGTTTAAAGTCTTTTTTTGTTAGATATTTGGATAGCTACACCTTCTTGTTTCTTAGATCCACTTGATTAGAAAATTTTTTCCCAACCCTTTACTGTGAGATACCGGTCTTTGAAGTTTAGGTGTGATTCTTTTATGCAGCAGAAGGATGTATCTTGTTTCATATCCATTCTGTTAGCCAATTTTTTTTAAATAGGAAACTTGAGTCCACTGATACGGAGAGATATTAATGACCAGGAATTATTAATTCCTGTAATTTTTTGGTTTTGGTGGTGGTGGTGTAGATGGTGTGTATTTCCCTTCTTTGGGATTATCTGGTGTGGGATTATCTATTGCCGGTGTATTAATGGTTGTATCTAACTTCCTTGGTTTGGAGTTTTCATTCTAGCATTTTCTGTAGGGCTGCATTTGTGGATAGGTATTGTCTAAATATGGTTTTGTCATGGAATATCTTGTTTTCTCCATCTATGGTGATTGACATGTTTGCTGGATATAGTAATCCAGGCTGACATCCATGGTCTCTCAATATCTGCAGATGTCTGTCCAAGACCTCCTAGTTTTCATAGTATCCATTGAGAAGTTGGGTGTAATTCTCATAGGTCCGCCTTTATACTATACCTGGCCTTTTTCCTTTGCAGCTCTTAGTATTCTTTCTTTCTTTTGTATGTTTAGCGTTTTGATTATTATGTGGTGAGGAGACTTTTATTTTTTGATCTATTTGGTGTTCTGTAAGCTTCTTATATCTTCATAGGCATGTCCTTCTTTAGGTTGAAAAGTTTCTTTTTCTATGATTTTGTTGAATATGTTTTCTTTGCCTTTGAGCTGGACTTCTTCATCTGTTCCTGTTATTCTTAGATTTGGTCTTTTCATGGTGTCCCAGATTTCCTGGACATTTTGTGTTATGACTTTATTGGCTTATCATTTTCTTTAACCTGTGAACCAATTTCCTCTAATTGTATCTTCAATGCCCAAAATTCTCTCTTACATCTCTTGTATTCTGTTGGTTATGCTTGCATCTGTATTTCCTGTTCATTTACCCAGATTTTCCATTTCCAGAATTCCTTCTGTTTGTTTTCTCTGTTGCCTCTGTATCAATTTTCAAATCTTAAACTGTTTCTTTCACCTGTTTGATTGTTTTTTTTCTTGGCTTTCTTTAAGGCATTTATTAATTTCTTCAATTTTTTTGTTTGTATTTTTCTCAGTTTCTTTAAGGGAATTTCTCATCTCTCTTTAAGGGCATTTCCCATTTTCTCTTAAGGGCCTCTATCACCTTCATAAATGTATTTAATATCATTTTCTACTGCTTCATTTGTGTTGGGATGTTTAAGCATTGTTGCTTTAGAAACATTAGGCTTTCTTCATGCCATATTGCTTTTTATGTTTGCAATATGGGAGTATTCTTACACTCACATCTACCTATCTCTGCTTCTAATTCGTGCAGGATGGTGCTTGTATCTTTATGGCTGCTGATCTTGCATGGGATGCTTAACCAAGGGGAGGGTGAAGGATTCAGTGAGTCTGAGTGGCAGAGTGGCCCTGGTAGGTTCAGTGCCCAATGGGTAGAGATGGTGGAGCAGTCTGCCAGCAGGACCCCTACCTGCTCCACTGGCTGCTGGGACTGAGATGGGAGGGGGAGGGCATGAAAGGTGCCCTGGGGTTTAGGGCCTAAGGATTGGGGCAGTTTAACTGGGAGACCAGTCATTCACCTCTTCTTCCAATTGTTGTTGGTAGTGCTTGTATCTCCAGGGAGCGCTGATCTTGCAGGGGATGTTTGGCGGGGGGGGGGAGGGGAGGGGAGGAGGTGAAGGGTTCAGTGGGTTTGGGCAGTGGTCTTGTAAGTTACAGTGTCCAATGATTTGGGATTATAATAGAGCAGCCTGCCAGCGGGGCTCTTACCTGCTAACTGGCTATTAGGGCTGAGATGAGAGGGGACCACAAACTCTTACAGAATATACTTCTCATTCCATGGTGGAGCACTTGAAATAATGTATTTAAACTGTTTTTATGAATCAGTTTACAGTAATTCAAGTATGAATTCTCATATGATCCTTACTGTTTCACAGAATTTCATCCATTTGAAAGAAACAAATAAAGAAAGTATACTAACCCAGGAGGTTAAAATTGGGAGGGGTTCTCTCAAATAATGAAGGAGAAGAAAAGTCCATAGAGAGACTAGTGTGTTTTAAATATGGCTTGTCTTCTCTTAAATACATACTGGAAATCAATTTCTATTGTAAGATATTAAGAGCTAGGTCCAGGTGAGATCTTGAAGAAGCAAGTGTGGCTCCACTATCATGAACTCATGAATCCCTTCATGCTATTCATCAACTGAATACAAATATCTTTAGAGTTAGTATTCTGTAAAAGCCAGCTGCTTTCAATCTCTTCTCTGGATTGCATCCTACAATGGTCTCTATGTTCTTGGCACTCTCTCAGTAGAAAGGACATAACCAATGATAGCCTTCTACCTTTGAATAGAACCATAGGACAAAAATAAATGTCTCTTCGTATATAATTTATACACTCTAAAGTGACTGACAATGCAAATGTACCTAACATATACAAAGGATTTTCATTAAAATCAAAGTTGGAGATACATACCTAGCATGTACTGGTCAGTATTTTTTTTTTCAGTTTTCACATTCCTCCCAAGAATGGCTTAGCAATGCCTTCTCCACTGTCCTCCTCCTTAGTGTGACCCGTGGTATCCATCTTTTGTTTGTACTAGCAATGACATTTCTTCAGTATGTCCTCTCCCCATATGCCAGTCCAGTCTTAACTCATTCCTGCAGTTTTCCTCTTCCACGATGGAGCTTCTGCTCACAACTCTGGACTCTGCCCTGTTGACACTGGCCGTGCCTAGTTGACATGGCTAGTCCTCCAAACCTTCTTTGAAAAAAAAATCATGTTTAATTAAATGGAACTTAAAATAAAATAATGTATATGCATAGAAGGGTTTCTGATATATCCCATAGTATTTGTGTCACCTGAATTCAGGATATGTATTTATCCAAACAGCAAACAATCTAACATTGGGTATCTTTTGGTGGTAATTTCAATTTTTTAAAAAAATTTCCAATTTTTAGCATGAAAATAAATTAGGCTTAAACTAGTATGAATGAAAATTCTGTTTAATTTCTGTATTTAAAATAAAAACTGAAAGAATTCTGTATTATTTAGAAACCTCCGTAATACATGATAAGAAATCCCATGCAATGCAGCTTAAGTACTAGAGGATTACATAATTTGCCACAGCTTGGACTAGTTTCTTTCTTCCCTTTATCCAGTTTACTGAGGAAGATGAGTCATCACAGTGAGCAGGCAGGGGAGGCTCTCAGGGAAACACTTCAGATGAAACGCTCAGCACAGATGTGGACTGGAGTCGTGGCATGGTGCGGAAGCCGGCACAGATGCAACCCCATGACCTAAAGGACAGAGAGCTCAGTGGTTAGAGCGTTTGGCAAACATGTGTAAGGCTCTTACCACCTGTGCTACAAAAAGATAAAGGGAAGAAAGAAACCAAAGTGCTAGAAGGAAAATATACGTGGATAGATTATTGAGGGTGCTAGTGACTGGTCTTGAATCATCCTGTCTTGGCATATGGACAGCTGCTGCCACGTGTTTTGATTGATATGATTGCTTTAACTTCACCTAATTTTACGAAAATTTACTGTTGAAGGCTTTGCTAAGTGTTTCTCTGGTTTCTTTGAAGGCAATAGGGATGTCCGAATTCTGAACAGAAGAGTGACACGATTCAAACCCTAACTAAAAGAATCCATCCCTAATATGAGTAGTATTTTGGCATGTTTTTCAAGTGTAACTATGGGATATGATAAAATGGAAGACAAAATATGATCAGTATTTTTGGCTGAGCAACTTGAGGTCTTGACATGCTTCTTGTCTCACTTTGCTGCCTTCCTCATTATTTACCCCATAATTATTAGCCTTTTCTTACACTTCAAAGTAGAGTATTAACCTACATAATTTGCAAAAATATTTAATTGCATCCATCTTGCTAGAAATCATTCAAGTGTTGACCTTTATACTCCTCATGAAACTTACTCAACTGTTTCTGGGTAGAGAGCTGGGATTTAACTCCAAAATATTGGTGCACACAGTCTGGAGCAACCCTTTGCATACTTCCTATTGAAATTCTATTTTTTTCCACTCCCATGTAAGTTTCCAGCATCTTTAGAACACTTTCATTGATACTTACATTTAAATGCATACCTGAAAACCCCAACAAAGAAATTTCTCCAATTGTCATCTTGCTTGAGGACATTCAAAGACTGAAGAAAATAATCATTTCCATGGTCATGAACACGAACATACATATTTTGAAAAATTAAAAATCAGCTTCCAATTATGAACGTTTGATAAACACTATATGCACTAAGCTAAATTTTTGTCACATTTCAATCATGTTGTCCACAGACTATGCACTATCTCTACTGAACCATGTTTATGTTATTAAGAGCTCAGTGCTTCAGACACCTCTGTTTGTCTCATCCGACTGTGTACACGGAGTCTTAAAGTAAATTTCAATAGTAGAAAGTGAATTAAGTAAATTTATATATGCTACTTATAATGCACCTTTAAATACAGTGAATAGTTTGTCAAAATATGATTAAAGATAATTTAAGGAAAACACAACAAAAAATCAAAATACAACAACAGAAAACACCCCTTGTTATTTCTCCTTACAACAATGCAAAGCTCTGTTCATAGACACCACTTTATTCTTCTTTTGTTTTGAGGTTGTAGGATTGGAATAATCAGCTTGTAACATACATACTAATGGGAATCAAAATAAGCAGGAGAAGGCATAGAAAAATATCTAGAAAAGGATGAGATTCTCACGAGAAAATTGTGGGTCATAACCCTAAGCGTGAGGATGGAGGGATACAGAGGACGGAGCAACAGAGATGATGTGTTACCTGATGCTCCATTTTCTTTATCATAAAAGCTGATGAACTTTGCATTAAAATTCTAAAAAGTTCACCTAGATATATGTACAGAATTTGTTCTTATTGTATAGTTACTACCATCTTAAAATTTTTAAGGTAACCCTTATTTTCCTCAGAAAAGAAGTAATTATTGCTTTAGAGTTGGCTTCCTTAGCCTCTGAGAGCAATGCTGCATACACTTAGTAAATGACCAACAGAAATTATTTTAAATGCAAATTTTTCTAATATTTTTATTTACTCACTAAGTTCTGAGCGATGGTCCTCTTTGCCTAATGATTTGTAAAATATACTTTCAAGTTACTTGAAGCAATTTGTACCTCTGTGACCAGCTGCCTCAATCAATGCATTTCTGCTTTTTTATTTCTCTAGAGACATGAAGACCTTTCTGCTAGCTCAAGTGGGATTTTAGATTATAGCACCAGCAGACAATTTCTTGGACAAATTAGTATTTAGGTCACTAAATTGGGGGAAGGGAAAAATTTTATTCCACTATTGAAGTACTCGATGCGTCTATGGCCAAAGATTACCCTGGAGGCCACTGAGCTGGGAAATGGTCCAAAGGAGCTGCATACCTTCTGTTTTGAGTGTTGCTCTGAGAACACATGCTAGTGCTGAGACAGAGAAAGAGGGCAGAACCCGTTTTATAAGAGCAGTGGGAAAAATTAGCTACATATGCTGGCAACTTCAATATTGCCATGACAGTGTCCATCTGAATTGCAACATTTTGTGTATTTCCCACTGAAGTCATTTACATAGCATTGTAGAATTCTAGACATTATTTGTCCCTGCAAAAGCACAGTGATAACTTTAGGGTCGCATGCTATTTTGAAGTAGGGTTTTTGAATCTTTCATTCACAGCCAGTTTCTCATCACAGTTTCTGAAAAACAGCATATATAACTTTAGAGTAGAGTTTGTTCTTGGGCAATTTTATATGTGTCTAATATTGTAACATCCCCTCTCTGGTACTCCTCCCTCTTCTGTGCCCTCCTCCTCTTCCCTTACATCTCCTTCACACATTCATGTGTGTTATTATGATCAATTTAAAAATAAATCATTTAGTCACATTTTGCATGGAAATGGGAGATCAAATTCAGAAATTGCTATGGTTGTTGATGAGATATGGAAATAATTAGTGATGTTGTAATTTGTGTTCTTCTAATCAATATAAAATGGTACTATTCAATACTGATCCCATGAAAGTGAGGTGTTTCCTTTAGTACTCAGTGAATACACTGACAGTTGATAGTTATTTTTAACAACTCCCAATGAAAATACTGATTTCATACTTTCCCAATATGCACATTTCATGGGATGGAACATTCTTTTTACTAAGATCTATGGCTTGGCAAGAACTTAAGGTTCTAGAAAGAGTCTAAATGCTCATCCAAAGATCCAGGTCCCAAGAGTGCATTCTCACCCAATGTGAGTTCAGTGGAAACCAAGATCAGCTTCCTATTTCTTAGGTAAAGATGATTAGAGGAAACCCATTTTCCCACAGGTGATGCATGGGGGTACAGAGTAACGTGACCTATGAGACAGGAAGTTCTTATCACCCTGAAACAATTTTATTTCTATACATGGCCTCCTGTGAAGTCTTGTACTGACTTCAACTGCTAAGCATCAAACTCCAGCAAGGCTGTCAGGGCTGGCTAACAATTTGGGAGCTCCTTTATGATGCGGTGAGGAATGGACCCTAAATTAGCGTTCATCTGCACCTTCTAGCTGTAAGTATAGTTTTATGTCTCAAAGCTTGTTTAAAAATTGCCTTGAGTAAAGTACTCCTTGACACCATGCAATGACATCTCAACTTGTAATAGATCACAATCTAAGGCCTATTCCCCGCCAATTTTTTTTTGTTGCTTAGTATAAATCCTTACATTTATTTGAGGCACCCCACAGAGTAGTTCTCTGGTGATATGAGTGCTGGAAGCTTCAAGATTTAAGCATGGAGCAGTAAATGCAAGATTTCCCTTCATAAATCAAACAAAACTGTTCAAGGAATTCTATGGCGCTTCAGTACTCCGTAGCATCTCAGAGTAAATACATAAACTATCTGTTTCCAGTGTTCCTGCAGTATCATGGTCCACAGCTCATGTTCAAGTTGAACGCTGAAAATTTCTCATCTACCCTACTACGTACAATTTATGTAAAAATCTGGGGGAAGCTGTTTTATGACAAAGTAAGTCCAACAGAGACAAGTTCAAATTGAGAACACTTAAAGTCAAGGACGAACTTACGCAAATATCATAGAAAGCGTTTGAAAAATATAAATTTATATTTATATTGAAAAATATAAATGAAGTGTTTCATGTCAAAAGAAAATTGCAGCATGTTACAATTAAAATACTTTGTTCAGCTTTTAAAGCATTTATAAACACACAAAGTGAAAGATTATGTTTGCAAGCAAAAAAATCAAGTTATACAAAATGGTTAAAAATTAACCCAAGACAATGAACAGTCGCATGACCAAAGACAAGTATTATTAAAGGTTGTGAATAATGTTGTAAAAATGTATTTGTTATCTCCTCTGGGACTCTTAATTATTTATATTCCACTTAGGTATCAAATCTACTATCTGCCCTATTTCCCACGTTTGAAAATGTAATAGAATCTAGAGGCTAATAGGTGCTTTAACCCAAGCTTTCAGGAAGGAAATAAAACATAGATTTATTGAAACCACCAATTCCATACTTGAAAAGACATCTATATAAATGTGTGCTATTTCAAATACTTCAGAATAATTATGATATAAAATCTGCTGTATAAATTGTTCCCAAGTGAGACTACTGACACATTCTTGTAATGCCAGCACTTATAATATCTGCTCGCAAATTCTTTTCAAATCAACCAACATTCCCCCAAAACGAATATAGAATGACAGCATCTCTCTGTTAGCATGCCTGTAGTCTCTCTTCTCCGGTGTTCTGGGTCTGTGTTCCCTCTGTTTCTCTTTTCTCAATGGTCTATGTCATCACTCCAAATTATAAGTACCTGTCACATGCTCTTTGGAGAAAGATTTACTTCCTGCACAGAACCTTGTCATGCTCTCCATTATTCGGACAGAAAAGTTCTGTGGACATACCTGTTTAATATCATTAGAAATTCTTTTACCACATTGGAAGAGGTGAAGAAGTAGTGTATTCAATATATTACTCCTCAGTAACACATGGTCCCTAGAATTTGGAAAAAAAGTAATGGTTCTCATTGGGTTTTATTTGTGTGTGTGTGTGTGTGTGTGTGTGTGTGTGGTTTTGTCTAGGAGAAGACAGAAGATGACCATGGTCTTTATAAACCAACAAAGGAAGTAACACAGACTTTACCATGCTTCTCCCCAGTTTAACAGTCAATACTTAGTACCAATATCCAGTGAGTAGGATTCTAGTGGTTTCTTCTTAGTCTTTGAAAGTCAGAAAGCAGTAGCTGGGATTATATGAAGTCATAGTGGTCTACAGCTTCATATAAAATCATGTGGCATTTAGATCATTAAAATCAAGGATAGAAACTAAAGTGTTATTTATTGCTAGAGCTTGCCCCAGAACCGAAATTATTGCCCAGTAGTTAGTCCAGTGTATTTCAGCCTGCCCTGTGCCCCATTCAAAGGCACAAAGAGTAAGAGAAGGTTTCCAAAGTGCACTGGTCTCAGACCTCCTGAGAGCCAATATGAAGCCAGTAGTCTCCAATGCTCCCAGTCCGAATGATTTTGAAATGTGGATGTTGAAAACATTGTGATTTTGGCATAAAATTTCATAGGTAACTGCCCTCACTTCTAAGGGCACATACACACACGTATGTGCCATGTGACGATCAATGTTTTACGTTGGTGTAACTTATTAGTTTCATTTTTCTTGCCTGTCCATCTTCACTAAAGAGGTTTTGTTCTATGATTTCTTCAGACTTTATCTTGGGCAAAACTGTGAATGGCATTAAAAATGACCAAGTGGAACGGTGTCTCTCCAGTTTCCTTATTTACGAAGAAGATCAATGTCATATTTCATTATTTTGGCTACCATATAAATTTGAAATATGATACTATCAATATCCTTTTGTGTGCATCCAGTCTCTAAGAATAAGAAGACAGGATGACCAAATAACACCGGCAATGTTTTCAGATAGATTTTAGCTGAAATACAGGACAATATGGCTGGCCTTGATGTCATTGCTAATTAGTCTATAAACGGCATCAGCATCTGGACTGTCTACGTACCTTGCGACAGATTAACCTGCGGTAGACGGTCAGGGTTGACATTTTGTAGAAAGCATGAATGACACAGAAGTGGTAAGAAAACTCTGACTATGCATTTTCACCAATTTTAATTTTCTGAACACATGAACAAATTACATTTTATTGTTGCCTACTTCAACTGTAGTTCTGGGACACAGACCCCAACCTTCCTGTAGAGTAGGTCAGCACTCTTTACTGAGCTACCGCCTCAACCTTTCACCTACTGCCTTTCTGGCGATCGTGTTCATATGATCATTAGCATCTTATTTTCACGACTCTGCTATAAGCATTTCCCATATGTTTTATATGATCTTGGAATCAATAAAACAGTGTGTTCAGATGGTGATTTTCAACAAACATTCTATAATAAAAATAGAAACAGTATACATACTAAGTGGCACTGGGGAGATCTGTTTGGTTAATTTCTTCAAGTATTGGAATATTTAAAAAATACCATGCTAGGGCTGGAGAGATGGCTCAGAGGTTAAGAGCACTGACTACTCTTCCAGAGGTCCCGAGTTCAATTCCCAGCAACCACATGGTGGCTCACAGCCATCTGTAATGAGATCGGGTGCCCTCTTCTGGCCTGCAAGCATACAGACAGACAGAACACTGTATACATAATTAATAAATAAATCTTTAAAAAAAATAACATGCTAACATTATCGAATCAATGTTTTCCACTTGTAAAGTATTTAAAAGAAATTATGTAAAGTATTTGATAGTATTGTGGGATTCGAAGTGTTAAGAAGCAGTTTGAGATAATTACTAATTGCTGTCAAAATTATCTCTCCGTGGGACTCTTTCAAACTGTGCTGTGTAGGGTTAATGGGCTCGGAAGAATCAGGGACATCTTTCAATTGGTGCATGGCTTTGCAAGCGAGAGTACTCTTGTGCAGCTGATATGACATTATTTAATCTCCTTATCTTAGCAAATAGGAACGACCATACAGATGTATTGACATCACAAATGAGCTTCACCGTGGTTTTGATGTAGGCGCCCCTGGGAAAGCATGGTCTTTGTTTTCCAGGCGCTCCACCATGCCGCGACAGCTGACTGCTCCTCTTTCCAGTGTTTCCAACCCTGTCATCCTGCTCTCTGTGGACAGACAAGTTGGTTGGGTTTTGTTTCTCAAAGAGCCTTGTCCGATTAACCTGTTATGGAACTTAACTCCCCAGCGCTTATAACACATATTGCGTTCTTCATCATCCGGTAGAAAGAACTCAGCCGAGAAAACGGGACATTTAAGGGCAAGTGTGAGAGGCATGTGTTAGTCAACAACTTTCAGGGCCTTTCAAGCCCTGCGCCTGGCTCCACTGGGATCCCTAGAACAGTTTCTGAACCCATGACTGTGTTCCCCACTGGGCTCTCTAAAAATACCTTCAACTTGTTTAGAAAAGAGTTATACATTGCCACGTTAGTGACAAACTGCAGAAGGTTGTATCAAATGAAACATCCAGGTTCTCCATCTATGATGCAACGTGGAAGCTGTTCTGTGTCTTCGGTGCAGAAAATAAAAAGTTGTGTTGTGACATTGATGACATGGTGTAGGAAACAGTTTCTTCCAACCTTACCGTTGTATGTCTGCGTCCTGGGTCACGAAATACTGAAATTAGGCTCAGCTTCTGCAAACGCACGGGTCCTCTGGATAGAATGTCTTCCTGGTGCACCGTATTTTGCTCTCTTTTTCACTTATATATTTAGTCTGGCTTACACATTTTTGGTGATAAGCCATGTCAAACCTTTCAAGAACAGGATGATTAGAACAATAAGTGTCTCCTTTTTATATACCTCTTAACAGATCCAACAAATAATTGCATTAATTAATCAGTTTATTTAATTAGTTAAATCTAATTATTATTTATATACTAGTAGGCACCAGCTCTATTTCTCTGTGCCCAATGTAATTTGGAAGTGAGGTCTTCCACAGAATAGGGCCTTAGCATCAGTCTCTAGAAAGCAGCCAATAGCCTTAGCAATAGTCTGAAATATTTGTAGGATCCCATGGAACACTTTGACCTAAGACTCAACTGGCTGTAACCCAATCTTAGCACCAGAAGTTTCACTTGGTGGTGAAAGATGTCTGGCTGAGGTGCTGTCTCCTCCAGTGCTTAGTGACTCCATTTAATTTCTTTGTATATGTGTATATCTTAAGAAGTTTCTACAATAGTAGGTTTTCATGTGACTCCTCAAAGGGCCCTTAGTGGTAGCTGTTCCTTCCATATCCCTTCCCTTCCCTCCATCTTTCTTTCCCCTTAGCACTCCATCCTCCCACTCCAGTTTCCCCGTGCGCCTCGGTAACTACACATTGTATTCTTCTCAGAAAATTGTTCTCTCCACATCAGTCCCTTACTCTGTACCTAACCACTTTGGTTACTCGGATTGTAGCATGTCTGTTGAAGGCCTAACTACTCTCATTTGTTTATTGTTTTCCCTTATTATTTTCGCTTTATCCATTTTAAACTATGTTCCATTATCCTTTGACAGTTTTGTACATTCATATGTTGAATTTTATCTCTCACCTCCTTGACATGTCTGTCCAACATGACTTCCTGACAACCCTTCTCAATAAAGTCCCTACCTCCTTTCATGTCTTCAGTTTGTTTGATACATGGAGTCTGAACTCACTAGAGTTGTCTTCCTGTACCTGAGTGGGATATTATTTGGTGGGACATGAATAATTTATCAGTTATTATATCAGTGAAGAATACAATATTCCTTCCCGTCCTACCATGAGCCATCAATAGTCCCTCTGGAAGAGGTAGGAACTCAAGAGCCTTTATTCATTGAGTGCTAAGATAGTGGGAGCCCTGATCTGATGCAAGGCTTTTTGCATGTAGCAGAAGTAGTGAATTCCTGAGTGTGTCAGGAGTGCATCAGTTGTGTTGTGCAGAAGATACTGATTCAGAACAGTTCTTCTCAGCCTTTGGATTTTATTGTCTTTCTGACTCCAAGTCCTCTATGGTCTCTAAGTGTTAGCAAGTTCTGTGGAGAAGTGATACACACACACAAACACACACACACATACACACACACACACACACACACACACACACACACACACACACACACACACACACATATATATATNCACACACACACACACACACACACACACACACACACACACACACACACACACACACATATATATATATATATATATATATATATATATATATATATCCTCAGTCATATATATGGGAATATACATCTTCTCAATTATAGCCAAACAGTCTGCAATGGCTTATTCTGTACTTTGACCAGCCGTGAGCCTATTAACCAGCATCCACTGCAAATAGAAGCTTCTATGGTGAGGGCCAAAAGCTGCACCAACATACGGGAATAGAGAAAAGTATTTAGAAGACGGTTTAGTATTATCGTGTTCACTTAGAGAAATAGTAGCAGTACGTTTCTTTAGAGCCTATGCCCTCACCAGCCACAAGTCCTTAGCCTGCTTTATGGTACCCCTGACCCCAGCTTGTAGAGTTAGATTAAAATCTAATCAAAAAGTAGTGGATTAAATCCATCACATATATGACACTATTGTAGCAATGAACATATTTCTTAGGCCAGTGTGTGCTGTAGCTCTTGGGGTTCATGGCCGGGCAAGACTGTCCATGCCTGCCCTCCCCCCAGCTGCCTGCTTAGTTCTTTCCAGTACTTTGAAGTCTATCCAACAGGGAGGAAGCTTCTTGGTCACTACCGGCTTGACTTTCCCATGTCTTTTGACCAAAGTCTGTGTGTCTTCAGCAATAGGATCTTACTATAATGTTCCTCTGAGTGGCCAGGAACAATGGTAATAGCCTGAATTGGTTTTAGGTCCTATGGAATCTCCCTTGACCAAAACATATAGAAAAAGTGTCCCATTCCTGACCCTTGGATTTTTGTTTAATAACCTACGACTTTTGGGGACCATGTGTCCTGCCATATAAAGCACCTCCGTTCAAATTCTTTTGTATAAAAATAAAAATGCCAGTCGATGGAGGCACACACCCTTAATCCCAACACTCAGGAGGCAAAGGCAGCTGGGCTTCTGTGAGTTTGAGGCCAGCCTGGTCTACAGAGTGAGTTCCAGGACAGCCAAGGATACATAGAGACACCCTGTCTCAAAAACTATTCTGTATTACATGTTTCATAAATTTATAGGATAGTAAGATACCACTGGCTTTTCAAACATCAACAGTGTTATTTAGCTTGCTTTTATCTAGTTACATTTTCTTTCGCGTAAGTAGTATCTACTCTCATTCTGATGTCCCTGCAAAGACAAACGCTATTGACTGTTAAGAATATACACACCATGCCGGGCGGTGGTAGCGCACACCTTTAATCCCAGCACTCGGGAGGCAGAGGCAGGCGGACCTCTGTGAGTTCGAGACCAGCCTGGTCTACAAGAGCTAGTTCCAGGACAGGCTCCAAAGCTGCAGAAAAACCCTGTCTCGAAAGAAAAAAAAAAGAATATACACACCAAATATTCTATGAAGCCTCTTACCAGTGTCTGAGGTACTGCATCCCCTTTCATTGACATTCCTTCACACCTGAACTCACATCTACTCTAAGATTTGTTATGTCAGGTTGCAAACATGTATTGCTTACATTTGGGCACAGAAACCCTAGAATCTAAAGAAAGTATCACTTTGCTCTTACAAAATGCTACTGGGTGCGGTGTACAGGAGAAATGAATTCAGCAGTGCTGGAGACTTGAGTCCTGAGGTTGGGAGGAATTGTTGCTTCTGAGGCATCTTTCTTAGGCTCAGGGGTGTTGGCCTCCTGCTCCTATAGGAACTGTGAGCAGGGAGGAAGAGAGCGCACCCTAATGGCACCACTGAAACTAGTCTTTTTTTGTTTTGTTTTTCTTTTTTTATTTAATTTTTAAAAAATTTACATTCACTCCCCTTGTCCCAGGCCCTCCTGCTCCCCCACCATCCTTCCTCCCTCCCCCTGCTTTCCTAAGAGGGAGCAGGATACCCTGCCCTGTGGGATGCCCAAGGCCCTCCCCCCTCCATCCGGGCCTAAGAAGGTGTGCATCCATATAGACTCGGTTCCCAAAAAGCCAATACATGCAGAAGAGATAGGTCCCAGTGCCATTATCATTGGTTTCTCAGTCAGCCCACCTTTGTAGCCACATTCAGAGAGTCTGGTTAGGTCATATGCTCCTCAGTCCTTGCCCAGCTGGATTGATGAGCTCCCAATAGATCAGGAACACTGTCTCAGTTGATGATCCAGTCCCTCGCGGTCCTGACTTCCTTGCTCATCTTCTCCCCCCTTCTGCTCTTCAACTGAACCTTGGGAGCTCAGTCTGTTGTTCTGATGTGAACGTGGGTCTCTGACTCTACCTCCATCCATCAGGCGAAATTTCTATGGTGACGATCAAGATATCCATCAATGTGACTATGGGACAAGGCTGGTTCAGGCACCCTTTCCTCTGCTGCCCAAATAACTAGAAGGGAACATCCTTGTGGACACCTGGGTTCCCCTCTAGAGACAAGTCTCTTGCCAATCCTAAAATGACTCCCTTAATGTAGATATCTTATTCCCTTCGCCAATATCCACCCTTCCTCCATCTCCACCCTCCGACTACCCCAAGCTCTCCTCATTTCTTCCCTTCTCCCTCCCCCTCTCCCTTTTGCCCACCCCACCCCTACCCCTACCTCCACCCATATCCCCACTCCCCTTCTTACAGGTTTTGCCTGGCAATCTTGCTTGCTTCCAAAATCCAGGAGTATCTATATATGTGAAACTAGTCTTAACAGTCCCTACTTCCAAGTACAGGCAGGGTTTGAACTACATGGCCTCAGTGCTTCAATTCAACAAACAAATTTGGAAGACACAGCTAAAGCCATTGTAGAGACCATTTTAATTTCATTTTACTCCAGTCTCTCTGCTTATGATAGAAACAAAAACATGTTTGTTAATGAACATTAAATTACGACAAATGTAATCTTATGATTTGTGATATATTAAAATATTCCTTTCAAACTTATGTTTGTAACACAAAACCAAAAAGCCTGCCGTTATGCGTTTGTATGTTACAAAGCAATCATTACTTGTCTGTAGTTATTTTATATTATTATTATGATAGCTGCCGGGAGCAGGAGAATAGTATCTCACAGGGATGACCACTTTTACTGATTGTCCAGTGCCAAGAGGTCAGCTCTATAACCCTATACAGACTAAGAAAAAAAGCAGACTCAGAAAGTCTGCAAGTTGTAGTGTGTGTGTGTGTGTGTGTGTGTGTGTGTGTGTGTGTTTGCGCGTGCAGGAATGTGTGTGTACAATAATAATCAAATAAGAGAAGCTATCAACTTGAGGGGTAGATGAGGACATGGGAGGTATTTAACAGGTTAGCTGGGAGGTGTGGAGGGAGGAAATCCTCCTTCAATTAAAATAGATGAAAACCAAACAACAACAACAAAAAGCAATTAACCATCATCTCCCACCAGTGTGTTCCTGAAAGAGGTTCCTTCTCTGGCCAAGAAATGCCATCCAGTTTTGTTATGCTGCCACCTCGTGGCTCTTGTTTGAAACTACCGCCACACGTTCCACAGAATTTAGGTTTTGCTGAGAATTTAAAGTTTGTTTTTTGTTTGTTTGTTTGGTTGGTTGATGTGACAGAGACAGGGGAAAGAGGAAGTTGGATGGTGGGCAAGTGGAGAAGAATCAGGGGATAGGAAAGAATGCATAAAAGTTTAAATTAAAATTAAATTTAAAAAGAAGACATAATTTTAGTATTTCTACATTTTAACACTTAATTGTCCCAATTAAGGTGAATATCCGAATAAAGCTTGAATAAATTGCGAAAGGGAATAAAATAAGGCAATATTGAAAATTAATAGAACAATATTTGTGACTTTCTGATAAAATTCTGGCATACTAAAAATGAAAAATGAACCCTGTTCTATATTTGGTTTGAATTTTGAGCATGAGTCAGTCAACCATATATTCACGGCAGGGTCGCTCTGTCATGTGGACTTTTTCCCTCTTCTTAATCACCTCACAAACATAGAAAAAAAATCAAAAGCTTTTATAAGAGGGAGGAATGCACAATATTCCTCCTTAAATTCAAGAGTTGCAGTACAGGAAGGATTTCTGTTGCGGAATAAACTCGTCTCATCTGGCCTGTGGAGTTAAGGACAGATCCTCTGAGATGTTGTCTTTCAGGTGTCTGTCACCTCATTCATTCAGCCGTCCCCTTGTACGTGGTACCCACCCACTCAATTCACTGCCCCTCCAGTCAGCAGCTGTCACCTGTGACGAGGACTTCCCTGCCCACATAGCAAGCGCACACCCACTCAATTCACCGTAGTCATCAACAGCATCCCAGAATGCATTGCTTCGGGTTTAGCCTCAGAATTAATTCCTTTTACTCATTCATTATCTGAGCTTCCCCTGCTGCAAGGTAAGCTCTGTAGTTGCTATCCTCTTGAGCTGGGAGAGCACTGTGCTCTCTGTAGGTTATCAATAGAGATTAATAAAGCAAATGGCTAGCATTTCACTTAGTGTAATAGATGGAATTTTCTGGAGACTGGACGGGAACTGCTTTCTGAAGATGGTACTCAGGTGGGAAGTCTTTCTAGTCTCTGCTGCTAAGAGAGGAAGGCAAGGACTGGACAGCCATCTCTTCCACTCCATGTGAAATGTCATTCCCGTCTTATCTCTCTTATCTTCCTCTTGACACCCTATTGTTTTAAGTCATATTCCATCAATTTGAAAAATCTGATTTTTCACGTTTTAACACTGCTAAACTTGGGAGATATCTTACAAAAGATGAAAAATGGCCACAGGGTTGGCCACCGTATCATTTCCCAGACACATGGAGATTTCTCTGTGACTGCTGCAGGCATGACCGAGTGACGTCATCCTTCTAAGTTATCACTTAAAGGACGGCTGAAGGGTGACAGATGTAGTCCAAACACTTTCTGCTGGACCTTGTGATCAAATCGAAGGCCTCGGCATCAAAATCTCAGCAGCAATGGCAGAGGTGGGAAGAACGTCCCAGAAGTGAAAGTAGAGCCCTGTATTCTGTAATCCGCTTTATGAGCACTTTGTGGCCAGAGGAGGCCCGGATACTTAAGTCAAGACGCCAGCCCTTTCTGATACCAGCCGGATGATGACAGAAGAACTCAAAACAGGGCAACTCTAGAGAATCGCTTAACAGCTTTCTAGTTTCTATTTCATATTCCCCATGGGGATTTATATAGTCTACATCAGTGTAAGTTTTAGACATTTATTTCATTGTCAATTTAATACCATGCTAGGTAACTGTGCAGTTAAATTTCAAGCAATATGCCACAGGTTATCAGTGTTCTCTTCTTGATCACACTTAAAACCGGATGCAGGAAATAATCAGTGTCACTCGGTCCCTAGAGTGTGGTGACTGAACGTTCATCGGGTACCAAGCATTGGAGGGAAGGCTGACAAAAGAAATTCAGTTTCCTTTCCTGTGAGTCAGCCCAACCTCAATAGTCACACGTCATCTCCCCTTGTCAAGAGGGGGTCAAACTACTTTGAACGCACGTTAAACAATCCTGGTAAAATAGGAGGTCGGTTACTCCACTGGCTCTCTGTAACATGAGGACTGCCTTGTTGGGATTTCTGTCCCGCCCGGTACCCCACAGCCGGCAAGCCCCAAAGAAAATCACACAGAGTCTACATTAGGTTATACACTGATTGGCCCATTATCTCAGACTTCTTACTAGCTCTGATAACTTATATTAACCCATCTATGTTAGCCACATGGCTCCGTACCTTTTCTCAGCTGGGCAGCTTACATTGTTGCCTCCTTGGTGGTCTGCGCAGGAATGCCAAGGGAGCTTCCTGCTTCCCAAATTCTCCTGTACTCTTTGTGCCACCTCTATTTCCTGTCTGATTTTCCCGCCTATACTTCCTACCTGGCCAATCAGTGTTTAATTAAAACATGATTGACAGAATACAGACAATTCTCCCGCACCAGGTCTCCTATGTCTGGGTTATCTTTGAAGAGCAAAGTTGAAGTCATTACATGCTTAGCAAGCATAGCACATTTTGGAGGCTGAGAATAATATAATAATTTTATATAATAAATTCTGTGCTATATGTTCTTTGTTATTTCATTGTTTGGAATTATTTCAGGTAGTGTATATATTAATATTTCAATGACTTCTGATTTTATAGTAAAAGTAATAATGTATCCATCAATATTTGCAATTTTTCTTTATTCATGAAATTCTATTCTTAAAATATGCATGAATATTCTTTTGGTATCAGACATTGATACCAATAGATTTCTATTCATTCTGTCTCTTATGTATCATAATATTCTTAACATTTTAATTATTTTCAGCAAAGTTGGAATTGGTGTTAGAATATAAGGTAAAAATAAAACCACCAAAAGAGCCATTTTTCTTAGGTAGAGAAGTTAATTAATTGAAATAAGTAAAACTATTATACTTCTTTGATATTAAAATCTAAAAGAATCACATCATTTGGTGACTTGGTTGTCTCATCTCATCCAGTGCGCTCAGAGAGAAGAGAAACAAACCCCTTGGCAAGATTGGCAAGGCTGCCCACCAAGCTATTACACAGTGCATTTATATTTTTGCTTTCTATGTACAGAACCATAATAAAAGGGGTTTTGTTGTACAGAAACCATATATGACTTAAGTTATATAGAAAAAAAGACCCTCGAAGACAGCTTTATCCGATTCCCAGTAGCCGTTTCACCCTGTGGGTGCAACCCTTGGCATCAGCTGCCTGGTACTGTGTCTTTGTTCTGTCGCCCGGTCAATGAGTTGCTACCATCTTAAAGCATAGACTCTCCTTTTGTAGACTATGAGTGTATAGTAAACTTATCTATAATATTGTCTTAGAGTACTACCCTAGACCATAGGTGGAAAATGTTTAGCTTACTATGCTAACACACTGGTGTTGAGTGATTTTGCCTGATACTTTTATTTTGCTTACCACGGCTACGGGTACTTGAAATCACACGTCACAGGTAGGAATCCATGCAGAAACATCTAGTCTATTTACTGAATATAAGGTATGTGCCAAGATTTCTGCAAGATGCCCAGATGCTAGAGTCTATGCTCCAGGAAGAAAATTAGACAACAAAAGAAATAAGCAACCAATGGGATGTTTTAGTAGAGTGTAAATTACTTCAAAGAAAATAAAATAAGGTAACATGAGCCAAGCAACTAGAGAATGAAAGTTATGGGACTTTTTTGAAACACTCAATTAGGTGATAAATGTAGCAAAACATCTTGAGTGCGACAGTGTAACTGAGACTTTAATGATTCTATTAGCTTCCAGCTACTGTGATAAAATACCTGTGATGGTCAACCTACAAGAATAAAATGTTTTAGTTGAAACCATGGATTGGCAAAAAATTGTATATCATGGGAAGTAGAAAATTCCCCCGAATTTGTCCGCTCCCAGTGGCCAAGAAAGATAGAAAAGAAGAGAGGGAAAGAAGGAGGGAAAGAGAGCAAGTAGGAGGAAGAGAGGGCACGAGAAAGAGAACAGTGGAGTTCTCTCTATGAGGACACAGATTCTCAAGTTCATACGTTGTTATCTCTGGAACCCAGATCATAATGGTCCCACCAACTCCCAACGTTCTGTGTGCTGTACAGCGCTGGGCAGAGGACCAAAACTATAGCGATGATAACAGTTAGGCTTACAGAAGTCTCAGAGGAAAGGATTTCAGAGGCAAAGGAAAAGGCAGTAAGTAGATCTGATACAGGATACAAGGATGGCTTAATCGGGACCATAAAGAAACCATTGAGACAGTTAGTTGCTTTTAAAACAGTTGAAAGGCGAGAGTAGGCGCCCAAAGGTTATTGTAGGCCAAGGAAGGCTGGGGTACGAAATGTGTAGCTGAAAGCCAGGAGAATTGCTCTGAGGGGGCATCTGGGTTGGGATGTTGTACTCCTCAGCTTCATGTTACTAGACCAAGAATTTTATTCGGATGAATTTATGAAGAAAATTATGAAGCTGAGAGATTTGTACATCTTTTGTTTTTTTGTTTTTTTGTTTTTTTTTTTTTTTGGTTTTTCGAGACAGGGTTTCTCTGTGGCTTTGGAGCCTGTCCTGGAACTAGCTCTTGTAGACCAGGCTGGTCTCGAACTCACAGAGATCCGCCTGCCTCTGCCTCCCGAGTGCTGGGATTAAAGGCGTGTGCCACCACCGCCCGGCGACAAGATCCAGTCTTAAAGACCCATATTCTGATGTCAGATGGCAATGGTAGGACACATAGATCAGAGCAAACCGTTCATAGTACAAGCCCAGTAGACTGTATCCCACCTTCAATTGCAAGGGCACAAACCCAGTGTTCTAAGGGTCTCCTACTAGGCTCTGTGCACCCTGCAATACTGGCACCTCTAGAGCAAAACATTCAACATGTGGCCCTTTAAGGGAAATTCATGCGAACCACACCTGAGGTCATGATTAGCGAACCCCAGAATTAATTGAGGAAAGGAAGTCAAGAAGCAACCTTGGCATAACTCTTCTCCAGCTGAGTTGCCCTCATCAGAATTGACAAGGTGACCCAGAAAACATAGGGCAAATTGACAGGGTGACCCAGAAAACATAGGGCGTAAAGTACCCAGAGCAGCAATGAAACAGTTGTGAAAAATAGAGATGAGAGACTACCTAGGCTATGCTTCAAAAGTTGAAAAATTGTAAATTTTAAAGCTTAATCTCCAAGTTATAGGACACAAAAGCAATGTGATGCCGGCATTAGATTCACATGCTGACTTTGTGTGTAAGTGATTGAGGTGAGAGACTAGAAATGCAACTCTAAATTCGTGGTATATTTATCTTGACTAGAGAGGAAAGACTTGAAAGAAGATGCCTTTTGGAAATAGGAAATACCTTGACATCCATTCGTGGAATGATGATGTTGAATCCTGCTTTAACTAAATACTTGATCACAGATTAAAATCTGTTTAGCTATTCAACTCTTACAAGAGAACATAAGAAGCAGATCAGTATCACTTATATTAGCAATGATTTCTGGAAATAACAGCAAATTTTCCAATAATGGAGTCAAATACAGATAGATTAAACCTTATAATCTTCATTTTAGTTCATTTCCAAGGACATGGAGAATAAAATGAGGACTTGCAGAATATAAGGATATATTCGCAAATCATTCATGTCATAAGAGACATATCAAGACTATATAAACAATTATCACAATTCAACACACCTAATGATACAGACATAAAATGTGTAAGGGGTTTGATTAGACAAGATATTGAAAACAACATGTAGAAGGCCAGCAAACAGATGAAAAGATATTGACATGATCTGTCGTTAAAGGATTGCGATTTAAAAGCACAATATGCTACCACCTCATGGTCATCTGAATGATTATAAAAATGGAAAGGAAGTTTCAGTGATGATATGGAGACATTATAACCCTGATAAATTGCTGATGGGTGGTGTAGGAGGGTCCTTCTGTATTTCTGTGCTTTCATTGGTTGAATAAAGAAACTTCCTTGGCTTTTGATAGGGCAGGACATAGATAGGCAGGGAAAAGAGAACAGTATGCTGGGAAGAAGACTGAGTCAATGCGAGATCCGAAGCCGCCAGGGTCAGACATGCTGAATCTTCCCGGTAAGCCCACTACCTCGTGGTGACTTACAGACTATTAAAAATGGGTTGAAATAAGATGTAAGACTTAGCCAATAGAGGCTAGAACTAATGGCCAGGCAATAATTTAAATTAATATAATTTTCGTGTGCTTATTTCGGGCATGAGCTAGCGGCCTCAGCGGAGAGCCAGACACTGGGAACAAATGGCTGCACTCCTCTCAGGTGCTGGGAACACAACCGGTACCTCTTACAACAGATGGGTTAAAAGTGGTATGGGCATCTGATAACAGATTAGCACTTTCTTAAAATGGAAATGAGAAACTTACTATATGGCCCAGTGGTTTCCCTGGTGCATCTACACCAACGCGAAGATGCTGATAGGAACCGAAAAACACATGAGCAAGGCTGTGCTTTACATCATGGGAAGGCCATGTCCCATGGTTTCATGGTTTTTACTGCCACATAACTATTTTCTCTTCTGAGAGCAGGCTCCCTACCAAGTAGAATACGGCTTTAAGGCTGTTAATCGGGGTTGAATTACATTTGTAGCTATCAGAGGAAATGATTGTGCGGTAATTGTCACACATAAGAAAGTCCCGGGCGGTGGTGGTGCACGCCTTTAATCCCAGCACTCGGGAGGCAGAGGCAGGAGGATCTTTGTGAGTTCGAGTCCAGCCTGGTTTACAAGAGCTAGTTCCAGCGGAGGCTCCAAAGCTACAGAAAAACCCTGTCTCGAAAAACCAAAAAAAAAAAAAAAAAAGAAAGAAAGAAAGTACAGAACACATTACTGGATTCCAGCACATTGACTCATTCATTCAAGGTCCCTGAAAACATTGGCCCTGTTGTGAGTGGATGACAGCAGATCCCAAGAATAGAGGGCATGCTACGAAACACCAAAATGGAAATACAAATACGGCTACAAGATTCCTGTGGGCATGCTGTGTAAGAGAACGGCTGGGAGTTCTCGAGTCTACACACAGATTGCTGAAACGAGGCTGCTTTGGTTGTGGCATGATCTTAATCGGGATAGATAAAGAACAAGGCCCTCACGTGTACAAGTAATGAAGGTCATTACTCTGGCATTAAAGCGGGAGCTAGACAAATAGAGTTAACTAGCTCCCTCGAAAATAAAGTGAAGAAGAAAGTTGATTGCATAGTTAAACGGACGGTGGAAACTGTGATGACATGTCTGCCTACTGTTCTGCCCATTGGTTTCAGACCTTCAGAAATGGAAGTTGGAGTCATTACAGTTGAAAATCCTAAATCCAGGATTCTTTAGAAGCAGAGATTGACGCTCTTCTTGTTTCTCTGGAAGAGAAAGATGGAACATTGTATTAGTTTACCGAATCTGTGATGGCACTGGCTTAAGTGTTTGGTAACAACAGACTCATAAAGCCCTTTTATTGAAGATGGCACCTTTCCCACTCCTGCAGCTACTGAACTGGTTAAGATTCTATAAATAGAAACAGTCTGTTGGGAGATAAAAATATTAAAAAAAAAATGAAAACATGACCACACAGGAACTGATACACAAATATTTAAAGAACTAAAGGGAGAAACAACCCAAACAGGTGTCAGTGAACAACTGCACATACAAACTGTGATTTCTACACACAACAGAAGAGCATTAGTCAATACCAAGGAGGGAATTTCTCATATGGGTTACATCATAGATCAACCTGAAAACCCATTAAATAAAAGAAGACAAAAACAAGTCACCGGTTGTTGTATTTTTCAAACGGTATGAAACATCTAGAGGGAGGAGGCACATTGGGGTAAATAAAAGGGATGTTAGCATTTGCCAGGAGCTGGGAAAGGAAAGTCTGCGAAGTGATTAGTAGTGGGTGCAGAATTGCCTTCCGATACAATGAGTGTACATTGTAGTCAATCGTTCTGATGGGTTTCAAACCCTGTGTCTAACCAGTTGTTGATCTGTGTCCTTTAAAGGGTTAGCTTTTTTTATATTTATTTATTTATTTATTTATTATGTCTACAATATTCTGTGTGTACGCCTGCAGGCCAGAAGAGGGCACCAGACTTCATTACAGATGGTTGTGAGCCACCATGTGGTTGCTGGGAATTGAACTCAGGACCTTTAGAAGAGCAGGCAATGCTCTTAACCGCTGAGCCATCTCTCCAGCCCCAAAGGTTTAGCTTTAAAGTAAATACATCTCAAAAGGTATTATTTTGAAAGGCAAAAAAGAATATATTTGAAAGATCCTTTCCAAAGGCCTGTGACACTTGCGGTTCTTTATAGGCATTAAGTTGTTTGAATGTTGCTATTTAAAGTGCTTTGCCCAACCCTATGCTCTCAGGACGTAGAATCATTTTTGACTCTTTGAGAAATACATTTGAATGCATATTTAAAATAATGAGAAGTTAACTGACGTGACATCAGGAATTATACAAGAAAAATGTGAAGGAAGCAAATTTTGGAGTGAACATGGAAATTTGCAAATATAAAAAAAACCCTGAACTCTAATTATATTCAAATGTATAATCTCACTATTCTAAAGTATCGGTGTTCTGAAAGTGAAGCTATGTGTTCCCAAAGTTGTATTAGTGAATACAGATAAAAACAACAATGGTTGAACTTAACTTGCAAGAAAGGTGGGGAGTTTAGCCTGTAAGATGCTGGTCTTGAAATTTGTGTATGACAATAGAGTATGAGTTCTACAAGATCAGGAAAAACGTTTTGGTACAATTATAACTAGCATCAACCTTAACAGCCTATAAGAATAGCTAAGGGTCTGTGGAATAGATAAACTGATTTCCAAGTGTGTAGTCGCTTTATACTACATTATTCTGAAACTGTAGAGCCGGATTGGGGCTAAAGAAATTGCAGAGCTAGCAAGAGGGCTCAGAGGGTAAAAAGTACTAGCTGCCAATCTGATGACCTCAGTTTGATCTCTGGGATTCCATATGGCAAAAGGAGTGGGCCAATTTCTGCAAGTCATCCTCTGACTTCCACTAGACCTATGCCTTGACAAGTGCCTCTCATCTTTCCCAGACATACAATCAAACAATCGATGAAAATAAATATACAAAGTATCTTTGAAGTAGTCACAAAATCCTTGAGTAGCAGTGGATCAGTATGAGGGGCAAACATAGTCAAAGTTGAAAACCAGCTCAATGCTTAAAGAGTTACTGAGGAAAAGGCCCGAGGAGGAGGAATCTGTGGCGTGTTGTTATTCTCCTCCTCCTGCTAAAGATGCTGTCTTTGTACTTGGAGTCAATAAAACTAACTGATCTGTATCAGCGATAGCTGTTTATTCTGACACTTCCAGTCACCAATACTAGTCTACCAGAGGAGCGTAGGAGGGTCTGAACTATTACTTAATTGATTTTATTCTCTCTGTAATACAAGGTTCGTATTAAATTTCATCCCCTTGTCTCCAAAATGTTAGCAATACTAAACACCCATTCCACTCAGATAGATCTTCGAATACAGGCAATTCCACACCTCTGTAAGGGATCAGAGATGTGACAATCAGTGTGCTCCGTGTAAATTTTAGTTGGGGATATTATTTAACATTTAGTAGTTATGAGAGAGGGAAATGGAGAGTGAAGAACTCTTAATGAACAGTGCATATCCTATCTAGGCTGAGGCCCGACTGGAAATGGGAGGCGGTGCCCAAATGCTGAGGGTCTCCCCTGAGTGGAGCTTCATGTAGACGCACAGCTCTCTGTTTTGCATAGTTGAGGAGGTTGAATGAACAGTTCAGGTGGCTTAGAAACACCACATTGGGCCCAGAAAGTGGCATGCTCACGGAGTCTGACTTGCCAAGGTTCTGTAAATTCGATTCCAGCTTCAGCTGGCTGCAGAAACTATGGCTTTGTCATTTAGGGAAGGTCTTTGTGCCAAAGGGAAGTCAAGTCTATCAGCTCATCTGGTTATTAGAACTGCACGAGATTTAAAACTGCTACTACAGTATTTCAAAATCATTCTCTATATGCTGCTTTCCATGCCTGGCTACAGCACGAAGGTACCATCCTCTGATGCACAGCTGGGTGTAACCACCATCTGTTCTTTTTTTTTTTCCTTTTTTTTATTGTTAAAAGAAAAATTTACATTTACTCCCCTTGTTCCCGGCCCTCCCCCTCCCCCACTACCCCACAGCCCTCCCCCTGCTTCCTTAAGATGGTGCAGGATACCCTGTCCTATGGGAAGCCCAAGGCCCTCCCCCCTCCATCTCGGTCTAAGAAGATGTGCATCCATATAGAATAAGTTCCCAAATAGTCAATACATGCAGAAGAGATAGGTCCCAGTGCCATTATCGTTGGCTTCTCAGTCAGTCCCCACTGGCAGTTTAGGTCATTTGCTCATTCAGTCTTGGTCCAGCTGGATTTGATGAGCTTCCAATAGATCGAGCACACTGTCTCTGTTGGTGGGCCAGTCCCTCACGGTCCTGACTTCCTTGCTCATTTTCTCCCTCCTTCTGCTCTTCCACTGGACCTTGGTAGCTCGATCCCTTCTGAAAGCAACGAAATGGCGGTACAGTCTCTCTCTACCTCACTTTCCCTTTGAATGTTTTCCTCCAAATCCTGAAACTTTCTCACGCTCTCCAGCAGACTTGAATAATAGCCATGATCTGTCCATAAATCTTAGAAATACCTCAAAGGTGGCAAAAAAAAACATGAAAAGATTTTCAGGTATAAAAATCTACTTATGGCCTAAAGGATCACTCCAAGATGTTTACAGAAATTAGTAAGCAAAGGAATTATTCATAATGGCAGGAAAATGAAATATGTGTAGAACTAAAGGTATTTTTCACATCATAAAATATTGTATTCCAAACAGTACAAGAGTAAATAATGTTTTCAAAGGTGTGCACAAATCTTTTATGGCTTAATAAGATTCCTAATTAAGAATTAATCATTAAGAAATAACTTTCTAGAACTTCTTATTGACTAAGTGGTGTTTTTGTTACTGCGGGTTAGTTAGGCAGTTGATAGTTTGGTTTGGTTTACTGAGAGAGGGACTTAGATGCCAGTCCAGGCTTACCTGAATCTTACCGTGTAGCCCAGGCTATCCTCAGATTCATGATATTCCTCATGCCTTAGCTTCCTGAATGCTGACATTCCGGGTTTGTGTCATATCTTAGTACTTTCTCTAAGGGATGGCAGTACTTAGTACTGCCAGGGTTGGAACTCAAGCCTTTTGACTCTAATGCCTCTGCTTTTAATACCACGCTAAATAACATAATCACTCAAATAAATTTGAGAATAGTTTTACAGTATAATATTTTGCTTATATAAACACACACATGCAGGTATAGATACACATATGATGACCTCTAAAATACCAACAGTTCTTTTATCTGAGTAATTGAACTGGCTCATTTAATTTTTAGCTTGGTGATATTTTTGACAGAGGTTTTGTTTTGAGATTATAATATTTATCATTTCTTCCCCCCTCCTTCTCCTCCTTCTGAACCCTACTGTATACGCCTCCTTGCTCTCTTTCAAGTTCATGGCGTGTTTTTACATGATTATTGCATGAATATATGTATACTTACATATATATACATACATATATATTTCTAATAAGCTGCTCAAACTATATAATGTTAAGCATCAGTATGAATTCAAGACTGACCTTTTGATATTGGGTAGCCATTTGGTGTGGTTGTCAAGGAAATACTCTCTCTTGCTTTCAGTATTCCTTAGTTGCCTGAAGATCCTTGTGTAGGTTTGAGGCTTCTTTGACTTTTGACATCCACTTCAGAATGCCTATTGTTGTCCTTGTCTGGCTCATGTTTGGGCGGTCATTTCAGTGGACTCTATGAATATAGCTTCTGACATTACTAGGAGAAAAATCTTACAACAAAATCCCTGATCCCTTGACTCCAACAGTCTTTCCACCCCTTCTTCTGCAATGTCCTCTGAGCTGTGGGTGCAGGACTGTTTTGTAGGTGCAACCATTGGAACTGGGCTCCACAACTCTACATTTTGATTGGCTGTCATCTTCTGTAATGGTCCCTGTTGCAAAGAGAAGTTTCGCTGATAAGGAGTAAGGACTATCTGCCTGTGAAGATAAAGACAAATGTTTCTAAATGATGTTAGGGATGGTGCTGGTCCAGCACAGCAGTGGTTGTGGGTTCTCCTGCAAGATCTATACCTTTGCTAGCCTGAGAAGTTGGCTAGGTTTCCAGTACTAGACATGGTTTCTCTCTCGCTAAGTGGTTCTTAAGCCCAATTGGATAACTGTGGGTTACTGCTAAAGTATGTATGCCACCACTGTATTCCTAGGGATATCCTCATGCTGGAGGTCATGGCAAGATAGGGTTGCTGGTTGCTTCCCACTTTGGAAGCTAATGTGATGTCTTCCATGAAAGCTAGTTCTCAAAGAGGAGACAATCAGGTCAGTTTATAGCATGAATTCTAATTGGTCTTAATAATAAAGAACCAGAGTCAGATATGGGGATTAATGCTGATATCAGGGAAGCAAAGTGGCCAGCCCCTTGGCCAGCCCCTTGGCCAGCCCCTTGGCCAGCATTACCTCCACCAATGCGCAGACCAAAGGAACAATTCTGTTCTCAGGTTCTCTCCTCAGAGTGCAATGGGATCTCATCTCACCCTGCCTTAAATACCTCTCTCTGCCTAGACATATAGCTCTTGTCTACAACTCCCTATTGCTGGAATTAAAGGTGTGTGACTCTTAAGTACTAGAATCACCTTTGTGTGAGCTCTGTTTCTCTTTTAGACAGATTCAATCTCGTGTAGCCCAGGACGGCCTTGAACTCACAGAGATCCCTCTGCCTCTGTCTCCCTAGTCCTGGGATTAAAGGAATGTGCCACCACTCCCTGGCCTCTAGTGGCTTAGCTCTGCACTCTGATCTTCAGGCAAACTTTATTTATTAAAATACCAATAAAATAACACTACATCAGTTCCAGCCAGATCTCTGGGCCCTATTTCTGAGGTTTATGGTGTCTTCAGCAATAATGATGTACCTTCTACCTTTTGGGACCAACCAAGGACTTGAGAGTCCCTTCGGCAGCCAGTACCAACAACTCACTATATATCTGATATTGGGGATTTTGTTAGGTGGTCTTCCAAATGCTTAAATATTCTATAATTGGTAGGCATTTCTAAAATCATTGGAAAAGAAATAAAACATGTTATCTCATTTTTGTGATAAATCTTTTTACTAAACATAATTTATTGAATCTTTGGAATTTCACAAAATGCACCCTAATTCTACTTACCTCCCAGTCCATCCACATCCTCCCCTCATTCATGTAGTGCTCCTAAGTAAAAATATTTTAAAAAAAAACTAACCAATCCAAAACAAGGAAACAAACAAACAGAAAGAAAAAAAAACAGAAACAAAAGCCTCCTCTTTTCTCCTCCATCTCTCCATCCTCTCCAACAACTCCTCGTTCAGCCTGATATCATTGGGAACCAAGAGTAGACCCTTTTGTCCAACCAGCTTTACTTGCAAATGTTCATTGGAGCCTCACCTGACCGCCCCTGAGATAACATGCTGCTGCCTCACGTCGTGGAAATCCTGTGGGTATCGTTCCACAGGACCAGTCCCTTCAGGAGCTCCATCAGGTCCTAGACGGGGTAGATTTTAGTGTGGGCCAGCCCCAGGCCCGGCTCTGCATCTGGGTCATATTAGAGCTGGTCAGTCCGGGCTGCTGGGGTTGCTCCCCTAAGCCCATACCATCAGTCCCAGATTTCCCTGCAAGGGTGGAGCGGGTTGCACAGGGGCGGGGTGCAGTGGGGCAGGGAGGGAGGCCGCTCTTGCTGCAGTTACCCGTGAAAGGCAGCTGAGTACGATGAAGACTCATCCAAGGTTAATCATGTAAATCAGTTTCGGCTAATTTATTAGCTATCCTACAAAAGTTTCCTAGCATGCTTTGACGGTCATCCCCTTTCCGCTAGCAAGAATAATAAGCCAAGGGGCTGGAGAGATGGCTCAGAGGTTAAGAGCTCTGCTCTTCCAGAGGTCCTGAGTTCAATTCCCAGCAACCACATGGTGGCTCACAACCATCTGTAGTGAGGTCTGGTGCCCTCTTCTGGCCTGCAGACATACACGCAGACAGAATATTGCATACATACTAAATAAATAAATAAATATAAAAAAAGAATAATAAGCCAAGAGCCTATTTTCCTGGGCACTGTGGTTGTTCACACAGTTGAACCAAAGCAGACATGATAGTTTTGTGTTTAAACTGTTAAGGCTTAGAGAGGTCACAAATGGTAAAGACTACTTAGCTACTCAAAAAGAAAAGCAGTCTTTAGATTCAGCTTTACCCAGATAGAAACATTACTAAATGGAGCCTTCGTAATGATATCTTCAGATGTCGTCGTTCAGTTCGGCTGCCCTATAATTTGTTTGATCTCTCTATCCCTCATTCCTACAAAGCATATATGGCTGTTAGGCACGGGGTCTCCTAAACAGGAAACATTTGGACAGCTCTCCTTTCATAGTGACAACATAACACCCCTCTGGGGGGGATCTAGATGAATATTGACATGGCATTTATAACAATAATGGCATTAACAGGAGGGTAGGTAGGCTTTACAGCAGGAAATAGATCTACTAGCCTAGAGAAGCACTATCGCTCTCAACCAACGCTCCTCAAGCTTAGAAGGGTAACCCGCAACAAAAACAGAAGACATCCCACGGGTGCCCGAGGACTTTTTGTTTGTACAGAGACCTCTACACAGGCAAAACTGGGTTCATGGCTCAGACTGCTCCCCCCAAAAATGAACTTTGGTGTTAGCTAAATTTTAAGCCAAGTTGAGTTTACTAAAACTAAGAATGTATAAAGGTTTGAAGGGGAATGCTAGAGCAGAAAGTGCTAAGTAGGAATAGGGACCCGAGGGCAGGGATGGGGTAGAATAGGAGGGAAAGCCATGACTAAAATAATCCTCGGAATTTTATTCAACAACAACAAAAAATCAGAAGGTGTTCCAAATGAGAGAGCAAAGCGCACCTGATAGGAAAAGTGCAGGCTTCTCAGAGAGACAGACAAAGAGATGAAGAGGAGAAGGAGAGAGAGGAGGAAGAGAGAGAGAGAGAGAGAGAGAGAGAGAGAGAGAGAGAGAGAGAGAGAGAGATATCATATGGTTTCTTTATAATGGGAAATACGTGATATTAGGAAGCTCCCAAGTTGCATCTTTTTTCTTTAGAATATTATTTTTATTTTGTGAGTGTATGTAGGTATACTCTGTCTGCGTAAGACATAAAGGCCAGAAGATGCATGGCATCCCCTATGACTAGAGCTACAGATAGCGTGAGCTGTCACATGTGTAAGAGCAGTTAACGGATGAGCCATCTCCCCAGTCCCTCAAGTTACAGAGTTAAAGTCTCTATAAGATGGTTAAATGTTAGAGAATTTTTTTATTAGGTTTGCTTATGAGGGACATCATTTACATGTCAGAGAGGAGACTTCTAAGATAAAGTTTCACCGTATTTCAGCCCTAGACAAGCACACTAATTAGCATCCTCAACACACTCGATTGGAGTGTCTTTAGGAAGGCATTGTCAACCTTAAGTAAGAACAGTTTATTCGCTGTCCTAGACAATGTGTCTTTGGGGAAACTTGTCTCAGCGGTTGTTAGATTAGACCCTTAGATGCTTTCCAGTGAAATCTCAAATCTTCAACTTTCATCATCGTAAAAATAGGAACGAGCAGAAACCCTCCTCCTCCCAGCCATCCCCCGCCCCGCCCCATGACACCTAGACGTCTTCTCTTTCGATCCTACCTCAGGCGTGGTTCACAGTTACATGGCAATTTTGTCTTAAAACCATGCAGGCTGATTCAGTTGGTCAGCTCAGAGGTCCCAGAGTCCACATTTCCGACGAACTACTGGATGGTGACTCTCAGATACCTCCCGAGGAGTCAGGTTCTGAAGGATGACACCAGCTACCAAGCCTGATTAAGAACCCTCCCCGCTCAGATTTTCTCGAGGGCAAGTTGTAGGGTTTGTTCAGTTTGAGAATGGGGCTGAGAAGTTTGTGGGATATTGTCGCAGGACAATATTACACCAATTTGATTAAAAAAGGGGTATTTTATTGGAGGGGATAAAACTTACAGAACAATGTCCCAAACCACGTTCCTCTGGTCGCAAACAGGAAACCGAGTCTAGCAGTCAGCATGAAAGCCGGAAGCAAGTTAGCTCGGAGAGCGGCTGCGGCTTTTTTTTAAAAATGAAAACCACGCCCCACATTGGGCGGGTATCTTAGAAGCCATTGGCTGAAAGCAAGAGGGCTTAATCTCCCGCAGCAGTGGGATGGGTGGGGACAATTGGGTAAGGAATCCTTTGATTGCCGATTATAATTTAAATGTGGTATTTATCTAAAAAACTGTCCATTTCCTTTACATTTTCCAACTTTGTGGCATACAGGCTTTTGTAGTAAGACCTAATGATTCTCTGAATTTCCTCATTGTCTGTGGTTATGTCCCCCTTTTCATTTCTGATTTTGTTGATTTGAGTCTTCTTTCTCTGCCCTTTGATTAGTTTGGATAGGGGTTTCTCGATCTTGTTGATTTTCTCAAGAAACCAGCCCCTTGTTTCATTAACTCTTTGGATTGTTTTCTGTGTCTCTATTTTGTTGATTTCAGCCCTCAGTTTGATTATTTCCAGTCTTCTACTCCTCCTGGGTGAGTCTGCTTCTTTTTTTTCTAGATCTCTCAGGTGTGCTGTTAATTCACTAATGTTGCTTTCTCCGTTTTCTTTATATGGGCACTAAGTGCTATGAACTTTCCTCTTAGCACTGCTTTCATAGCATCCCATAGGTTCGGATATGTTGTTTCTTTCTTTTCGTTGAATTCAAGGAAGACTTTAATTTCTTTCTTTATTTCTTCCTTGACCCAGGCATGGTTCAGTAGTTGACTGTTCAGTCTCCAAGAGTTCATCGGCTTTTTGTGGGAGGGATTGTTGTTAAAATCTAACTTTACTCCATGGTGATCCGATAATACACAAGAGGTTACTCCAATTTTTTTGTATCTGTGGATGTTTGCTTTGTTACCGAGTATGTGATCAATTTTTGAGAAGGTTCCATGAGATGCTGAGAAGAAGGTATATTCTTGTCTGTTTGGGTGGAATGTTCTATAGATGTCAATTAAGTCCATTTGATTCATTACCTCTGTTAGATCCCAACAGAGACAGTGTGCTCGATCTATTGGGAACTCATCAAATCCAGCTGGACCAAGACTGAATGAGCATATGACCTAACTGGACCCTATGAATGTGACTGCCAGTGGGGACTGACTGAGAAGCCAATGATAATGGCACTGGGACCTATCTCTTCTGCATGTATTGGCTATTTGGGAACTTATTCTATATGGATGCACATCTTCTTAGACCGAGATGGAGGGGGGGGCCTTGGTCTTCCCATAGGGCAGGGTATCCTGCCCCATCTTAAGGAAGCAGGGGGAGGGCGGTGGGGTAGTGGGGGAGCAGGAGGGCCGGGAACAAGGGGAGCTAATGTAAATTTTTCTTTTAACAATAAAAAAAATAAAATAAAACATGAGAAGGGGATTGATTCCAATGGAGAGATCCCAAGACCATTACCCAAACACAGACTTTGTGGGTGAAGATGGAGTCTCCTCCCACTTGCTCAGTGTAAAAATAATAATAAAATAATAATAATAATAATAATAATAATAATAATAATTTAAATGTGGTTGAGGCCCTGAAGAGAAACTATGCCAACAGCTGTTTTAAGTCTCCAGCCAAGGCTGAGTTACATAGTCACTTCCTCTGAGTTCAAGCATTCTCTCAGAGTGGGGCTGGATCGTAACCTTGAGGAGGAAATCAAAGTTCACGTGACTCATGGAGCTAATTGGAGGGCAGCTACGCTCCCCATTTTACCACAAACTCTTTTTCAGGAAGCTAACCGAAACTTAAGGTGAGAAATTTTCAAGATTCATAAAATCCATTCCCAAGTTATAAAAACCAGTGAACAGTCACCAGAGACTGGAAGCTCACAACAGCCCATACAAGGTGTGCACCACTGTTACTCTCCTATTTCCTGACCAAAAATGATCTACATCTGAAAACATAAAAGGAAATCTGCATATAGCACCTGACTTTGTTTCTTCTGGGGTTTCAGATAGTTGGAGACACTTCTGGATGTTATATATTCACCAGACCCTCATCCTAGACACCTTACCTACTGCCGACAGAAATGGTCAAGTCACCCAGCAATTTGTCATTTGTGATGAGTTAATATTTCTGGATTACCCAGATCCATACACTATCTAATTAGCACAGTTCCATCCTGGGGCTCCTAACACTTTATATCCCCAAGTGTGGGAACACAGAGCTGCAATGCTAAAGACAGATGGTGGAAGAAGAATGACATTTCATGTCTGCCCTATTCTACATGGTGATTTCAAATCCAACCACCGCTAAGCTCAACACGAGTCTTCTCTCAACACCAATGAGTAGGTGATCCCTATCTGAATGCTAGTGGCCCTCGGGAATCTCATCTCATTCTTTCCGAATATGGTTTCTGCTTAAAGCCCCAGAAGCCAGTGTGTGGCAGCAAAACCTTGAGAATTTCGAGGTCAGAATAGTGTGAACCACCACGTGGTGTTGTGGGCTCGAGACTGTAGAGTTTGTTGTCTAGAACTTTGTAAGGAGAAGGAGGATGCATTTGAAAGAGAGCGCTTTCCCCACTCCCTCAAGCCCTGTGGGGTACTGTTTAGCCTTTACTGCCCCAAACTCTACACTGCCTGAGTCTGACAGGTGTGTAAAGATTGTTTAAACTAGCGGTAAACATCATACCCTGAACACGGAATATTTTCCTCAGTCACCGTGGAATCTTAAACAGTTTTAAATGCCAAAAGTTGGACTGTGTAATCATAGCAGCGGTAAAGTGCTTGCTACCAAAAGGAGGGCCATTTTAAAAACTCAAGAGTCAAAAGATTCTTCTAAGAAGTCTCTGGTTGCTGCATTGGAAAATCAGACAGTGCTTTCTAAATCATCATAAAAACTGAAAACGCCACCCTTCGATAATGGATATATAAACTGGATGTTCAATGGATTTATTTATGTAGCAATAGATCATCACTTTGGTAGGACTGCAAGTGAAAGGGATCCCACAGAAACTCCTTGTGGAGACCATGTGGATGACCTCCTTTGTCCGTCTCGCCAGCAAGAACGACGCGGCACACAAGGATCCTTCTGCAGTAAGCTTTAATGCTTCTTGAGAGGAAGAAGCATAAGCTTCCAGAGTGGAGACCCAGAGGCGGGGAAACCCTTCCCTTAAATAGAGGCTTCTCCTCGCCTAGGACGTGTCAGCCCCTGGTTGGCTGCAACCCATCGCACGAGATGACGCCACGGGATAGGCGGGATGGGACGAGGTGGTAAAACCCTTCGCACATGCGCAATGCACCCGTTCATTACCCGGGAACACAGGATATGGGCAACATCCTGCAATGGCGAATAGCGGGCACAGCTCCCCACACTCCTTTTCATCGGTAGCCTATCCTCTCCTGCCTTCATTTGCTTTATGGAATGTCCTTTGTCTGGACAAAGTGTTGTCAGTCTTTAAAGTCAGAAATCATATATGATCAGTAACTGGGGGACATCATACACTTGGTGACCATTTAACCAGGGGTTTGGCATGAGCTCACAGCAACACCTAGGCTGCTCTTAGTCATCCCTCTCACTGTCTCTCACTGTCCTACAGCACCCTCTACACTATATACTCACTGGTTCATCTTAGATGCTGCTCTTCATTGACTGAACATTGACAAAAAAAAATGTTATTTTATCATAGGCATCCGTTTGGTGGCTCAGCCACATCCCCAGTCAAGGAGTGAAGCTTTCACTGTGCTTATTGTGAGTCATAGAACCCCCGCTTTTGGTGGCCAGCGTCTCCTAGAGTATGCCTTAAAGGTTCTACTTATGCCAGCGGTGGTGCCGCCTTCAATCCCAGCATTCAGGAGGCAGAGGCAGGCGGATCTCTGTGAGTTCGAGGCCAGCCTGGTCTACAAGAGCTAGTTCCAGGACAGGCTCCAAAGCCACAGAGAAACAACAACAGCGACAAAAGGTCTGCTTATAAGACAGCAGGGGTTCTTCCCACTTTATGACTGCCCCTCTCCCGTTTTCCTGCATCGTTCTCTTCCACGGCTAAGAATTTTACTCTTTTAAATATAGACATAGTTAATAAAGACTCATAAAAATTCAGCACAAATAGTTGTATTTTAAATATCTTCAAAGAAAATTTAAGTTTTATACATATGTATATATGTATGTATAACAGCATTCCCCATTCCATCCATGAGTAGGCAACACCCTTTACCTTCCTGGACACTGAGTATCCTTATTCCAAAACAAGGCTCCAACTGAAAGAACCAGTTCACTCTTATGTACAGAAATCTAAGTCTGTGGATGCGCAATGTAGATAGTTGCAGGGAAATGCCATGGAAGCAACTGAACCCGGAAACAGTTAGCCTATTGGAGTGAAATAATTTAAATTCTTTTAGCAGAAATAATATTGTAGATTTGGTGTAATCCTCTCTGTGATCTACCAACACTTTTTTAATGAACGTAAAAAAGCAACAGACACGGTGAGAGAGAGAGAGAGAGAGAGAGAGAGAGAGAGAGAGAGAGAGAGACAGACAGACAGACAGACAGACAGATAGGTCAGTGAGAAAATGAGAAACTGGAATAGTCAGAATGGGAAGAACGCACAGGGAGACCCAGTTGGTGGCCAAGGCCATGACAGACCATGTGCAATCCCATATTGCAAGCACATAAAAGGACAGAGGCTGTGCATCGTGGGATTTCACAGATACTTTATCTGTTTGCAAGCACTTGCTAAGACCATACAGCTCACCAGGATCTACCTACCATGCAGGAGACTGATAAAGACTAACTTGGCACATTGTTTCCTGAGGAATGACTCTAATCTTAAACCCATGGAAACTCAGAGACAAGTTCTATCACTGTGTTTCATTTAGTGTTCTATTGTTGTGAAGAGATACCATGACCGTGGTAACTCATAAAAAAAAAAAAAAAACAAAACAAAACCATTTCATTGGACCCTGCTAACAGTTTCAGAGGTTTAGTTCATTATCGTCATGGTGGTGGCATGGTGGCGTGCAGCAGATATGGTGCTGGAGAAGGAACGGGCAGATGGAAAAGAAAGAGACATTGGACTTGACTTAAGCTTTGGACCTTCAAAGCCCACCCCAGTGACACCGTCCAACAAGGCCACACCTACTCCAATAAAGCCACACCTCCTAATCTTTCTCAAGTAGTACCACTCCCTGATGACCAAGCTTTCAAATTATATGAGCTTGTGGGGTCCTTTTATATCCAAACCACCACATACTGTGATGGTTGATCTGGATTGTCAACTTGAGAAGATCTGGAGTTCTGCCCTTGGGCATGTCTGTGAGAGACTTTCTATATTAGATTAACAGGGGTGGGCAAAATCCACCTTAGTTGCCACACAAAATAGAAGAGAAGGTAAGATGGAGGCCATGTGTATTGTAGTCTGCTTCTTGACTGCAGATGCAATGTAACTAGCTCCAGTTACAGGACTTCCCATCAGGATGGACTGTAGTGCAAACTGTCAGCCAAATTCAACATTTCTTTCTGAAATTGCTTCAGTCATATATTTTGCCACAATGACACAAATGTCTAATGCAATCACTCACCTCGATTTTGACTGCAATTAGCGAAAAAGCAAATTAGACATATTCTAAACATTGAGGGTTATTTATTAATACGCATCATGAGTCTAGGAAGGAAGCAGTGCAATTAAGAACTCAAATCCTTTCTTTGAGGCTGCACCTTTGAGGTCAACCCACAGTCAACCAAGCACAGCCTCAGAATACTAAATGGAAAAGTCCAGAAATAGGAAGTTCATGTTTAAAATGCATGCCTTCCGGAGTACTATGATAAAATCTCTCAATCACTTGCTCCATAGACTTTGCTTTTGTCTGGCTTTCCTGTGCTATAAGCCAGCTGCCCTTCGACCTTTTCAGATCAGTCTTGGCAACAGCACAACATTACTCAGCAATAGACCTCAAGTGCAAGGTTACGGTGCAGATAACACATCAGACATAGAACAAGAAAGGACAGTCTGTGGTGTAGGAGTGTTCTTCTGTATTTTGTGTTACTTTCATTGGTTAATAAAGAAGCTGCCTTGGCCTGAAGGATAGGTCAGCCCTTAGGTGGGCGGAGTAGACAGAATGGAAGTGGGGGAGAGAGAAGGCACTGCCAGATGCCATGATGCTCCTACCCGAGATGGACATATATTAGAATTGTCCGGTAAGCCACCACCTCGTGGTGACACACAGACTTAGAAATGGGCTGAATCAGATGTAAGAGTTAGCCAAGCAAAGGCTAGAGATAATGGGCCAGGCAGTAATTTAAATGAATACAGTTTTCATGTGGTTATTTCGGGCATAAGCTAGCGGCCACGGCCAGGAGCCAGGCTCTGGGAACAAACGGCCATGCTCCTCTCAGGTGCTGGGAACACAGCTGCACCTCTTACAACAAGTCTGCCTTTGTATCATACAATAATAAGGGCAGGGCATGGAGAAATACATAGTATCATAAGTTGAGTAGTGTGTCTGACTTGATGACCCACTGACAGAGGTCCCGAAATGTATACCTGTCAGATACAAAGAACCAATAGCATCTTTGAATGAGCAAAGACAGTTCCCCAGAGCCTACTAGGCTTCTTCCCCCATTTCACTGTCCCTACTTACAGGGTTTGCATTTTTTTTTGGTTTCTAATTGGAGAAGGAAACCAACCATAACTGATGCTGGGGTGTCACTCCTCTGAAGGCCCCTCATAGGATAGTTCCTATTAACAATAAGGAAGACGGAACTGGGTGATTCCTGTCAGGCAAAAAACAAAATGGAGTATAAACTTAAAGAAGTCACTGGTGCGGGAGCCATGAGAGGTGGAACTTCTTGCATGAGGAGAAAACAATTTGAGTTCGCAGTTGGAACATTTCAGACGCTTTCTGATTAATTTTGTTTGAGAAGTAGAGACTTGAGGACTTGTCATCAACATAACTTCAGGGTTTGGTGCGTTTATATGTTCTCCTTGACACTTATGCCTCCTAATGACTTTTTAAACCTGTGGATTAGAAAGAGTTTTAAATGAAACCCTGCGCCACTGGATTATTAAAGTTTCTGAACCTGGGGGGAATTCATAATCCTACACATTTATGGGCTTCAAGATTCGATAGCAAAAGCACACATGACTGTAAGACCCTGCGTGCCAGTGGGATTACACGAATTAGGAGCATTTCTTAAGCTTCGTGGTACAGAAAATAGAACATGCTGAGCCATTTGATCATGTCTAGAGTTCTACCAAACATATGTCTTAGGTCACAGGAAATGATTCCATTTTGAGCCTCCTGGCTTTGCTCTCAAAGCTGTAAACTGTAATGATAATGATAATGATAACAATAATATAGACTAAGAAGTTCGGGGCCAATTCTTCATCCCACATTAAGATCTTAAATTTCTATATCTGTTCAGAGTTTTTAGGAGCTCAGTTGCCGCAACTTACTTGAAAAACCGTACTTAAGTTTTAAAGGTGCTTGAAATAACCCTTCACCTAGTACACCCATCATTCTGATGGCCCAGGTCCTTCACATGTCTTTCTTCTTTTTTTTTTTCTGAAACAGGGTTTCTCTGTGGCTTTGAAGCCTGTCCTGGAACTAGTTCTTGTAGCCCAGGCTGGTCTCGAACTCACAGAGATCCACCTGCCTCTGCCTCCCGAGTGCTGGGATTAAAGGCGTGCGCCACCACCACCCGGCTTCACATGTCTTTCCAAATGACTATCATGCTAATGCTGCATGGAGTGAGCAGGCTCTATTTGCCGTTCTTCTACCTCTCATGCATCGTCTTCTTTCATTAATTTCCTTGTTTCTGACTATGTCTTAGCCAAGACATGCAGTATTCATTTACTTGAGAGTGACTATCCAAATCACCTGCGGAATATATCCCTTTTAGGCTCACTGGAGTAACTCTTGAATGTGGTTTTACACAGAAACGAAAGTGACTTGTGAAATCAGCCTGCTTTCTTCTCCATCCTCAGCTGTATGTGTCCCAAGGGTGTAGGTGAGAAGCTTCCTCCAAAGCCTTGGCAATCCCTAAGAATAAGCCCTTTGTAGTTCTCTCTAGAGTCCCTAGGTATCCCACAGCTCTCTGAGGGCTGCTGACAGACTGATCACTTTGAAGGTTCTGCCACCAGAGGGAACCGGAGTTGTAGCATCTGCATTGCCTCACAGGTATTGTATATTCCTCATAAAATAGATCCCGTTTAATGGGACCAACGCCGTTAACATTGAAAATGTACACATAAAATTTTTAGAAGAATTAATTGTATTAAACCCATCGAGGACCACTGTGAGCGATTTTATTATGAAGGGCGTGATGTTTTTAGTGGTCCCCCTTTTCTCATAGTGCCTCGAAATTTCCGCAGTAATAAAATTCATCCATCAAAAGGTTTATAGCAGAAAATAACTATGAAGAACTGTGAAAGGAACTGAGATATCTCATAGGAATGATAAAAAATTATATATACGTATTCTGTAATCTTCAACTGAAGGTGAGGCATATTAATTTTTAAATATTCTCTCTAGATATAAATATCTAACTCCGCTTCATAGTATAATGTTGCAGACTTATTGTGTACAAAACGTTCTGAACAGGACGGGGTCTGGTTGCACTCCCACAGACTGAATCAGGGCACGCCAAATCCCTGACACGGTAATGAAGACACTTTCTCAGTGTTCCTCTTACTTAAGAATGAACTGTAACGAAAAGTGATTCCCCTCTTCATCTGCAGAGGCAATGCCACAGTTTTATGACACAGTTTTTTATTTTAGTACTTTTTTTTGTTTTGTTTTGAGAACTCTGATCATCATTTTTATTTATATCATTACTTTTGCTTCATAATATAGAATACCATGCTCACATGGGCATGACGTGCCAGGAAAAAGAGGACAGTAACCTTTCAGATTTCAAGAGAAATTGAATTTGAACAGAAAGCGAGTTGTTTTCGTGACAATAGAGTCATCTCTTGGTGACTTTGCTGGTCAGCTCTCAGGATTAATTACAGCAACATCATCAGGAAGCCGTTACACAAACGTGTCAATCACAGCCCGGTGTTGCTTGAGAGGCAGTCAGGCATGACAGAGACTGAGAGGCGTGGCCTGCTCATTGAACTTCGTGACCTCTGCCATCCCCTTCTCATCTACGTTTTTCACCTGCGTGCTCGAGATCTTATGCTCTTTTGTCCACCCTGCGAGCTTTGGATGTCTTCCAAGTGTGAGTTTCTAGACAGATGGGTCACCTATCTGGAACATCATTTAGAATATGCATCATTGAACATGTTTTAAGCAGCTATGCCTTTTTATTTATTTATTTATTTTTGATATTTTGAGACAGGGTTTCTCTGTAGCTTTGGAGCCTGTCCTGGAACTAGCTCTTGTAGACCAGGCTGGCCTCGAACTCACAAAGATCTGCCTGCCTCTGCCTCCCGAGTGCTGGTGTGCGCCACCATCGCCTGGCTGCCTTATTATTTTTTTCTTCTTCTTGAGCCGTAATATCAGTAGAAGTGAGTTAATAGTGAATCACAGTTCCCCAGTATCCAGAAATAAGACAGGGTGGGCCTCCTGTCTTACTCCTTTGCTCCAACCCATTCCATATGAAAGATCTTCCTTGAAAACACCTCCCTGCAATCACATCCTTTCCCAGTGACTTTTTGAGACCTCTTATAACCTAAGTACCATGGGCCGTGAACGTGACTTTATATTTTCCCATTGTTCTTCCAAAACATAATCTCAACCACACCCACTGGTTTTGAATTTGCTTTTTAAAATTTTTTATTTATTCATTCTTTTCTCATTCAGTACATCCTGACTGCGTCTTCTCCTCCTCTCACCTGCCATTGTTCCCAGTCCCCCTACCTCCCCTCTGTCCCAGACCCACTCCACCTCCCCATCTCCACCCAGAAAAGAGCGGGTCTTCCAGGGACATCAGCCTAACCCAGAATAATAAGATACAAATAAGATCAGGTCCAAACCCTCACGTCAAGGCTGGGCAAGGCAACCCAGTAGGAGAAACACTGTCTCAAGAGCAGACAAAAGAGTCCGAGACCACCGCACTCTTGTTAGGAGTCACACAGAAACACCAAGCTGACAGTCGCAACAAAGATGCCAAGGACCTGCCACAGACACATACAGCTCTCTGATATCTCTGATAGCCGCTTCAGTCTCTGCGAGCCCTTCTTAGTTGAATCCACAGGCTGTGTTCTTCTGGTGTCTTCGACCCCTCTGGCTCCCACAATTTCTCCTCCGCTTATTCAGGGTTACCCAAGCTCCAAGCGGAGGGACCGGATGGAGACCTTCAATCCGGTGTCTCTGTCTAAAGTTTGGCTGTGGGTCTCTACATATGCTGTCGGCTGCCTGAGAAAACTTCTCTGATGGCAAGCTGACTAGGTGTATATTTATGAGTATAGCAGAATAGAGAATGGAGTACTTACTACACAGCAGAAAAGAATAACAACATTGAGAATTTTCCAGGCAACTGGATGGAGCTAGAAAACATCGTTTTGAGTGAGGTAACCCAGACCCAGAAAGACAATTATCACATGTACTCACTCATAAGTGGTTTTGAAACATAAAGGAGAGAAAACCAGGCCACAACTCACAATCCCAGAGAACCTAGACAACAATGAGGACACTAAGAGAGACATACATAGATCTAATCTACATGGGAAGTAGAAAAAGACAAGCTCTCCCGAGTAAATTGGGAGCATGGGGATCTTGGGGGAGGGTTGAAAGGGAGAGGAGAGGCAGGGAGAGGAGCAGAAAAAAAAAATGTAGAGCTCAATAAAAATCAATAGAAAAATCAAAACAGAAATCATTTTACTGATTTTTTTAAAAAAATGTTATTTATTCATGTATGTGTGTATGCATGTATGCATATATGTATGTGTGTATGTATGTATGTTTGTGTGTATGTATGTATTTTGCATGCTGTGTTTGGCTCTACTCTGGGTCTCTGAGCCATGTGGCATGAGGTTCCCAGCCATAAGGGCAATGTTGGGCTCCCTCTAGTGGCGTGGGCCTCAAATTAGATCCATCATTGGTTGGCCTTTCCTAGAATTTCTGCTCTGCTGCTTCGCCATCACATCTTCCGTGCAGATGGATGGTTCTGCAGCCGAGTTACTGTCCCGGTCTCACCACTGAAAGCCTTGTCATGTTTATCTTTCTGGGTCTGGGTTATCTCACTCAGGTTGATTTCTTTCTAGTTCCATCCATTGAATTTACTCCTTTAACACACGTTTTCCCTTTTCCCCTATTTTCTTTGTTTGATCCCCCATTCTCCTTTATATTTTTTCTTTGTCTTTGTGCTGTATAGTCAACTTGACACAATTAAAGTCATCTGAGAGGAGGGGACTTCAACTTTAAAAAAAATGCTTTCATAAGGCTGTGCTATGGGCAAAGTTGTAGGGCATTTTCATAATTCCTGACTGAAGGGAGAGGGCCCAGCACATTATAGGTGGTACCACGCCTAGGCTGGTGGTCCTGGTTCTATAGGAAAATCAGGCTGAGCAAGTCATGGGGAGGAGGCCAGTAAGCATCTCCCCTCCACGACCTCTGCATCAGCCCCTGCCTCCAGGTTCCTGCCCTGCGTGAGTTCCTGCACTCAATGATTTTGATGATGAACTGTTATGTGAAGCTGTGAGTGAAATAAATCCTTCCCTCTCCCATTGAATTTGGTCACGGTGTTTAATAACAGCCACAGAAACCCTAACTAAGACAGTCTTCAGAGAGACCAGGAAAATCTCCAGTTCTCAGAAATGATCCTCAAACTCTTCTGCCTTAGATAGTATTGAATGATAATTGTGTTTATTTTCTGAATTATTTTTTTTAATGCAGAAAGTACAGGTTATTTTGTGTTTAAACCATGAGCCATGTGGACATGTACTACTTGATAGAAATTATGCCATGCTGATTTTGATTTAAAAGATTCTTTAAAATATCATGAATATTACTTAGTGTCATGTGTTTTGCCTATTGCTTGTAAAAATATGCTCACTTAGTGTCATAGTAACAGTGGCATTTATTTCATACCATTGGCATATGTCTAATGTGTAGGTGGGTCCGTCTTTATTTCTGTTGCTTTCATTGGTTAAATAAAGACTGCCTGGCTTGTAAGATAGGTCAGCTCTTAGGTGGGCAGAGTAGACAGAACGGAAGATCTGGGAAGAAAGGAAGTGAGAGAGCCAATCGCCAGGAGGCTCCCATCGCAGATGGATGCAGGTTAGACCTTTCCGGTAAGTCACCACGTGGTGACTTACAGACTTTTATAATGGGTTAATTTATGAGGTGAGGGCTAGCCAAGAAGAGGCTAGAGATAATAGGCCAGGCAGAGTTTGAATGAATGCCGTTCTCATGTGGTTATTTCGGGTGCAGGTGGCCAGCAGCTGAGCGGGCCAGCGGCTGGCGGCTGGGGAACATAACCCATACCTCTCCTATAATTTACAACACTAATGCTCTTTCGTGAAGCATAAAAAAATCTCCTAAGATTTTTTTCATTCAGATTCACTATTTAGACTAATCTAATAAGTCTAAGTTCCAGAGGTTGCATATTACACATTTTTAATAAATGTTCATGTCACATAATTCCAACTGAAGACATTGAGTCAAATTGCCATGGTTTGAGAGGGCTATTGTTTATCTCTAGTAGAAAAGAAGATGACCTGGTAAAACACACTGCTTCAGAGCAATCCACTTGCCCCAGCCAGTCCTGTTCTCTGGAGGAAAATGTATTTTAATTGTGTAACATCCATTGATACAGATTTCTTCTGGGGATCTGCCAAGCTTGCATATGCTTCTTCCTCATTATTGACTAGAAGGCAAAGTTTGTCATTTCAGTCAATAAGCAGAAGTTAAGAAGACCAAAGTTTTCTCTTTTTCTCTGGGAAGAAGCAACTTGGGTCCTGTGGGATAACTAGTGGATAAAAGTGCTTGCTACGTGAAACCGATAACCAGAGTGTTAAACCTTAAAATCCACAATAGGAAGAACCAGTTCCCACAAGTTGTCTCTGACACCTGCCTATGTTCACACTGCACACATACCATGGCATGTGGATGTGTGCTCAGTCTCTCTTTCAATTAAATAATAATAATAATAATATAGTTTTTAAATACAAAAATTAAAAAGCCAAGGGCAGCTTTGCAGAGTGAGGTAATTTTAGACCAAAACAGACTAATATGGGGGAGATAATCAAAGCAACACAATGATTGTTGGCCAAAAATTCAAAAATAACCAAAGAACACTTTTTTTTACATACATAAAGGGGTCATGGAAACCAATAAAAAGCCGAAGAACAAACAATAGCAACAGAGTACATCTTCATGAAATCTCGGACTTGAGAGCAGCTCATTCCTACAGTGTGTAGCAACCAACAAGAATGAGAATTAAGAATTCAGCAAGAGGTCTTGCGGGGCCTCAGTAGCGTCCGCTCATCAGCTTTGACTAGACTCTTCTCCAAGTATATACTAATTATGTGTTCACTTTTAAACAACTAATGTCCTCCTGTTTATCTCCTTCCTATTCAGAGTGATCTAGAAAGTGGGTTCCTGTCATCCTTATTTTACACGTGGGTGGTGGGAGGCATTTCATGAAATTAGACCTTTTCCCCAAGGCCAGCTATGTACAAAGTACATAGGACAGGGATCATGTCATTCCTGTGGCTCCTGAAGCCAGCTCTTTCTGTCTATGCTCACTGGCAACACATATGCATGATGTTCAGAGTATTTAAAATGATATTATACCTAACTTTGTTTTTTGCTCATTGGATTCACTGAATATTAGAATAGTCTAACCAAAGAAGGTTGTAGATGGATTTTTCTTTGGGCTGCCAGTTCTCACACATTAAAAAAAATTACACAGAGACTTGCCAATTGTAAAAGTTTAGCCTACAAAAGACACTTAAGGAAATGTCTAACATCCTTAGCCATCAGGGAAATGCAAATTAAAACGACTCTGAGATACCATCTTACTCCAGTCAGAATGGCTAAGATCAAAACCACCAATGACAGCTTATTCTGGAGAGAACGTGGAGAAAGGAGAAGATTCCTCCATTTCTGGTAGAAATGTAAACTTGTACAATCACTCTGGAAATCAGTATGGTGGTGACTCAGAAAATCAGGAATGAACCTACCTCAGGATTCAGCAATACGACTCTTTGACATATACCCAAAGGATGCTCAATCATGCTACAAGGACACTTGTTCAACTATGTTCATAGCAGCAGTATTCATAATAGTCAGAACCTGGAAACAACCTAGATGCCCCTCAACTGAAGAATGGATAAAGAAAATGTACATTTCCACAATGGAGTACTACTCAGTGGTTAAAAAAAAATGACATCTTGAAATTTGCATGCAAGTGAATGGAACTAGAAAAAATCATCTTGACTGAGGTAGCCCAGATCCAGAAAGATGAGCATGGTATGTACTCACTTATAAGTGGGTGCTAGCTGTAAAGCAAAGGATGACCCTAGAGAAGCTATGTAACAAGGTGAACCCTAAGAAAAACATCTATAGATCCACCTGGAAATGGAAAATAGACGAGATCACCTGACACACTTGAGAGCATAGGGGTGGGAGGAGAAGGAAGTGCAGAAGAGGAAGAGAAAGGGAGAAGGGGGGGAGGAGAACATAAGGGAACAGAATAGTTGAGATGGAGAAAGGGCAGAAATGGAGAGCAAGGAAAGAGATATTTTGACTGAGGGAGCCATTAGAAACCTGGCACTAGAGAAATTCCCAGCAATCCACAAGGATGACCCAAGCTAAGACCCTAAGCAATAGTTCGGAGAGTAAAACAGCCCCACTGGTCAGCTTTACAGTGCAGGCAGTGGTGACATACACCTTTAATCCTAGTAGCCACACTAGTTTTCCATAGAAACCGGCTGGTAGAGGTGCACACCTTTCATCCCAGCATTAGATGAGGAATATAAAATGGGAAGAGATAGCTCTCAGACACAGTCTCATTCTGAGATTCCTGGTGGCGGGATTGCTATTTTGGACTGAGGTAGAAATAAGGGCTAGCGGCTGACTGGTTTGTTTTTCTGACCTTCAGGTGGAACCCCAGTTTCTGTCTCTGGGTGTTTATTAATTGTGCTACAAGTTCTACTTATTTTGAAGGTCATTTGTTTTATATATGAGACTAATATTTGACCTATTCTTCTGTGTTTTATTTTCTAAGTCTGTAACTCCACTTCCACGGAAGCCTCACCTACTAGTGAAAGCTGGGAATCATTGTACCCCATAATGATGACTTTTCTTGTAATCTCTTCTTAAGTAAATGGGTTTAGTTGTGAAACATTTTTAAGCTGTCTTTTAGTAATATCACCATTATCTGAAGAGCAAATACTAATAAGGAAATGAACCACACATCTCCCAGTGCAACAGGAGCACAGTGTGCAAGAGAGAAAAGGCAGTAAGACCATGACTCATTGTGATCATGGGGCAAAAGTCAGTAGGGCAAAGAGATGAGTGAGTCATATTTCAACAAAACTTACACCAGCCGGGCAGTGGTGGCACACACCTGTAATCCCAGCACTCAAGAGACAGAGGCAGGTGGATCTCTGTGAGTTCGAGGCCAGCATGGTCTACAAGAGCTAGTTCCAGGACAGGCTCCAAAGCTACAGAGAAACCCTGTCTCAAAAAACAAGCAACAACAAAAAAATGAAAACTTAAAGTAAAAAAAGAATCCCCACCATTTACATTACTTTTATTTTCTAAGAAATGGGATTTTTATACTAACTGGAACAGTCACGGCCAGAACAGAGTGACATTGAAAAGTCGTATAAATGTCACCCTTTCTGCTGCTGTTCTGAATCCTTGATGAAATGCATCGCATAAAACCCACAAGAGCAAGGTATACATCTGTATTGAACTTCTTCTCTCTCTTGTTAGAGAAAAAATAATTAACTCTAGGCTGAGAAAATTGTCTTCCAGAATTGAGGCACCCACATATTCTGGAAATGAGGCTACATCCACAGTCTGAGCTAGAGATCGGAAATAATTTGCTGGACTAGTTGCTTAAATATTTTCAAAAGTAGAATTTCAGAAATCAAATTCCCCTCTGGCCTCTTAATTCGGGGCACATCTAAGGATAAAACAATGAAACACAGACAAGAGCCACCCTTACATATGACCCACATTGCCTCCATAGAATCTAAATTTTTTCTAAGCAAGGAGGGATTTATTGACCAGAATTAGAAATAAAACATATTTAATGAATTTGCTTGAGATATTACTAGGCATCGTTTTGTTATTACTGAGACCGTGTTTTACTATGTAGCCCTGGCTGACTATGTAGACTAGACTAGACTAGCGTCAAACTCATAGAGTTTGAGTTCCTCGATTAAAGACATGAACTCCTATGCCTGGCTATTATTTTATCTGTGATGAAAATTCCAGAACTATGTGTGCTGAGAAGAGGCCCAGGAAAGGTTTTACCACACAATCTCTAGCATCCGTGTAAAGAACTTGTACCATGAGGTCTATAATCTACGTACCAGAGCAGCTGAGACAGGTAGATCTGCTGCTCACTGCAAGCAGGTCTACTGAAGGGCCCTGCCCAGAACACAAGCTGTACAAATCCCGAGGAATATACCTTGAGGTGAAATCTGGTTTCCCACCACACACACCACACATTCACACATGAGTACACACGCACACAGAATTCTCTAGAAACATGGAAATATTTGTTACGAACGTAGGGCAGATTAATGCAGCTATTTTCTTTTTTAAAAAATATTTATTTATATATTTATTATGAATACAATATTCTGTCTGCGTGTATGCCTGCAGGCCAGAAGAGGGCACCAGACCTCACTACAGATGGTTGTGAGCCACCATGTGGTTGCTGGGAATTGAACTCAGGACCTTTGGAAGAGCAGGCAGTGCTCTTAACCGCTGAGCCATCTCTCCAGCCCTGCAACTATTTTCTTGGCTGCTTACTGAAAGCAAATCATATCATAAATACCTGCTCATATTCAATACTAATATTGCTGAGTTCAAATAACGGTCTTTATGTATTGTAAGATGGAGACTGCATTGATCAGCCAAATCATGTCTTTCAGTAAAACTCTGCAAGCTATTTAATTGTAGATAGATCAGAAGAGGTTTAGGTATATTGTAGCATGATTAATAAAAAACCCAGACACAGAAATTGGGGTTCAGCCTGAAGGTCAGAAAAGCAAAAGAGTTAGCCACTGACTCTTACCTCTACCACAGCCCAAAATGGTGATCCTGCCTCCATGAACCTCAGAATAAGACGGTGAGTGAGAGCGGTCTCCTGCCATTTTATGATCTTCAACTAATGCTGGGATTAAAGGTGTTAATACCAGCTGATTTTTTTTTTTTTGGTTTTTCGAGACAGGGTTTCTCCGTGGCTTTGGAGCCTGTCCTGGAACTAGCTCTGGTAGACCAGGCTGGTCTCGAACTCACAGAGATCCGCCTGCCTCTGCCTCCCAAGTGCTGGGATTAAAGGCGTGCGCCACCACCGCCCGGCATACCAGTTGGTTTATATGGCAAACTAGTGTGGCTACTGGGATTAAAGGTGTGTGTCGCCACTGCCTGGTCTGTAAGGCTGATCAGTGAGACTGTTTTACTCTCTGAACTGGAGGCAATCTGTATTTATTAAAATACAAATGAAATATCACTACAGTATAAACGGTATCAATTAAGACAGTTTTTTATCTAGATTTCTAGGAAACCTAACATTACCCTTAAACATAGAATGTAATTAAATTTAACATTAAAATTCTGAAATCTTAGCTGGGTATGATGGGATACAACTTGAATCCCATCACTGGGGAGGCAGAGGCACGCCTACCTCTGTGACACTGAGCCCAGTGAGTTCCAGGAGACCCACAGGTATGTAATGAGACCCTGACCCAAAAAGGAAAGAAATGGGAGAAAGGGAGAGAAGAAAGGAGGGAGGGATGGAGGGGGGAAGAGAGGAGTGAGGGACGAAGGGAAGAAGAGAGAAAATTTCAAACATTAATTTGATGTTGTTGCTGTCGGAGAATCCATGGATTACGTTGCTTCTGCCTTAGAAACAATATTCACATGATTAAATCCTATCCACTGGTATTTACTGGATGCCAGTACAGTGAGCTAGTTAGGAATCAAAGCAGAAAAATCCTTATTGGGGCATTAAGGCAATCCAGAGCTTCCGAATTCATTATGCGAAGCATTTTAGTAATTAAAGAGCACATAAATAGAAAACGTGGAGAAATTAAAACTTAATTTCAAAAGCTGCAGCCTGTAGTGCCATCTTAATGGAGAGATATACATAAAATATACTCCAAGAGGAGTCCTGCAGCTTGGGGGGGGGCAAACAGTTTGATACAGAAATTACTAGTGAAAGCTACGGGTCAGAAGTCATTCTAACAGTAGTACTAATCAGAAATATCAGTACAAATAATGATTTAATAAATAAATGTGTAAGAATTATCCTTAGGTATTTTACCTTATACATTGCGTTCTATAAAATAACTGTTGAAATACTCTTTCTTGAAAACCTAAGAAAAGATAATTTAAAATAAAGTGATATCTTATTCGTATTTAATGTATACTAGCATTCAGTGAACCAGACATTTCAGCAGTGTGGTTCTCACTAAAACATTCTGCACAGCCTTCTAAGGATATATTCTTATATGTCATATATTACACAAACCCCACCAAATATGTCAGAATCTGGGCAAGATGGTTGCATATTGATACCAATGGCTGTCAGTATCTTTTAAATTTATTCTGCAGCATGAGCAACTAGTCGAGTTTGTCAATTGCTTTTTGAAACTAGCAACTTAGTTCAGAAGTATGGTTGGTCTTCAACAGACATCGAAGTGAGAGATGACAAAACAATATATGTCTCTGGGAAAATAAATCATGCTTTTAAAGGCATTTTAAGCAAGGAAAATGAACGTACTAAAAGCATTTTTGTGAGGTTATGTCATGGAACCTGGCTAGCTAAAGCCTGGGGTGTATTGATGAAAGTTTGCCCTGCAAGACTATTTGATGGCAGAACACAAGACCAGCTGATTCCAACTAGTTGGTGCTTGTCAGAGTTGCCAGACTTGAGCCCATTACCCATGAAATGATTTACTAATGGAGTTCTATGGTGCCTCCTCATTCGCCAGGTGCTAGGCATAAAAGGCCGATACAAAACACAGATTCTAGACTCGAGAAGCTGACAGTCCAAGAGGAGGCGAGTTCGACGCTATACGTCGGCAATCAATGCCAAACAGCTGAGCTCTCCAGTGTAGCGATGTGTCCAGAGCTCTGAGGAGCTGGCGATTTCTGTGGGCATGGGTCACCAAGGGGTCCAGGAAAGACAAGAGAAGGGAATGAACGCAGAAGGTTTTCGACGAACTGATTTTCACTTTACAGTGCTGGGCACTAGGTTCTCTGGAAGCAATGACAGGTCAGACAAGGTCTAAGAAGGTAGACGTCTGTCAGGGACCATTCGCCCTAATAATTACAGAAGGTCATCAAAGGCCTTTGACTTAGAATGTTTAACAGAGCCAGCTAGGAGTTTTGACTCTAGAAAGCTTACAAAGATAAGGAAGCCATTGCCTCAAGGATGTTTACAGAGATTCCCCTCTTCCTTAATTAGCTATCCACAAAAGAATGTTTCTGTTTACACAGGTGTGCTAGTTAGCTAACTAGGTGTTTATTACCCCCAGTTCCTGCTCTCTGACGACCCCCACCTCAAGAAACAGCTCCACATTTCGGGGCTATATATATTGGCATTGTCCCTTAATAAAGTGAGACCTTGACAAGAGAGATTTCGCTTGGTCTCCTTCTTTTCTCTCGCCCATGATTTTCAGGTAGGAGCCTCTTCGGACCCTGAATAACTGGACCCGCAGGTCGGGTTCAGACGTCTGAAGACTGTGATGTTGTGGTACCTCGGCACAGGGGCAGAGCAAACAAGAACAGTGTGTGGATGGCGTGAGCTGCAGTGGAATTATGGGAGTGAGTGGCAGAAGGAAAGATAAGGTGTACGGTAGGATGTCAAAGAACAATTTTGAATAGTGCTGAAGGAAGCCATTCCTTCTCATTAGAGAGCAAAGCTGAGTTCTGTAGATACCTAATTTTCAACGAATTATACTTTATTAACGACAAACGTTTTCCAGGCACCTATGAAGTAAACCACGATGCCCCTGTGACATGTGTAACCCTGGCTTTGGCTCTCCTCACAGCTTCCTCGGACAGCCTCATTGTTCCACCCTGTTGTACCTTAAAGGAACGGGAACAGTTGATATGAACTGAACGTGAAACTGATTGTAAAGTCACTAATGGCCACACGATCTCTGCCAACAGCACCCCTCTCTGGCATGATTTCTTCCTGTAGCCTTTCGGTCAACAGTCAGCTAAACAAGCCCTATTAGCATGGTTAATCAATATTATCATACTAATCAATAGACCCAACACGAAACGCATCTCATGAGCATGCATCGAATATTATTAGCTTTGGACATTATCCCAAGTTATGTTCATCGCAAAGAAATTTTGAAATTTTGTTTTGTGAACTTGCTGTGTGTTTCGGTGCCTGTGAGCAGGGAGGTCACGGATGAAGGCAAGCCAGCGGATACACCTCTAAGCAACCTTTTGCACTGTAGCAGACACAGACTCACTGTCTTTGAACCTGAAACTCAAAGCAGTCTGCGCTTCATTCCAAACGTAAGGAATGCACAGCTGGGTAAGAACGTGATTTTGTTATATAGCCATTGTAATTCTTGGCTATCGCTCTTTTATTTAAAAATGTTAGTCCCGCTAAGGAATTGAGTTGCTCCCTTAAAAATGCCTTTAAAATGGGTTTGTAAAATGATGGTTTCTATCTCCGTGGGGGCTTCAATTAAGCTATTCCGAGAAGGGAAAGGGGCTCTAACCGTGCCTCGCATTGGAATATTTACTCTTCCCTGTCGCGCATCGTAAATTCAGCTCCCAGCTGGGGATTCGGCTCCAATAAAACGTTATTGAAATTTACTTTTCCTTCCCCCTCTGGTTGACTCCCACCTCTCCCTTGATGGCAGGAAGAATGCGCTTACAGCATCCTGAAAACAATGGGAATCACGTCTAAGTGCTTTCTAGACCAGGAATTATTTCTGTGTGCTTGAAACTCTCTGAGCGCTGACAAGAAATAAAGACTTTTTACTCTCACCTAGCTCGGGCAGCGACACAGTGTGAAGGCTGAGGCCGGCGCAGCCGCCCTCTGAGAAGTTTGCTGCCGACTTCTTGCTTCTCTCTGCTAATGTACACAAACTTCCTGCCAGCAGCAACCACAGGTAGATGCTGTATGGAAAAATCACAGACCCCAGCAGGCTACAGAGACTGAACTGATCCACTAGAATAAAGAAAAACAGATAATATGAGAGAAGGCTAAAGGGTATCATTATACTGCATGTCTGCACTAAAAAATCATTTCGGTGTTGAATGTAGAGCTGTCTGGTTCCTATAATCCCAACACTCAGGAGCCTGAGGCAGTAGGATTGCCATAAATTTGAGGCCGGCCTGGGCTACCTAAGGAGTTAGGATATCAAGTGAATCCTCATTTCAAAACAAAAGTCCAGGATATTGGTACAGTATGCTAGTATAAGGACCTGAGATCAAAGCTACAGCATCATCGTCACAGCTTAGTGTGGCCACTAGGCACAGGAACAGGCAGCTTCAGGACACTTGCTGAGCAGTTAGCTAGCCAGGTTAATCTCTGAGCCCCAGATTCAAGGAGAGACACTGTCTCCTAAAATAAAGTAGGGGGAGAGAGGAGAAAAGACACCAGATGTGGACCTCTGGCCTCCACACAGACCCACAAAGGTAAGGACAGAAACGTCATTTCAGGATCATGTTGTCTGTGGGACAGTTTTCATGCATGATCTCTAGGAGAGCCACATATTTCCAGTGGGTATCTATGAAAACGTCTGAAGGTTCTTAGCTGTATTGCCAATCCTTCTTCTCTTTGAAATAAAACAGTATCCTGTCAGTGCGGTGCATCATACTAATGATACTAGCTAGAATACACACTTGAATTAGTGTTTGTTTTATTATCCTATATCATATTTCCATATACAATCGAATTTAATTCTCTGCATAGGTGAGAGATTTTTTTTTTCTCAGCTTAGGTGACCTATTTAAGGTATCACCGAAAAGAAAAACCTTCTTGTCAGGGTCCTCTCTTCTGCCCCTGTTGGTGATGGAGCATCAAATAATCTGCAACTCCATTGCAAGAACTTGGTATGAACTCCCAGAAGCTGAGAACAGTATTCTCTAATACGCTTGAAAGCCAGCAGGAACCCAGCAGCCCTCATTGGCATCTCTCCATGGCCAAGTGTTTAGACAACCTTCTAACAAGGGATACTGGGATTTCGGACATTTATAGGCAACTTTAAAGGCTTGCACGGAAAGTCTCTCCAACATTATTCATAAGTATTCTCTAATGATATCGGGCACTGTGGTAAGTCAGAAGAACTCTCTGTTATTCTCAGATTCCCTTACTGGGGAGCTACCCATTTCAGTTTTAATTACTCGCTCCTCCACTGACAGAGGAAATCAGTGAGCAGAAGGGGAAGCGCTCATTTAACTGCTGGGAAATCAGATAATCTTCTCTAAGTAATCAGAAGTTGGCTGTAAGGTAATTTGGGAACAAATGACTGATTCTTTTGGGGATTAGGGCATCTAGCTCATGATAAATTTAGCTCTCACGGTGTCTTATTGGAGCAAGAAGTCATACACGGGCAGACACAGAGATGGCCTTATAAAATAGGGTGCATGGTAGCTTTGTTTAGAAATGCTAAGGTGTTACATTACCAAGTTCATGTTCTGTGGGGCACTCTCTGGAGTAGGCAGCTGTAATAATCTAGAATCACAGTGTGTGTATCGTGTTACTCTGTCCTCCCAATTCCCTAGAGTCATGTTGCTCTGTGGCTGATTGGGGGGGGAATATTTATTTATTTACTTATTTATTTATAACTTCTTTTTAATTTTTTTATTTAAAATTTTTTTGATGTTACATACCAACCAGTTTCCCATTCCTCCAATCCTCCCGCTCACCTCTGGCACTCCCCCCCCCCTGTCTTCTCCCAACCCAACCCTCTATCCACTCCTCAGAAAGGGCAGGGCCTCTCTTGGGAGTCTACAAAGTCTGGCATATCAAGTTGACATAGGACCAAGCCACTCCCTCCTGTACCAAAGCTGAACAAGGTAGCCCTCCACAGGGAATCGGGTCCAAAAAGCCAGTTCAAGCATTGGGGATGAATCCTGGTCCCACTGCCAGTACTTCATAGACGGCCCAAGTCATACAACTCACTCACATTCAGAGGGCCTAGGCTGGTCTCATGCCAGCTCCCTAGCTGCCCATCCAGAGTCTGTGAGCTCAGGACAACCAAAGGGCCTAGGCTGGTCTCATGCGAGCTCCTTAGCTGTCCATCCAGAGTCTGTGAGCTCCCACTAGCTCAGATCAACTGTCTCTGTGGGTTTCCCCATCATGATCTTGAGACCTTTGCTCATGTAATCCCTCCTCCCTCTCTTCAACTAGACTCCGCCCAGTGCTCAGCTGTGGATCTCTGCACCTGCTTCCATCCATTACAGATTGAAGGTCCTATGGTGACAAGTAGGATGGTCCAAAATCTGATTACAGGGAAAGGCCAGTTCAGGCTCCCTCTCCACTACTACTAGGAGTCTTAGCTGCGGTCATTCTTGGGGATTCCTGGGAATTTCCCTAGCGCCAGAGTTCTCCCTAACCCTATAATGGCTCCCTCCATCAACATATCTCTTTCCCTGCTCTCCCTCTCTGTCTCTTCCCCAATTCAACCATCCTGTTCCCTCATGTTCTCCTCCATAAGGGGAAAACTTATAGATCTATGTGCCAATTAGTTAATAAAAATACAAATAAATGATCAGTATCATTATATATAATATCCAGCTAAATTTTCATTAAGGTTATGAATAAGTGAAATTACCACAAAGTATTTGAAGTGGCATAAAGTAGCACATTCTGGGAAATAAACATAATTTTAAAACTAGACAGTATAAAATTTATTAAGGAAGGGGCTGGAGAGATGGCTCAGTGGTTAAGAGCACTGCCTGCTCTTCCAAAGGTCCTGAGTTCAATTCCCGGCAACCACATGGTGGCTCACAACCATCTGTAATGAGGTCTGGTGCCCTCTTCTGGCCTGCAGACATACACACAGACAGAATATTGTATAAATAATAAATAAATAAATATTTTAAAAATATTATTAAGGAAGTCACAAGTATAACATTAAACAAATCCCAAGTTAGCTTGTCTGGAAGTATACGGTAAATTCTCAATGTTGAATAATGCCCATTTAGGTGCCTTTGACATCCAAACCCACCAGCCCAAAATGATGAGAACCCTTCAGGCAGCAAATGTCATCAAATTTTCAGAAAAATCTAGTGTAAAATTTAGCTGTAGTGAAAATAACATTTTTCTTAAAGCATCGTATTAATATTACTATAGTGTTATGATCATCGTATTAATATTACTCTAGTTATGATCACAGTCTTGTGTTCTTATGTGTATGTAGTACACACACATATTTATGCAACCAGATATCGACCACATAATGTAGAAGTATAAATGCATAGACATGTGGATCGTCAGATGCACAAACTCTGCAAATGTACCGGGAGGAAATCTAGTCTCTGACATTAACACTTCCTGGCACTGGGTAATTGTGGATGAGTTCTATATCTCTTCTTTCTGTGCTTACAAGTTTAGAAGAGGCAGTGAGGTGTCATGGTATAGAACAATGGTTCTTAGAGGTTAGTGTGCTTTAAAACACCAAGAGGGCTTGTCAAAATCATGATTTTTAGACTGAGGGTCCTTCCTTAGAATCCTGTTTGAGTATGGAAAGAGGAGTGAGAATTCTTACTTTTATTTTTAACTAGTTCCTATACCCACTGATGCTGCAGTTCCTGAAATCAACAGCGTTGGAGCCTCCAGCTGACAGTTCATAGTTGAAGTTTTCCATGTTTAGTCAAAAATCATTTTTTCAAAGTTCTCTGATCGCCTTATCCAGGTAAAATAATGAAATCATTCTCTGAGGAGGTGTCAGAGATTAATAAGATTTCAGCTTGTGGCACCTTTTGATAGTAGATGCATAGTAGGTTTGGCTTCTTTGATGATATACTCCTGTGTAGGATTCAGATAATAGCAAATATTCTTCTTTTAAAGTCAAAATCAACTGGAAACTTTCTTCTCCATCATACCCCAAGACAACTAAAGTGAGTTGATTGTTGGAAAATAATAAGCTCGCAGGATGGTAGCAGGCAATAGCTTTGGCTCAGAGTATCACAGTTATGGGGTGCAGCAAATGGGGTGCAGCCCTGTGCACTCAAGCACTGCAGTCTTGGGTCTCATTGGGTGGGGTTCATCGATGTTTTGCATATGTCAAAATACATATGATTCCAAGTGCTAAATCTGAAACATTGAAGTCATCGTCTCAATGTCTTATGATTACATATAAGTGGTGTTTGTTTTGCTCTTTCAGAATTACAGCTACTGGGAATTTTCAAATAGCACATCTGGCCTCATTATATTTCCTCTCTAAACCGTAACACGAGGAAAGGATTAGAGATCAAGCTGCAATTTAAAAAAAAAATGTCTTCCTAGAAAATTTTGGTAATGCTGTCTTAATATTTTTAAATAAAATCAGCAAATTTTTAATACCAAAATAGCTATATGTTTTCTATACCTACCATGCAATTTACTCTTATGAATCATCCATATATAAAAAGTTTTAATGTAGGCTGGTGGTTTCAATGAAAAAAGAAGAAGAATGTATTTTTCTCTAGCAGTCCATCTGTGAGTTCAATACCTTTATCAAAAAATGTTAGAGTTTTTTTTTTTTAATCCTTTTTTTTTTTTTAAAGAACAATCCCAGGGCCGGGTGGTGGTGGCGCACGCCTTTAATCCCAGCACTCGGGAGGCAGAGGCAGGCGGATCTCTGTGAGTTCGAGACCAGCCTGGTCTACAAGAGCTAGTTCCAGGACAGGCTCCAAAGCTGCAGAGAAACCCTGCCTCGAAAAACCAAAAACAAACAAACAAACAAACAAGAACAATCCCAGGTCCTTCTCCCTCATGTCCTCCCACTTTTCTCAGCTCCCCACCCCACCCCCATCCACTCCTCAGAGAGGGTGAGGCCTGCATGGGGAGTCAACAAAGTCTGTCACATCACTTGACAAGGACCAAGGCTCTCCTCATTGTAACTATGCAGAGAAAGGTACCCCTCCATAGGGAATGGGCTCCAAAGAGCCAGCTCATGCACTAGGGATAATACTGGTTCAACTGCCAGTGTGCTCAGAAACTGCGCACGTCACATGACTGTCACCCACATATCGAGGACCTAGTTCAGTCTTATGGTGGTTCCGCAGCTATCATTAGAGTTTTTAAGTCAGTGACCCAGTGACCAAGATTTTATTTTCACCATCCAAAGATCTTGTGCTTGCTAACAATAAAAAGTACATAGAAACAACTGTACACATGCATCCTCTCCTGTGGGTACAATGTATGTTCAAAAGACAGAAGAGTTTTTGGATTTTAATTTAATGATACTTTATGAAGATAGCTTAAAATTTCTGTTCTTCAACTATGAATCCTGGGACTATTTTATATATGACTCAGGTATTGGGTTTAGGCTAGTGTTTGAGACCTCTAAGCTATGAATCCAGTGTTAACTGTCATTTATTTATTAATCTCTTGGCAACCAAAAGTAAACCTTGGCTTTCACTGTATTCAACAGACCCAGAGTTCTCAGCTGTGTTCTTAAAAGCAATAGCCAAGATTATGAAGCCGTAGAGCCTAGCCCACAGGTCTGTAGATTCCTGGTTAGGGTTAGGGTTTAGGGTTAGAGTTAGTGTTTAGGGATAGGGTTAGGGGTTAGTGTTTAGGGTTAAGGTTAGGGTTAGGGTGTAGGGTTAAAGTTAGGATTAGGGTTTAGGGTTAGGGTTAGAGTTTAGGGTTAGGGTTAGGGTTACAGGTTAGGGTTTAGAGTTAGGGTTAGGGTTAGATGCTGTTGTTTTGACACTTTGGTCAGGGAGTACATCAAATCTGTATTGTGTGTAGGAGAAAACCACTAGCTTGACTGCCAGAAATGGAAGATACTGGAGTTATAAAATTCTCTTAAAGGACATGATCTCAAATATCTACCAACCTCTCACTACCCCATGGATTTTCTACAATGTTCCAAAAGCATCAACCACCTGGGGGCCAATACCTTTAATACTTAGTCTTTGAGAAGACATTTAAGAATCAAACTATCGTCACACTATCTCCTGTTGGTTGTTAGTAAGGAAAATAAAGACCTGACTAAATTTGAAGCTGTATAATTTTTTGCTATATGCCAGAAACCATACTCATACCTTAATAATCATTAAATATTATGAATGTTCAAATCCACAGGAGATTTATGTAAATATTGACATGTGTTATTATGGCCAATGATGTCATTGACTTTTTATTCAGCTATATGATTTCCTTTGGTCAGTTATATATAATTAGGGATGTTGATGTTGATGGAGTTTGTTTTGTCTTAAAATTTATTAAGACAATATTAAAAAGGCTTTACTAATAGTGAAATAATGATGCATTAGGATTAGAGAGGCTAGGTTGTGGACCCCTAGAGTACTGCAGAATATCTATGGCCAGTTAATAGAGATCAGAGTGAGAAATTAAGCAATATGTAAGAAATGTAGGAGTCTGTTGGGTGTTACTTCTTCACCTTAGTTTTATTCTGGGATAATTTTCATTGCCTTTTAACCTCTATGATATTGCCAGTTCTACAATGAATTATGACCACATTTTGACCAATTATGACTCACCTATACCCATTATAGTATGATTCTTGAATTCCTTTTGAAGTCTCTCACCATTTTTCTATTTGTTTGTGTACCAGTTTAGAATATAAACACATAAGAACAAGAACTCTATCTCACTCATGTTTAAATCTTGGATAAGTCTGATATAGAAAATACTAAGCATTCGGTTAGGTTTAGTTGACTTAATGAGCTCATTAGGGACATGAATATTAATTTACTTGATAAAATTTAGCTCATTATACTTTTATCATTCTATTATAAGCAATCATCGAATTAAAGTTCTTAGACCATTAATATGATTTTAAATTATTTTGTAAAATGTTCATGTTTAAATACCATTTTATTGTCAACATACATTTGTCTATAGAGCTTTATCTATGAGCAAACATACTCAATTCCATCTCATATGACCTATTTATTCAAGAAATCCACTTTCCAAAGTATCATGCATTATTAACTATATTGAGTATAAAAAGTAAAATTGATTGTCTTTCCATCATTTTTATAACAATAATCAGAGAAGTATTCAAGTATTTTAATTTTTTAAATTATAATCAAATAATTTTTTTCTTTTCTTTTCCCTTTATCCAAATCTTCCTCGGTATCCTCTTTGACTATTTCCAGTTCATGACCTCTTTTCTCATTACTTGTCGTTACTTGCGTATTTGTGGATGTGAATATGTGTAACCAGTTCAGTCTGTGTATTCTTACCCCTGTGTGTGTTTTCAGGCCTGACCCCATGGTGTTGGATAACCAATTCGTGTGCTCTTACCTGTACAAGAGTATTTCTCCCACTCTCAGCATCCCTTAGTCATCTTCAGCTCTCTATCTATTTGTGGTGGTGTTCAGCTCATGTTTAGGCAGTAATACTGATGAGACTTTATGCGTGTACCTTCTGAAACTGCCAGGAGACACAATCTCACAGCAAACTCTGCTCCTTTGGCTCTTACAACCTTTCTACCCCTTCTTCCAAAATGTTTCCCGAGCCTTTAGTGTGGGAGTCTTCTGTAGAGCATCCTTTGAGACCAGGCTCCACAACTTGGCACTTTGATTGTCTCTGGTTTTCTATAGTAATCTCCATCTGTTGCAAAGAGACGTTCCCTTGATGAGGGGCGAGGACTATGCATATCTGTGTTTATAAGAACACATGTTTAGATGGATGTCATGTATTATGCTTGTTTAGTAAAGTGGTGGTTGTAGATTCTCCTACATGATCCATGAATTTATTATCCCCTGAATAGCTGGCCGTTTTCAACAGTATGTTTAATACTGCTGTCTCCAAGTCTGATAAGGCAAAATCTTATAGCACTTTTCCCCCCTTATTTATTACCATTAGTGTTAACATATAAACTAATCAGTTACATTAAGAAACTTTCATCTATACTCTGAGTTTACTGATCCTCCTGCCCTAATGGCTCCTTGTTGTAAGGGGCTGCTAGTGTGTTCCCAGCTGCCCTCTGCTTGTTCATTTCCCTGGCCTCCCAGACTCCCAAAATAATCACACAGAAACTGTATTAATTAAATCACTGCTTGTCCAACTATTTAAGCATATTGCTAGCTAGCTCTTACATCTAGAATTAACCCATCTCCATTATTTTATTTTTTTGCCATGAGGTTTGTGGCCTACCGGCAAGGTTTCAGTATGTCTATCTCTGGCTACAGCTCCATGGCTTCTCTCTGACATTGCCTCATTTCTCCCAGCATTCAGTTTAGTTTTCCCTACCTAGCTCTATGCTACCCTATCAGGACAAGCCAGTTTCTTTATTAACCAATGGTATTCACAGCATACAGAGAGGAATCCCACATCAGCTCCTCAGTTGAAAATATAACATTTTCTGAAAAATGGATAGAACTAAAAATCACTGTGTTAAATGAAATAAGTCAGACTCAGAAAGGTAAGGGCCACATGTGTTCTCTCATATGTGGCTTCTAGGCTTTAATTTTAATGTATGTATGTAATGAAAACAGAAAGTGGACTATGAGAGAGAATGGAGAGATATTAAGGCTGACAGAGAAACAATTGAAAATATGTGACTTTGAAACTAAAGTGGGAGAGAAGTGTAATGATGTGGGATTCCACTCTGTATGCTGTGAATATGTTTTATTATCATTGGTTAAAAAAGAATCTGCTTTGGCCTATGGCAGGGCAGAATATAGCCATGCTGGAAGAGATAGAGAAAGAGTAGGTAGAGTCCAAGAGATGCCATGTAGCCACCAAAGGAGACAGACACTGGACAGAATCTTACCGGTAGGCCACAGCCATATGGCAATACACAGATTAATAGAAGTGGGTTAATTTAAAATGTAAGAGTTAGCTAGAAATAGGCATAAGCTATTGGCCAACCAGTTTTGTAATTAATATAGTTTTGTGTTATTATTTGGATCCGGGCATCCAGGAAACAAAGGAGCAGGTTCTGACTACAAAGTAACATGTTACTAGAAACTGCATCATGAAGGATATTAATAGTAGAGTTTAGAATCTTCCACATGTGCTAAACTACACTCATAAATTATATTGATTACTTAGAGCTAAACAGCATCTGTTTAATGAAAGTGATACATGATCGCACTTCTTATTGAATATAAGAGTAAAAAAGAACTTGTATGTTTTGGAACAAAAATCTTTCATTTTTATTTGTTATAATAAGTATTTTAATCAAGCTAAAGACCTCAACTCACAAGTTCCCATATCTGATATTTGAACCAGAATTAAAATAGCTTCTCCTAGTCATACTGGCAAACTGATCCAGTGAGGTAGCTAAAAATAAGTAAGGACTTCCCTTGAATGTGGAATGTGTAGTTTAATACCCTAGTTCAATAAAAACCATGTAATAATAGCTGTACCTAGCCAACCTAGCTTATCCATATGGTAGGGAGGAGGTTGCTTTTCAAAATAATCACAGCCTTGATGTAACAAATGACAAACGATTGCATGACATTTCCTTGTAATGTTTTGTTGATTCCTCCTGAGGCCTGTAGTCACCAGTGAGTTCTAAAATTATTGAAGAATGAAACAAATGTGGCAGAGAGCGTTTTCTCTCTACTTTTCACCAACTGCTTCCGAAATTTATTCTTTATTTTCTTCTCAGTGACAAAAAGTTAACGATAATTAAGGTCACGTCACTTGTCATATAACATCTGTCGAGTGTGAACTTTGATTTCTCGATACTGAAAGAGACTGGTTCCAAATCTGAACAGAGAACTGCCTAGAGATGTAAGGCGTGCGATTCTAACTGCAAACAAGTCGGAGGCAGATGATAGGACAGAGAAGTGCCTGCTTACTGGCAGCCATTGTAGACGTGCTTACTCTGAAAGAATGCATATGAATGTACCAAAATAGCATAATGTTGAGAGCTAGGGAAGAGTGGAGAAACTATTTCAATTCCACGGTTCCTACTTAAAAGGTCATCTATTCAAGATCTTTTGGTGCAGATTTTTTTCTTCTCTCAACTGGGTATTAAACATGCTGCTTTTCAGAGTTACTGTAAGGATGAAGTGAGTTGATATAGACAATGTTTTTGAAAGCTGCCTAAACTAATCTCTCAGAAATTCAGACAGATTGAAGAGGAAAGGGCGCCCCAGAGAAGGTGGAGAGATGAATGTGGTGTGACAGCTGACACTGTGGAAAACCATCCCCTTGGATTATTTGAAGAAAGGTTTATTTGTTTTGATATTCTGAGAAAGAAGCAAAATGACCATCCAGTGACGTGCTTTCTTTCTGCAACTGGCTAGTTAAATGAGCACCGGTTGTTTCAAACTGACAAGCAAAGCTACTTATGTTGTCCTGTATTGTAGAAATAACTCCACATACCAAAGACCCTCCGATACTTTGACTGCGTCTCTATTACAGTGTTCAGACAGACGAGCATTGTCTCATAGATAGGTGTGGAATTCCTTGAGAACGAAGCGCGTGTTTTGTCAGTCTATGTCTCTTCAACCTCTGGTATGTAACCTCTGATCTATTTTGTCTGTTGTTAAAATAAACGTGCACAAAACCAATTCAAGTCCATCTTTGATGTTCAAAGGCTATTGAAATGAGGCTTTTTGATACACGTCAAATTCTCTTTCCTTTAGTTTTGAGAATCTCACATATATGTGTACAATGAATATCATATGTACTCTCATTCTACCCTGTGGCTCTCAACATCTTCCCGTCATACCTGCCCCACTTCACATATCTCTTTCATAGCCCATTGAGTTTAGTTATTCCTGCCCATATGTACATGGGTGTGAGGACATCTACTGGAGGGTAAAAGAGTTACTAATTGTCATATCCTCAATAGAGAATGAGTCTCCCCTGACCCCAGTTATCCACTGGGGATACCTTCTCAGCTATGTGCTGACGTATGATAATTTACTCCATTTAATAAGAATTTCAGCAGGCCAGATTCTACATAGTTTTTCTGCAGGTAACCATGTATGTTCTGAGTTCATGACTGTGATAGCCATGGCATGTGCAGAAGATATTTTCACAGGACTCCTCCTCATCTGCATAGCCTTAAATCCGCTTCTCAATGTTCGCTGAATGTTGCAATGCTAAGGTCAAGACACAGGTCCCGTTTAGGGCTGAACATTCAACCTTACGCTCAGAACCTTGCCCAGTTATAGATCTTCCTATTCACCGCTGTCCGGTGCAAGGAGAAGCTTCTCCAATAAGGATGAGAGCGTCTCGGATCTATGCGTGTAAATAAATAGTTAGCAGGCCATCTGCCAGCATGAGGGTGAAAATGATAACCAATAGCAGGTTATGTGCTAGATTCTGTGTCCTCCTGAGCTCCAGATTTTCCTGGCCAGGAATAGAGAACCAGGGGCGACACTCTCTCCTAAGAAGGAGACTTCAAATCCAATCAGGAAGTGATTTGTTACCCATGAGAGTCATGTCACTATTCCACCAAAAGTCAGTATTAGTACATAAAGGATGTAGCATTTATTTAAAGACCACCGATGTCTTTCCCCCATCAGTTTCCTGGATAGCATCTTCTTGTGCTATGAAATCAGGGCAGCCAGAGGAAGCCTCATGGAAAGTTTCTGATTTTTCTGTCCTGCAGCCAAAGCGTGTGGTGCCACATGGTCTTACCTCAGGTTCTCATGTAGCCCGTGTTGGCACATAACTGGTTATACAGCTCAGGATGAACTTATTATCTTCCTGTCTCTGTCTCTTAAGTGCTTGGGTGACAAGCATAGAGCACCATACCTGGCTACTTAATATTTTCTCTACTTCTGACATAGCTTTCACTTTACCACGAAGTGACAAACGTTAACCGTTTTTGCAACGTGTTAGAATTTAACAGGAAATTAAACTACACTAGAGTATCCTAAAAGTAATTTGCGGAACGTATGTTTGAAAACTCAAGTTCATCTTCTATCTCGAATTGAAAAAGGTGGTTAAAAAGATATAGAAGTATGTATGAACCTTTAGAGAAAGTAGAAGCTCATATAACAAAAATGACAGCTTGTGCCATTTGTGGAAATAGAACCCCTTACTTATGTCTGCAATTCCCTAAAAGAGCCTCTGTACAGGGCGAGAGGAAACTGATATCCTGCATCCTACCCTGAAAAACTCAGTGATTTTGTTTTTTATGAATTTTTTTTCCAGCCCAAAGTGCTTCTGGTTATGTTGGCAATTTTAACGGTGGCATGACAAAGAGGGTTGTCGATGCGAACGCAGAGCTATTGCGAGAATAGCTTTCCCTTGAATACGCTCTGCCAGCCTGCCGTAGAAACTGCAAGAGGACTTGCAGCTCTGTCTGGCTTCGTGGTTGCTTAATGATCGGAACTCTCTGATTGATAGGGCTCTTAAAAGTAAGAATACGAGTCTTAATAACAAGGAGTCAACTGATAACTTTTTATAATGGTTTTTTTTAAATAGAGGAAACCATTTTCTAGAGTCACAGAGACCACATAAATAGCAGCAACACCAAGTAGGCAGAGTAGCCATTGACTTTTTTCTCTATTCCTTCCACCCTAGCTGGGCTAAGGGCTACCTACAGTGACCTGTGCATACATGACCAGCGTGTGAGGAGATGCAATATTTCTCTTAAGTAGGCTTTAAGAATATAGAACTCATAACTTATTGTTTGCAATTACCATCTATGAAACTTATTTTTTTCAACTTTGGGAAAAAATTTCATCCTTTGAGAGAATGCATGTTCGGGAAACTATAAAAGGTGGAAGATGGTGTTTTAAGCTATGGATTATAGAGTCATATAGAAAAAGAGGAGCCGGGTGGTGGTGGCGCACGCCTTTAATCCCAGCACTCGGGAGGCAGAGGCAGGCGGATCTCTGTGAGTTCGAGACCAGCCTGGTCTACAAGAGCGAGTTCCAGGACAGGCTCTAAAGCCACAGAGAAACCCTGTCTCGAAAAATCAAAAAAAAAAAATGAAAGTAAAAAATTTCAAAACTGGTACCCATAAGGTTCGAAATTACTTTTGCCACATCTTCCAAGTTTGAACCCATATTCTCTGGAGACGGTAATTTTATTTTAATTTCATTTTTTTCTTTATATATTTACTTTTGTTTCGTAAACTACATCCCAACTGCAGCTCCCCTTTCCCTCTCCCGCAAACTCCCCACTGCCCCAGATCCTCAGCTCCTCTGTTTCCCTTTAAAACAGAGCAAGTCTCCTAGTTCTCAGCCTACCAAGATGCAATAAGACTCGGCTCAAACATTTATATCAAGGCAGGATGAGGAAACCCAGTAGGAGGAAATAGGTCCCATGTGCAGGCAAGAGAATCAGAGACACCCCCACTCCCATCGTTAGGAGTCTAACAAAAACCCCGAGCTGAAGAACCACAGCGTGCATGCAGAATTCACGTGCAGACTCGCGCAAGCTCGGTGACTTCCTCTTCAGTCTGTGATCCCCGAGGAGCCTTGCACAATTGATTCTGTGGAACATGTTCTCCAGGTGTCATTGACTCATCCTTCCTTCCCCTCTTCTGCTGGGTTCCCTGAACTCTACTTAATGTTTAGCTGTGGATTTCTGCATTGGCTCCCAAAAGCTGCTGGAGAAAGCCTCTCTGATGGTGTGTGGGCACCAATCTGACTATAATAATATTATTAGGAATAATTTCCTTGACTTTTTTTTTCTAGTCATCTTTGGTACTGCCCCAGGTTTCTGGATCATCCAGTGTCCAGTTCCTGGCTATTTCGGCAATGTCAGCCATGGGCTCCCTCTCGTGATGTAGGCCTCAAACTAGACCAGTCAATGGCTAGCCATTCCCACAGGCTCTGGGCCACCATTGCCCTAGCTCTTCTTGTAGGCAGGACAGGTTGTAAGTCAAAGGTTATGTGGCTGGGTCTGTGTCCCCGTTCCACCACTGGCAGCCTCGCCTGGTTACAGAAGACAGTCAGTTCTGACTACATATCCGTTACTAGAAATCCTCACCATGGTCACCATCCTAGGTCCAGAAAGTTTCCATTGTACCAGATCAAATCGCCCACCAAATGCCCCCTATTTCCAGTCGTCTCTCCCTGTACTTTGTCTTTCTGCCTCCTTTTCCTACCTGATCCCTCCTGTTCTCATCTCCAAACATCCCCAGCCCACCTACAAAATCTATTTCCCCTTTCCAATGTCTCCCCTAGACCTCTCTTCTTTATCTAGATCTGTGGGTTGTACTGTGTCTATCCTTTATTGACTGCAAATATCCACTCATAAGTGTGGACAGATAATTTTGTCTTTCTGGGTCTCGGTTGCCTCGCTCAAGATTTTTTTTTTCTAATTTCATCCATTTGCCTGCAAATTTCATGATGTCATTTTTTTTCTACCAGCCAAGTAATACTCCAAGTGAAAATATACCAATTTTTTTATCCATTCATTAGGCAAGAGACACATAGGTTGTTTCCTGTTTCTGGCTGTTATGAATAAAGTCACTATGAACATGATTGAGCAAGTGTCACTGTGGTAACTTTTGGTATCTTTAGGTTATATGCCCTAGAAGGGTATTGCTGGATCTTAAGGTAAACTGATTCCTAAGTTTCTGAGGAATTATCCTACTAATGTCCATAGTGGTTATACAAATTCGCCCTACCACCAGCAATAGAGGAGTATTCCCCTTGCTCCACATCCTCGCCAGCATGAGCTGTCATTCGTGTTCTTCATCTTAGCCATTCTGACAGGCTTAAGAGGAAATTTCAAAATAGTTTAAATTTGCATTTCCATCGATCAGGAGAAGTAACATGGTAAAAATAGCCATCCAGCCAGAAGCAATATACAGATTCAGTGAAATCTCTATCAAACTCCAACGCAACTCTTTGCAGACCTTAAAAGAATAGTCAGTCTCCAAAGAGGTGAGAGGAAGCAAAAAACCAGGATAGCTGACATAATCCTGAACAATAAAAGAACTTCCAGAGGTATCTCTATTTCTCCATTCCTGATTTCGAGCTCTACTGCAGAGACAGAGTAATAAATAAACTACCTGGTATTGGCATTAAAAACACACACATTGATCAATGGAATCAAATTGAACGTCCAGATGTAAATCCACACAGCTATGGACACCTGAATTTTTTTATATAAAGAAGCCAGAAATACACAAAGGAACAAAGAAGGGATCTACAGCCAATGGTAATAGTCTGTCTGGAGACTGCAATTTTAACCCAGTCACTCCTGAGCAAACTCGCCTTCATTTCCCAACCCATGGCCTACTCATCTTAGTTTTGCTTCCTTGCCCATGGTCTTCATTACCAATTATGCCATATCCTTCCACTTTGCACGTTCTGCTTTTGGAAATGTATACTTAGCATGAATGAAAAATTAGTTGCAAGCAACTTATTCTTTAAAAATGACTTTAAGCGTTTGAATACTGTTACAGTAAAATGATCCTATCATTTCCAAAGAACAGGGTGAACTGTCACAGTGTGTGTGGTGTGTGTGTGTGTATATATCATAAGTGATACTTTTCAGAACATTATTATTACTTGTGTGCCAGAGTTTAAAGAAAGGCATTGTTAATTATAGTTGTAGTTTCAGAAAAGGTATTAAACCTGAGTATTTGATACTTAGTGCCGCACATTTTTTTCCCAATCTTAAGACATGCAGGAGAGTGAAAGACATCACAAACGAAGTTGATTAGAACTTAGTTCTGGTTGCAGTAGTATAAACTGGTAAAGTAAAAGAAATGTAGGCATATTGACCACAAAATAGACAACTCAACAAATCTCAGAACCATACCTACCACCAAGATTACATAAATCATAAACAGGTACCATAAAATCAGTCTTCAATAAAAAGTATTTACCAAGAGGAAAGTCATATTAATGATAACAGTTCTGAAACAGTATTTAAATATTTATTAATTTAAATAATTATAATATTAATATAATTATATATAAATACATAATATTTATATAATAATGTAATAATTATATTTACCCTTGTAGATAAAACTAGGGTGAACGCACTATGAAAAAATAAACTTCACAGCACCTTAGACTGTGACTCAATGAACTGAACATTTTTCTTACATTTTAAAAAGAACACTTTCCTTGTATTTTAATTGTTAAATAAAAATGTATAAAGTATCAACTTACAGCCTGTTGTTTTGATGTATGTATAAATTGTAGAATGATTAACTGAAATTAATCTATATGTGTAAACAGTAGTCATTTCTGAGGGTGAGACGCTTAAAATCTTTTATCATTTTTCAATGTGCATGTGCTGTTAGTAGCCATGTCTGCTTGACGTCCTTGACCCCTGAACTTGTTCCCCCTAAGTAATTACAACACCATTTTCTTCCAGAAATGCATAACAATGTTCGTGAACATAGCTAATATGATTTCCTCTAAAGTACACGATTTCAAACTAGGAAAGGCAGATGGCATCAGATTCCATTTGGTCGTTTATTTTGTTGAATTTTAGTTTGCTTTTCAATAGCAATGTTCTTAGATGTTATTAGAACAATAAATTTCTAATATTGTTCACTCCATCCTGCCTTGACAAAAACTTTGACTTAGAGATAATAGAGGACAAGCAAAAAGTCATCTTAACCAAGCATAAATCTACCAAATAAAAGCAAATTAAAATGATTTCAAGCTACGAAGACTGAAACTAACTTGATCGCTGTAATTTGTTCAAAATCGAAAATGTAATTGTACTATGTAAAAGTTGGCTTAGACAGACTATGTTAGATTACTCTTCAAGGAAGAACAATCAAGTCAGAAATGCAATGCAATATCCCAAGCCTTTTCCTTCTTCCCAGTCTAGATCTCTGAGCAACTGTAGTTGCAGAAACTCCAACAAGAGTTCTAAGGAAGAAAGACATGAGTAAAGATGGGAAAATGGGAGTCGTAAAGGAAAAGCAAAAGGGAAAAAATAAACAAATGTAGAAGAGAAAGCCCAAAGAAAACGTAATAAACTCTTCAAGTATACCAGAAGTTATTCAATAGCTCTCTCATCCAGATGTTCCTGATGTGCCTTGAAAGCGTAAGTTAGATAGGGTCAAAGTTGGAACTTAACAGATTTTTAACTGAGGAAGTGAGGAGGACAAAGGGGGCAGAAAATAAAAACATCAAATTCCATACGAGCAAGAGCTCCTTAAATATGTGCTCAGGTGAAACTGTTGTTTATAATGTAAGCAAAGCTGCACAAACGAAAGTTTATCCGGTGTCTATTTTCTTCCTTTAAAAAGAATTTTAAAATAAAATAAATACTTGCAAGATGATTATTAGCATCTCTACTCTAGGGACTACCTCAAAGTAAGAGGGAAGGATGCTTGGTAATTAAAACCATGCCCTCTGAAATGAGACATTCTTATGTATGCGCCGGTGTAATTTCTGCAGTCTTTAGATGGCTCGTATGCAAAACCCAAAGTATTAGTCTTGCGAGGACCAGTGATACAATGTAAGCGTAGCGGTTGGTTGGTGTATAAAAAGACAGTGAATGCGTTGAGCGTAGATGAGTAAGACCAAACCTATTTTTGATTGGCTCCTTATTTAATAATATCAGAAAATTTACGTATCTAATTCTGGGAGCCCTTAAAGGAAGACCAACAAGTTATACATAGGAGTTACTTGGTCCAACATTTTCTAACCTTTATAGTAATTCTCTTTATCAAAACCTCTGCATTACTAAAGTAGATGCATAATGTTTCTCATGTGCATATAGTGCCCAAGGTGTTATGAAAAGTTGGCCTAAAGCAGACCCCGGAGATCAGGGCCAGTATCAAGGCCACAACATTCTGAGAAGACACAGCTCAAAAGAACTAGGGTAAGAGAAGGGAGTTGCTAAGCTCATGCCCGTCTGGATAAATGGAAAGAACAGATCAGAATGGTCAAATATCTGACAACAGTGAACAGCCCTAAGGCTCAGGGTCAATGGGGAATGCACAGACACAAAGGCTTTTGGAGCCAATCCCGGAACATAAGGAAAGCTTCGGCCCCGTCTCAGATGCTTCAGGCAGCCCTCTCTCCATGGCATAGAGCTTAAGTGTCATAGGATTGGCTAGCTGCCACTTGTAAAACTAAAGTTGCTTAGATGGCATTCAGGACAGGAGGACATTATTAATACCTGGGTTTAATTTGTGGTTTGTAAATAGTGCCTTGCAGTGACCACTTAAATCGTTAAACTTATCTTCACGAATTATTTAATATAGAAGTGATAGGTGGTTTCTAAAGGGAATTGTCTGCCGGGCTTTGGCGATCAACCTGTCCTACACGGCTTCTTTATCTGTCACTTCGCAAAATGGCACGTGCTGTTTAATTTTTACGAAGGTGTTACTGTAACAAGACTTCCTTTTTTTTTTCTGAAAGATACAGAAGAAAACAGGTTGTGATTTTCTCTACTGACAGTGCGATTCATCTTAAAATCAAATACGATTTGCTTTTTGTCATTGATAAGCCAGTCCCAAAGTGAAATCATGTCAAAGATTCTCATCTGAGCACACCAGAGTCGATTAGACATGATGTATTTTGTGGCTGAAACAGAGGAGAAAATGTTTTACTCAAAGCTGTTTATATACTCTGCAATATTTACATATTAATTAACATCCTTTTCTGAAATTGCCCATGTTATTAAAATTGTGGATCTTTGAATTATGTGCCTATTTTTATATAATAAATTTTATAGTGTATTCATATAATGAATCTTTGTACATTTCTGTACTGTTTAAATATACATAGAATTTTGCTGCACATAAATATTGAGATAAGATCATTATTTCAAGTCATTTGGATGCTGTCTTTCAAATAATACCTCTTAAACACATAATAACCTGTGAACTTTTAGAAATATAAAAATTAAGACCAATTCTAGGACTACAGGAGCCAAACTTTGCAGAGTACACCTAACTCCTTCAGTTTTAACAAATTCTCCAATTAAATCTGATGCATACCAAAGTTTGTTAAATCAGTTCATTTCTTTATAATGCCTGTTCCATGATTGGTCCACTTACTACAGTCTATGTGATGTGGTGTCCACTTTAAGGGATGCGTAATATGTTAGTCATGTTCTCCCCTTCAAGAAATATAAAGCATGGACAACTAACTCACAGATGCAGAATAGTTACAAAAGCTTGACATATGGTATACTGTAATATATGATGAATCACCAAATTATATATATGACATAAGGATGTCATTCTACTGTAACAAGAGTCTAGCTCTGGGAGTCAGCCTGGAGTTGGTGCTGTCCTTAGAAGAGCATTATTAGAGTATGGATTATGACGTTCAAAACTTGTTTATAACACCATCATCTGGCTGTGTCCACCTACATAGAATAAGTGTACCTCCAATTTCATTGTCACTGTGTAAGACATCAAGCTTCTGTATACTCCCTTCATATACTATGCCCTTGTAAAACAGTGTTAGGTTGACATGCTGTTACAATCATCGCGAGTAAATACTGTAGCTACCCGTCTATGCCTGGAGGACATGGTTTGCTTGTTATTATCCATCCCTGCTTCTGGTCCTTACACTTTTTCCACCGATCCTCCAAAATGATCCCTAGACCTTGGCAGGTGGAGATTTCCATCGTCTCTTATTTGCCACATCTTTGACCACTTGTGGGTTAAAGAGAGCTAGCAGAGTCCAGGGCTATGACTCCCTGCCAAGGTTCCCGTCAGTTACCTCCCGTAGAAAGGACTTAGAAAATTTCTAGTCTAAGAAGTAAGGAGCAAGTTCACACACATGCTGTTCAAATCATGTTCTTTATTCTATCTCTCTCTCTCTCTCTCTCTCTCTCTCTCTCTCTCTCTCTCTCTCTCTTTCTCTCTGTCTCTCTCTTTCTCTCTCTTTCTCTCTCTCTCTCTCTCTCTCTCTCTCTGTGTGTGTGTGTGTGTATGTAAAGTAAAGTTTTCAGCTTATATACAGGCACAAACAAAGGCAATTCTGTGAGTTTGAGTTTCTTAGGGTCAAAAGAGATAAGAGCTGTCCCAGGTGACACTGTCAGCATCTTTATGGTCCCGGGGAGACTTAGAAAATTTCTAGTCTAAGAACAAATTCACACACATGCTGCTCAAATAATGTTCTTTCTTCTTCTGTGTGTGTGTGTGTGTGTGTGTGTGTGCGCGTGCGCGCGCTGTAAACTTTTAGTTTTATATACAGACACAAATGAAGGCAATTCTGTGAGGCTGAATTTCTCAGAGCCAAAAGGCAGTTACGAGCTGCCCCAGGTGATACTGCCAGCATCAAGGCCCCGGGGAGGCATGGCTAAAAGGACTCCTGGACAGCACTAAGAGGCAAAAGGGCTGATTTAGGAGGCTTTAAACTCTAAAACGGGAAGGAGAAGGGGAGTTGGTGCATGATACTTCATTTCTCGGTTAAAATCTAGAATTAATAAACCGAGGTAAGGGTAGGTATCAGGAGTTGATAGATTTTTAGGGTTAGGGGATCAACTGAGGCTAGCACTTTCCCAAGTCATCTGTGCGTGAATTTGGGACACCCAGTCTTCTTATCATGAAGGATGATAAATCAAACAAGCTCACACATCCCATGCCTCAAATGTGATCTATTGGAAAGACTCCTCTCCTGACTAAATGACTTGTCAAATAAAAGATAGTTACAAGGCGCTGGCTTCTAAGTTTATCTCAGGGAATGAAGCAGAGACTAGGCTGTGAGAACCAAGGTTTCTGACTATGTGACGACATTCTCTCACGAGAGGTCTCGCCCAATAAGAAAAAGAAGAAAGCAGGCTTTTAGATGCCCACGGCCCTTGTGAGATAAATAGGTCCAATTATGAAGCATGTCCCAGTATATATTCTATATATCAAGACTATATAGCTAAATGAAAAGCGATCTTCTCCCTGACCATCCACAGATCTATATGCCCATAAGATTGAGGTGTAATCATGAGATGATATAAACGCATCATATGAGATCATACACTACAATGCAGCTATTGGGGGCACACCAAGATGTTTTAGCAAAAAGTGAAGGACAGTTTTCAGGGTCAATGGTCCTGCAGACCTTGTCTGGACAGGATTAACCTACATCAGAGAGTCATTCCTCTGGTGGGTTGATATCTGAACAGTGTCACCTGCTGTAACTCCCATGGGCCCTGTTAATTGTCATCTACTCTAAACATGGTTTTTTCATAAAGGTTAAGAGATGCACAACAGATCATTACCTGTGTTCTACATGACTGAGAACCTGTAGCTATAGTCCTATTTATAGAGCTAGACTTTCTCCAATGCAAGCACTAGACTCCACATGTCAACAAACCAAAAATCTTTCTTGTGGGCTCTGATACCCGCCAGCCTGAGGACGCCATGCAGCTTTGTAGCTGAAGGCCGGCAATTTAGAAAGACAATAGATGAAGGTTTTGCTCCAGCCTTCCTTTTCATTTGTAGATTGCTCCATGAGAAGTGGCTATCTCCAAAGCTGGTGAAAGAATGCAGGTGTGTGTGTGCTGGGGGAGGTGCCCCGGAAAAAGGAATAAGAATAGAAAAATTCCTCAAGGGTAGGGAGAGGATTGCAGAGCAGGAATGGTTTGGGGAGAGCATGGCAGAGCAGAAATGGTTTTGAGAGGGCATTCAGAGGAGGATGGGTTTTTGGGGAGATAATAAACACAAGGTCACGCGGTAGATGGGAGAAGTCTGAAGTGGCCTTTAAGCTGTAACGATGTGAAAGCCTGTTTCCTTCCACGCGTCTCCGGGGACACATTTGGGAAAAAACACCAGTTTCTATGTTGGGGCGACGGTCCCCGACACTTTCTGGAATAATAGATGAACTTCCATGTCTCCAATAGTTTTCTTTTTAAAAATATGATTTATTTGTTTGTTTTTATGTTTTATTTTGGCTTGGTTTGGTACAATTTTTGAGACAAGAACCAGTTATGAATTTTATGTTGGCCTAAAACTTAATAGCCTTCCGCTTTGACCTCCCAAGATCTGGAAACATGGGTAAGAACCATCACATCACATCTGGCTACTTTTCATTCTTTTAGCAGCTGATTATCACACCCTCTGGATCTGGAACCGTTAGAAGCTGAGAATGAGAAAAATACATGAAAACGTCTAAAATGTTTTAAGAAATATGGCTATTGCTTAAAATAGTTTTAATGAGCAAAATTTTCATGAGTCAAATAGAATAAAGGATGAAACAGGAGGCCTTTTTATGGTGAGAGCCTGGGTAGAGTTCTGTGTGTTCCTTGCAAGTCTTTGCAGCCAGACTCTCATTATCAATCAACCGTATTCATGTGACTCCTCTCTCTTGTCCTCTTGAAAATAAATAAACTGCAATTGTAAGATTGGGTTTCAAACTATTTTTCCTTCATGGTCAACACTGGGACACTGGCTAATGCCAAATACTGTACCTTTCTTGTGTATCTGGCGAATAAGCTGATCTGAAAACTTGCTCCTCACCTTCTGTGTAGACTCCAGTAGGTTAGAGAGTGGGAGTGGACCCAAGTGCAGTCCACTTGTTCTCACTGTTGATCACTCTGTCCTGTTGTCTTCTTGTGGAACAGTATGTGGACTGGAGAATGGAGGAAGGAATAAGACTAAAGCATTCTGGGCTTGAAGACATGTGATACCAGACCAGAAAGAGGCAGTAGCTATATTCATGAAAAATCATACAAAAAACAGTGAGCCATAGTAACTGTATGTGACTTTCATTCCCCAACTCCTGCTTTACAACCAATTTAGAAATTGAATTTTGTATTGGACCCAAAATAGTTTATAGTCTTATGCTTCTTATAGACCATCATTCCTCAGCTCCTACTTTACAACCAATCTAGAAATCGAATTTTGTATTGGACCCAAAATACTTTATAGTCTTATGCTTCTTACAGACCCTTATCGCAGACCTGGAACAAAATTCACACAGTATGAATTTTCCTTTTTTTCTTAGTGTAGATGAACTAACAATGTCAGCTCTCTCTGACCACACCCTCCTACTGGTGAGGGACTCGTGAAGGTCACTGTGGCCCTGTGGCTCTTGTCCCTATTTTAATCTTCACCACTAACTTTGGATCCTCTGTAAACCTGAGGCTCTTTGCTCTGCTTAGATCTAGAATGACCTGAGAAAGACAGGAATGGCTCCTCTCAGACCTTGAGGTGGCCACTACTGCATCCAACCCAACACTATTGGTCTATAAGAAGCTGTCAATTGACAATGGGTCGTTGAAGCAAACATAACCACAAACCACCGTCGTGAACTGGCTTGTGTTTAAGAGCCAGTCCACATCCATTTTCTTTTATCTTGGTTCATTTTTGAAAAAGTGTTCTTGTAACCTACTATTCAAATTCACACCAAACAAATTTGACATTAGCTATTATCTGTCTTAATATAACAAGAAGAAGAGGTTTCGGTTGCTTTAATTTTAATAGTCATTGATGAATGCTTTGCATCTCTCGGACAGTACTCAGGACACACTCATACTGGATGTAGATTTTGTTCCTTATTTCCAAGTGAAGGTAACTTCATCAATATTGATTTTAAATATATCTCTACAGGAGGCATCAATGTGTGGACACGTTAATGAAGTTCTCTGTTCTTTTTTTTTTTTTTTTTAAGACTAAGCTGGCCTGGAACTCACAGAGATCCACCTGCCTCTGCCTCCTGAGTGCTGGGATTAAAGGCGTGTGCCACCACTGCCTGGCCGGTCTCTGTTCATCTCATTTAGAGGCAACAGTGCCTTTAAATGTGATGTCATCATATTTGAGACAATGCCTTTAAATGTAATGAGGTCACATTGGAGAGAATGAAGTAGGACTTTTCACAGGACCAAGAAAGTAAGAAGAATGCGAAAACTACTACAGAAAGGAGAAGTTATAAGGAGAGCATAGGAAAAAAATGTTTTACTCACCCGAGTGCCAACTAAGCCTAGCCCTGCTTAGCTTCCAATATCAGGCAGGATTAGACACCCTTAGTGGGGGATAGCCATGAACAGAAAATAATTTTCTTCCCTGTGGAGCATTAACTTAGACTGTTGACAATTCAGTTATTTTTTTTTTCTATTAAAGATTAAAGATCACCTCTTCCTAATTTACTTGTAACCTGGAAGGTAGTGCTTGAAAACTGTAATTTTGAAAACTGTCATGTTGAAAACAGCATCCCTAGACATGCTCATTTGCATGCGGGATACTGCTGGGGGAGGCTGCTGTTTCATCTCCCACTCACCCTGACTCAAAATAATCACACGGAAACTATATTATTTGCAATACTGTTTAGCCAACGGCTTAAACATATTTTTTTTTCTTGATGTTACGTCCTAAACTAACCAATTTCCATTAAACTGTGCATTACATAATGTGTGATTAAATAATGTTTTCATTAAAAATTGAACTGTACATACTCATCAGAGAGATAGAGTTAGGTTGGTCTACTCTTCTTCATCAGAGTACCAAGAGCGCCATGCTGTGTGCTGAAGAAAGATCTCCGTAAGGAGTAGCGGAAGTAATGAGCGTAATAACATTGTGGACGCCGCTAAGTACACGGCAAATTGCTCGTCTAGATTTGCTTCGTGTATGATGTTATTTACTGTCATTGACTGCTTGGCAGAAAGAATTAAATGTGTGCAATCCTATTGCACCATTAAATGTCCCTGCCATGATACATATTGAGAGTTGGACGAGAAGCTGCAAGGAGAGCCGGCTATTGCACTGGGAATGTTATCATTCATCCTCAAATGAGCCATGAGACACTGGCCACTTCACATGCATTCGCTTTTCTTAAGTTTTGGACAAGTTAAATCTTTTTAGGCTTTGTCCACAATGGATTAGTGATGCTAGGTAGTAATTTACAACTATTTGAGAGACATCTGCACTATGCACTGCTCAGTGGTGTTGGAAGCAGCTAGCTTGCTTTTGAACCCTGAAATTGAATACTTAACCTACTGATTAAATATTGAACCATTTAAGTGTAGAATAAATGCATCTTGAAATGTGTGCTTTCCTTCAGTCAAATTTATTTCAGCACAGTGATTTTTAGAGATGTCTTTGATTAATGGACTTGAAAACAAAATGGACATTATATAATAATAAATCAGAATTCACATCATATTATATATAAAGTATGTAATTAATGATACTAAAATGAAGGATTATTGTGAGCCATGAATATGACATGGCCATTTTATTAATGTAATATTTCATTATGTATGTGCTAGTACATATATTTGAAAACTAGCGTGGAATTTTCTTCTAATGCCATTACCTAGAAGTAGATTTTGGGTGAAACCAATTTTATCTCTGGTTACATACCTGCATCCTTTGCTGAAACAGAAAGAAGGGATGGAAGAGAGGAAGGGGAGAGAGAAGGAAGGCTGGAGGGAGGGACAAAGTAAAAGAAGAAAGGAGAGGGGAGAGAGCCCAGTGATGAGACAGCAGAGTCTATCCTTGCAGTATTTATTTTAATTGTATCTAAGTTCATTTTTTATTCTGGAAGTTTTAATGTTTAGAAATGTTCATATTAAGAGCCAGTTTTCATATGATTTGTTATTGGTTTTCTAAATTACCAGTAATCAACATAAATAGTATATTATACACTCTGGAAAAGTTTTATACGTGACGTGGTGATATATTGGCATGGGAATAGGTACCTAGGATTTCACTCAGTGCTTCGGAAACTCTGTTCTCTGCCCACCACTCTCAATAGGAGGGCTGACAGTGTTGGAAAGCGGATTCCACTGTGGGACAAACATGATAAAACTGCCCCTTTCCAACAGGTGACATTCCTGCCTTCTGTAAACATAAATCTTAGATGTTAAGTTCGTAATCATAATCCAATATGAATTTTTATTTCTCTTTTAATGTTTTGATTGATTGCTTAACCTGATTTTGCTGTCTTAGTTCCAGAGCACAAATAAGGCTTGGAATATGAATACCCACATGCTAGAAGGAATGCTTTATGTGTCACTGAGTCCTCAGGTGACAGTCTATGCGCAGAACAGTCAAGCGTCAAACATCCTTTTGGGATATACCTATCGCATAATGACTATTTCCCCACCAACAGTGAACCACAACCAGGTCATTAAAATCTTTTTCTTTATATCTGAGGAAAGAAGAGAGAGTAAGCAATTTGGAATGTTATAAAACAGGCTCAGTTGAGCAGTTTAATTTGCATGGGTTCCCTGCATCCTCTAAATGACTCGTTGGCTGCTGAGACATTCTGGTTGCTTCAGTCCAGAGAGCTTTATAATCTGGACGCATACATTTGCATCAATTTAGATTAAACGAGTTGCTCAGCATGTAAGCACAGCAAAGGAACGGTTAAAATGATAACTGCTGTTAATAATCCTATTTTTGCAATCTTTAAGGTGTTTTCATTTTCTGCACTTAACGGATACCTCACAAGCATTATACCAGCAAACATATACCAAGTAAATCAGAGCATAATCATCCAATAATCCTGTCTGCGTAAACATTTTAGAGGAATGTTGAAGCACAAATAATAAAAGACAGAAATTCGGGTTCAATCTGAAGATATGAAAAAACAAAACAGCCAGCCACTGACTCTTATCTTGACTTCAGTCTGAAACGGTGATCCTGCCTACAGGAATCTCAGAATCTGAGGCTGAGCATATAAACTATCTCCTTGCATTTTATATTCCTCTCTAGGGCTGGTATTAAAGGTCTGCGCCACCCAATTTCTGTGGCAACCAGTGTGGCTACTGGGGTTAAAGGTGTGTGTTATCAGTACCTGGTCTGTAAGGCTGAACAGTGAGGCTGTCTGACCAATGACTCAGGCATATTTCCTGGTTAGCTCTTACATTTTAAATTAGCCCATTTCTATTAATTTATGTATTACCATGAGGCTGTGACTTACTGGTAATTTTCTGGCATCTTCCTCCTTAACAGGTGGTTACATGGCATTTCCTTGACTCTACCTACTATATTTCACTATGTCTCTGTTCAGATTTCCCACCTGTATATATGTTATATACAGAAGAATATAACACACTAGAGTGTTTTATATTTAACCTGTGTGATGGAAATAATTCTACTGTATTTTAATATTAAAATAAATTTTATATAATAGTCAAGCAAGTTCTATTATTTCCACATATATGTTAAAAGTAAACTTGAGTTACAACTTGTGTTGTTCCTTTGTTGCTTTTGATACATTGTCTGGTAGTGGAATTTTATTATGGTTCATGAGACACAGAGCATAGGGGCTTGAAACTCCCAATGATGAACCATTAGTGCGAATGGAGACATAATTTATGTAAGGAGACTAATGATGAAGACTGGAGTCTAATGGATGAACATACCCCCAAACTGTGGAAGATAAATGCCTAGAGCATAGGACAAAAGTGAATGATATGTAACTTTCTAATGTTTGTTGAACTATAAATAATGAGTAAAATCCACTAATCATATTTATTTACTTCCTTAAATTTAGACAAATGCATTTATCATACAGTTATTACTACTGTAAAAGTATAAAACATTTCTATCATTCCCTAATTTCCCTATGTAGTCAGTCCCCTCTCCTCACCTCACTTCCTGACAACCAGGAAGTTTGCGGTATCTGCGATCTGCTTTTCCTGTCTTCTGAATGGGGGAATTACGTAGGTCGTGGGGCTGGCTCCCTCCATCATGCGTTTGAAGTTGGTCCATGCTATTGCGGTTCCGTTGTACTGTTTAGCATTAGTCTATGTGTGCATGTGATTTTATTGGTGCTGTTAAGTTACTTCCTAGTTGGTGGCTATTTATAGTATTTCCAGTTTGAGGGAACCAAGATTATCTTCACTAGAACTGTTTTCTTGTGAGCGTGCATGTTGACTTTGTCCTTTATTAGTCTGTATCAGGGAAACAGGACTGCTGCATCATATATGTGTGATATCTGATATAATCAGAAAGTGATTGAAATAAAAGCTGATCACAATTTGGAACTTTCTGCGGCACAAGAAAGTAGAATGAAGGAAGAAAGAAAAAAAGCAAAGCTGTTTAGTTCTTTGTACTTCAGATTAAGGCATTCAGATTGTATTTGTGTCAGAGTGGTGTTGATTGATCATGCCTCTAGCTATAGTTCATTTCATTTTCGCCAACATAATATTTTTATTGATTATTTGGGATTTTCACATAACGCACCCTAATCATACTCACTTCACAGTCCTTCCAGGTCCACCCCTCACCCTTCATTAACAGATGGATCATGGACTTCCCAGTGGTTTCTGGATGCAGCATGGACCACAGCCCTCAGCACTGTTTCCGGTGGCAGTACATACTATGTATATATATCAACCGGGCCTTCTGATCATGACCCTCGGTGGCAGCACGTGTCACTGACACCAACTTGGCTCTCAACAGCAGTATAGCAATAAACACCAACATTTTCTCCAGTTACGGTAGCATGGACCTCAGATATCATCATGGACCCCCAGATTATACACATCAACATGACCTCATATGATAAAACACCCCATGGATAATCACACGGACCAAGGGCATCCACACAACCACGGGCAGCATGGACCGTGGTCTTTTGAGGAGGCCCAACCTAGTAATGAACTATTCTCCATATAGGGCATCCTCTCTTTGCTCAAGGTCAGAATGTTCATGAGGCCCAATCTAGTAATGAACTATTCTCCATCTAGGGCGTCCTCTTTTTGCTCAAGATCAGAAGGCTCATGTGGCTTGGCTGTGTGTTTGGGAACAAAACCTGTTTGAGCTCCGGGCTGCTACTGACCCTCTACCAGCTCTACTTAACAACTACATGCTTCCCTGTCCTCCACAGCCTTCTCACACTTCCCGTCACTACCAGCCCTGCTGGGAGAAGGAAGGCACAGAGCAGCAGCATTGCCTTCAGGCTGCAAGCACAATGGTTCTGTTGGTGAGTTGTGGACCAAGGAAGTATGTGGCAGCCTGGAGCTCCAATAGAAACGCATCATTTCTGGATAGGGCGGGTACTCTGCCGGCCAGCCAGCTATAGCATGGAAACCCCCGTGACTGCAGCACATACTGCTTCCTTGCTGGGAGGAGAGGAGCTCAGGGCCATGGCATTGCCCACAGCCTGCAAGAACAGGGATTCTGCCTCCACAACCTACCAAGCCATAAGACCCTGACTCTGAGCAGAAGGAAATATGAGATGAGTCTTTGTGATAACCCAGTATTTATGGTGCATCAGAAATCATAAACTTTTAACCAGACAAATGACTCATTGCAATGAATAGTTGTACATAAAGATTTTTGAGCAAAAATATATACTGTGTGACACATGATATGGGAGGCCCTTCTGCATGCTTCAAATATGTGTTGCTTTTATTGGTTGATGAATAAAGCCATTTTGGTCAATGGCCAGGAAAAAATATAGCTAGGTGGAAAATCCAAACAAAGACACAGAGAGGAGGAGGGCACACTCAGGGAGACACCACATAGTCAAGCATCTCTAGTAAATAACAGTCTCTTGACAATATACATACTAATAGAAATAGGTTAATTTACTTGCAAGAGCTAGTCAGTAGTAAGCCTGAGCCATTGTCCAAACAATTATAATTAATATTAAGCCTCAGAGTGTTATTTTGTAAGCGGCTGAGGGGACCCATGAGAAGGGCAAGAAACCAGTCCAGGGGAACCAGCGAGACAGAGAAAATCACTCAAGTATAGACACACTGCAGTTTGCAGTGCCAAAATTATGCAGTGGAGAGGTGGAAAAGGTAGAGGAACAGAGTGCACACATGTGGTAGAGAGAGAAGGAGCTACGATTCCATTTTATCAGGCACATCATCATGAAGCCGTAAATAATTGGAGTATATGAAAGGGGAGATAACAGGCTAGAGTTAAGAGGGATAATTTAGAATTGTTTTGTAATCTATACCTGTACAGATGAATCCATTCCTGATAGTTTCTTGTTAGGTAACAAAAATGTGGTACCTGTTCAAGACTTCCAGTGTTATAAAGAATACTTTGCACTTAAGAAAGGAAGTTGGTTTTTTTTTTTTTTGCCATGTTCAAAGGAAATAAACAGCCTACACCCTGGACCCTTATCTGAGCTAAGAAAGAAGTGTCATGGGGAAGTAGAGACGTCCCTTTCTGGGACTAAGCATGCTTTATGAGGCTGCAAGGTGCTGGGACCAGAGCAACACAGCTCAGAATCTCAGAGACACGGTGAAGGCCTTATGACCTGCATCTGCTAGACAAGAAAGAGTAGAGGTGATCGAGTCAGGCAACTATGTCTAGCAGAGCTTCTGTTTGCTGCAACAATCATCTATTTAGTCACATGGCCAGTCAATCTCAAAGAAAATATAGGCTGAGTTGCTTCAAGTCCGTGTTTTGCAATGCGCATCACCATACCTTTGAGGTAAATGAAACAAAATATGAAATGTCCTTAGAGGGCTTTGGGTAAACAACGAATGTTTCCCAGAGCTTCCTCATATTTTCCTAAATAAACCAAGATATTAAATGCTAATTAGATTTATATAATTAAAAATCAAAGACAAAACATTCAAACTAATTGCCAAGAAACATAGTGCAGTTATGGCAGTGTGTTTAAAGTCAATTCAAAATTAATAAATGGGAGTCTTTCTCCTGAGATTGTGTTTCTAAGTGGATTAAGAGAGATAATGCCCGAGACCTGCAGACTGCAGATGTGCGCTCCACCCTTTCCTGAGTTTCGTTTCTCATGATCTGAAAGGTTGAAAATCTGGGATGTCTTCCTTGATAAATAAAATATCCATTAAAATAAGTTGGGGTGTTTCTGAAGAATTGTCGACTCTTAGGAGCACGCTCTGAAGTTCTTACCGTGACTAGATTGTGTTAAACTGAGGTTTGGGGAGACAGTTTAGGAAAGAAAGGTGAGATGGACCACACCATTGGTGCTCAGTGGACAAGACAGATTTTCATTATATAGAATTTCTACGACCATCTGTCAGAAAGGATGTAGACTTACTACATTACATGAAGAAGGTAGAAAAATGCACTAGCAGACTCCAATATGATCTCGCATTCTTGGTTCTTTGAATTGTATCATTTAAAAAGTCAGTACGATCACTTCTTTATTATTTAATATGGCTTTGCTAAGCTTAAAAAAAATCCTTACTCTTCAAATATATGATTGCTTCTATATTTCTTGTTAAATTTTACTTCGAGTAATATTGACATTTCAAGTACCAAAATATCCTTTAGATGCTTTTGTATAGTTCACTGAGAACCTACTCATAATTTAAGACATATTTTACTTCATGTCATTCTTAATCTTTACTATTCCAGAATAGGTTTTACAGAGGACTATTTTCCTGTAGATGTCATCTCTTTGATATGCATGTTTTCAACTAAACTACTTGAAATATGTCTGCATGGTTTGGGGGATTAGGGCTTGGTGCTATTGACCACAAACAAGATCATATTTTGCTATCCAAAAAGTAGGTAAGCTGTTATAAATATAATAGTTGACCTAGCCTCGTTGACTAAACGTCAACATAAAAACTTTTGATTTTGAATATTGGAAACAAATGTATTTCGTTTGGAGGCGCCACAGTTGTACAAACTTCCCCAGTGGGTATAGTTAGCCCTTTAAGTTAACCCAATCCTTTAATACCTTGTACGCGCCCTCATTCCTCAGTCAAGATTTGTAAGTCAAGCCTAGATGCTCAGCCTTGACATGCTTGCTGAGTCTGAGCTATTCTAAATCTGCTAGAGATTTAAACTCCAGAATCTGTGTGTGCATGAAAGACAGTGCCTTAAACTTCTCATCTCATTAGTATTTCTGAGGAAAATTGAAATAGACAAAAACAATCTGACGGCCCTTGAGATCAAGTCTCTTGTCTATAATTTCCCTCCCTGCCTATTGATTCATAGTTGCATTCTTCCTTTTTTTCTTCTGTGTCAAACTTAACCCTAACAAGTGATTTTCCTTCTCATTCACACCCCCTATGTGCAAATTTAATCTGTGTTTTAGAAAGCAACCGAGGTTCACTTTCCTCATGGAGACCTCTCCAGGGCCACAGAGATGTGTTGTCATGGTGAATACATACAAGTGTATCAACCAGCTGTGCTGCCATAGAGATAGCAAGAGATTGTCTCAGAGAGTAACTTCCGGGTGATTGATATAAGTGGAGACTTTTCCTCATCTGGCCCAGTCACACTGGACTGGATTCTCTCCACCTGCGGGTTCCCACAGTCACTTATAAGATGACCACTCAGAGACTAAGTATTAACAGTACTTGTTTGGCCAATGGCTTGGTCATATTACTGACTAGCTCTCACAATTAAATTAGCCCATTTCCGCTACTCTGTGTATCGCCACAATTTCGTGACTCACTGGTGATGCCCTGCGTGTTACTCCTTTGATGGCTACATGGCATCTCCCTGACTTCTTCTCTATATCTCTGTTTGGATTTTCCACCTAGCTATATTCTGCTGGCCATTAGCCAAAATAGCTTTATTCATCAACCAACAAAAGCAACACATATTCACAGCATAGAGAAGGACATCCCACATCATCTCCCCTTTCTATTTAATTCAAAAGGAAGTTTTTAACTTTAATATAAGAAAATTATATATAACAAAATATTTATCAAACAAGAATTACAGTTATATTATTTAATCTATTTGTATTTGACAAAATTAAGTACTCAATCATCTATCCTATGTTTGTGAGTCTAAAGTTTTATATCTAATTTTTCTTTTATTATAACTAAGGAAAACTATAATTCTAACTATCTAGTCTCCAACTCCATCAAAAGCCCCAAAAAGGGTACAATGTTATCTAGTTAAACTGGAAGTGCATTGCAGACAACTTTCAAAACTCTAGAAATAACAGACATCTGGCTGCCTGGACAGCTACCCAAAAATCTGTAATGTTGGGGCATCCAGCCTATAGGCCTAGAGTGAAGCAGGAAATTTGAAGCTGTCCCACCTGTATTGGCAGCTTCTCAATCATTTCCCTCTGTCTACTGCAGAATGTTTGGCAGACTCTTCCATGATGCAGGAATCCTGAAGGACTGTCCTATCTTATTTTGGCAAGTTCAGCAGTCACTTTCCTGTGGGTTCTGCATGTCCAGTTTATATAGGATACAATCAAGCATCCCAAACAAGAGTGGTTTCTTGCCCAAATGGCTAGCCTTGCCGCATAGAAGGCAAATTCCATAATGAGTTTCTTCGATGTCCATCATCCTCTTTGAAGTAATTGGTGTTGCCAGGAGCATACATCTCAGGTCCAAAATAATTCTAAGCTATTAAAACATTTTAAATGCCATATTCTATAGGTCTTTGAAGTTTTGGGGATTTCTATCCATCTGAAATATATCTCTGCATATCTAGAAAACATAACGTGCCTATAAGTTTGAATATTATAGATAACTTACATTTTTAAATGCGCTGCATAAGTGTAATACCTTAAATGACAGTAGAAATATACATAAAGCATTGACTCTAAATTTGTATCAATATACAAAAATGATTTAAGCAAGAACAGAAACCTGTATACATATAAGGGTCAATGTGGACTCTCTTGCTATTGCTGGTTTGGATGTAGGAGCCATTGATGGCACCAAGGCTTGACAAGTAAGACATCTTTAAAATGGGGGAGTTCTGGAATGCACAGACAGAGCCAAGGACAGCTTCCTGGTTGTGTGTCTCATGTAGGAGCGGAGCAGGCAGCTTGCTGTTGGTGCTCCTTCTCCTTGGGTGGGACAACCGCAGTAACATCTCATTGTCTTGGGTAAATCTTTTGAACCTCTCCCAGACTTTCATGGATTCTCGCTATACACTACAGCTTCCCATTTCGGAAGAAAAGAAAAAGGAATCCAAAATCAATACACAAAAAAAAACAAAACAAAAATATTAATAAAAACAAATCAGAGAAAGTCAAAACTGGATTTTAGGGATCCTTTTCCACAAATTGCCTTCATTAACAGCAAATCATGAGCAGGTATATTTTTGGTCCTATTAGTCTAACAGATGGTGTTTCATAACCCTGCTTATTTTTTCCTAATTAAATTTAGGTTGACTTTTCATGCAATTTAACTGATAATTTTAGACTACCGTGTGTAGCTATATATGATGGATATTTGAATGTAGGATTGCGAGTGCATAGTTTCCAGAATTAACTTGCTATCCCCCACAGATTAGCATCCTCTATTGTGCTGTGGGCAAACCTGAGAATGCTGCTAATTTACTTTTCTCAGCCTAAAACAATATTACCCATCCTAAGAGTTGGCATAGAACTTGGCATACTTCTCCAGTCTACATAAAACCTTGCTTCCATAAGCAAGTGACAATCTTTGGAAGAGAAGGACAAATGTTTATAGAACAACTTCCCTGGAAGAGTTTAATAAAGGGCACTGAGCCAAAGGTTTGTGTTCCCTTTTGTTTGTTTGTTTGTTGAGACATGGTTTCTCTGTGGCTTTGGAACCTGCCCCGAAAGTACTAGCTCTTGTAGACCAGGCTGACCTCGAACTCACAGAAATCCGCCTGCCTCTGCCTCCCGAGTGCTGGGATTAAAGGCATGTGCCACCACCGCTGGTCTTTGTTTCCCTTTTCTTTCAAAGCAATCTATGCAGGGCTTCTGTGAGCAGCCAATGAAGGATGGCACAGTCTTCGATTTAACTCAGCCAGCTGATGACTCAAGCCGAGAAGCAGCCCCGTAGTGATGGAGCTGAGATTCCCAGAGGGGAGAGGTATAGGCAGGTCCTGTCTCAGTGTCTGCCGCTGTTATAGCACCCACTGGCTGTGATTGCGCATGCCTGAGTATGCCTCGGCTGCCTTTGTGGATCAGGTCTATGTATTTTAAATAATTTCAATTTATGGCTTTCAGGAGAGCTTATCTCAATGTGTTACTATCTCCATTCTATTTGTAACAAGTACTTAATTACAAAGGATATGATACATTTTTAGATACATTGTTTAATGTTGAAAAGCTTTTGGAATTATTTGCCTCTTGAATACATGTATTTTTACCTATTTTTTTCTCTTACTGGTTTCTTCATTTCTTTCCTTTAAAGGCATTAGCATGCATTCATTGTATTTCATAAAATGATGGATCTTTTTGGTGTTTTCACTGATGCACATTATACACTTTCACTGTATTTGTCCCTTGCTCATTTCCTGTTCTTCCTACATTAATCACCTTATTCTGTCCCCAGTTTCACTCCCCATATGCTGCCATTCATGTGCACATGACAGAGAAAGCAAGCCTCCCTACAGACATGGCTGTGTAAGTCTGGCCTATTTAGCTGGGTCATCTCTGGTTCCATCCATGTTGATACGTAATTTCTGCCACGTTTCCGGTTTTCTCTATGAGGTATTAGGACTCCATTGTGTGTCTGTGTACTACGTTGCGTTTATCCATTCTGTTGACGGCATCAGGCTGATTTCAGACCATGACTGTTGTGCAGAGTACAGAGATAATTATGGCTGTGCAAATACCTCTCTTAGATACAGCTAGGTTATGTAGCTCTGAGATTTGGTGCACACACACACACACACATACACACATATATACACACACATGCACACACACATACACACATACACATACACACACATATATACACACATACACACACATATACACACACATACACACACACTACACACACACATACACACACATACACACACACACACAACATACACACAACATACAGACACATACACACACATATACACACAACATACACACACATACACACACATATACACACACATACACACAACATACACACACATATACATACACACAACATACACACATATACACACACATACACACAGACATACATACACACACATACACACACACATACACACAAACATACACACACACATACACACACATATACACACACATACACACACATACACACATACACACATATACACACAACATACACACACATACACACACATATACACACATACACACACATACACACATATACATACACACACATACACACACATATACACACACATACTACACACATACACACACATACACACACATACACACAACATACACACACACATACACACACATACACACACACATACACACAACATACACACACATATACATACACACATATACACACACATACACACACACACAACATACACACACATATACATACACACATATACACACACATACACACATACACACACACACACACACACACTACACAGCTTTTGTGATTTGAACATGAAAATGTAAGGGTCAAATGGTTTTCAATATGACGGTTTTAATTCATGATTTCAAGGATCTGTACAGCCCTGTGCAGATGGCAGTATTGAGATTCTCAAGCCAAAAGAACAGGAGTGAATTCTAAAATTCATTCCTGAATTAAGATCTATAAAACATTCTAAAAATAAGCACAAACAGCTTCAGTCTGTGGCTCATTCGTTCGCCACTCCTTCCTCCATGAGGCACGCGGAAAGGCAAACCCATGTCTTTACATTCTATAAACAAATTTAAACTTTGCCATGAAGAAAGAAAATGACAAAAAAAAACAAAACCCACAGAATTCAATCAGTCAAGGACATACACAGCACTTGGTAACAATACTTAGGCATTGTTAATTGAAAGGACGTTCATTGTCTATTTTAAAAACCTACATTCTTCAAAGTACATAAAAACTAAATGCCAAATACCACTTTTTCTAAAGCAAATGGGATCATTTAGATGAGTGCTTGGAAGAGCCAACAGTGGTTCCATTAGAAGATTATCTGGTTTTATATTTCTTTACCATCTGTTTCCTTTAAGAAAAAGCGTAACTTTTTTTTTGTTGGTTTTTTTTTTTTGTTGGTTTTTTTTTTTTTTTGGTTTTTTGAGACAGGGTTTCTCTGTGGCTTTGGAGCCTGTCCTGGAACTAGCTCTTGTAGACCAGGCTGGTCTCGAACTCACAGAGATCCGCCTGCCTCTGAGTCCCGAGTGCTGGGATTAAAGATGTGCGCCACCACTGCCTGGCTCGTAACTTTCTTTAGTTTGAAGCACAGTCACCTTGTTTGAGGATGTAAAAATTGTAACCTATGAGTAAGCAACATTAGAAATCATTGTTTAAAATACAGAGAAGTACCAGTAAATATATTAGCCTGCCTTAACATATTAAATGAAAACACAGAGGTGCCTGCATGGGTGCTTTCGATTTCATAGCACCTACTGTCTATCTCATCCACTTAAACACAGAGACATGGCAGTAGAAGTGTTCCATCAGCTGTCCGTCATGCTAACATGTAGGCTGGGAGGGAGAATATTCAGTGAGTCAGACATTTGACTCCAAATACTTCCCAGATTAGCATCTTGCACCAGAGAGTGATAAAATGCTCATTGAGGCTTTTCACCTCTTAAAGATTTAGTATAAATCTTTAAGCAAACCAGACATGTGGACGCTGCCCATGGTGTGAAAACTATAACGTTAGCCATTTTACATGTACCGCGTTCGCTGTTTTCTACAACAATCTTCCAAGGAGGATCTTTATTATTTTTGCCATTTTATTTTATTTTATTTTGGTTTTTCGAGACAGGGTTTCTCTGCCGCTTTGGAGCCTGCACTGGAACTAGCTCTTGTAGACCAGGCTGGTCTTGAACTCACAGAGATCCGCCTGCCTCTGCCTCCCGAGTGCTGGGATTAAAGGCGTGCACCACGAGCGCCGGGTTATTTTTGCCATTTTAAAGAAAAGCCCAAGTAACTATATGAAACCTAGCCCAGGATTCTGTAATTAAGGAATCTTACATAGCTAGCTCATGCTAGAGCTCATTTCTACATGGAAAACGTTCTTTCCAAATCCTCACTGTCATTCCACGTAGATAGTAACCAAATATTTGCTGAATCTTTTCTCTTCCTAGGTACTGTGCTTGCTTCCAAGAATAAAACCTGGCAGGAAATACACTAAGGCAACAGTTTCCTGTGTAATGTAAATACCATTATGATAATATTTAATTAACTTTTCATCTCTGTAATCAAGACAGATAATCTTAGGGAAGAAAGAACTTCGGTTCACACGTTGAGAGGATTCGTGGTAGTGAGCATGGTAGAGCTGTTCAAATCATGGTGGCCGAGAGGCAGAATGAGATTACAGGGAGGGGTCAGTGACAAATGTGCTTTTATGTAACATTAATGTATGCTACAATAACATCGTCCTTTATAGCTACTAACTCTGTATTTTAAAGCAAAGACTCCAGACAATAAGCATTAAATTCCTATTGTTGCTTACTCACAGGTCAGAATTTTTCTATCATAAAGATATGACTGTGATTCACTCCCCATTAAATGTCTGCAGTGATGCCCTTCTCTCAACTAAGTCCCCCATCTTACCTTTCCTCGCCTGCCAACAATTGCATCATAATATGAATTCATCAAAGGATTAAATCTCACTATCAGTCTATGAAGATAACCTCAGAAACACATCCAGAGGATAACGTTGCTAATGTACTTGGCATCCTTAAAGCAATCAATATGACAAAGTAGCTATCACGAAGCCTTAGAGTGAAATTGCAGATTAGAAGCCACCTCTGTGTGAACTGATAAAGAAAATCAATCAGTATAAGAGAAACGTAAATAGGGGGCTGGAGAGATGGCTCAGAGGTTAAGAGCACTGCCTGCTCTTCCAAAGGTCCTGAGTTCAATTCCCAGCAACCACATGGTGGCTCACAATCATCTGTAATGGGGTCTGGTGCCCTCTTCTGGCTTGCAGGCATACATACACAGACAGAACACTATACATAATAAATAAATAAAATCTTTTAAAAAAAAAAGAAACAAAGCAAAACAAAACAAATTTTAAAAAAGAAAAACGTAAATTATATTCCTATAGAAAAAAATTGAAGAAATAAGAAATTAGGCAAGGTAAAAAAAAGATTGATAAACCACCCCACAAAGAAGCCACCAGTGGCTACCATTCAGCAGCCAGCTGTGCTTACATTGCTATTGCCTAATGATCAGTCATGACTGCCAGGGAGGGAATATGCTCTTGTAGACATAACCATCATCATTACAAAGAAATAGGAAAAATTTAATCAATCTGAAGAAGCATTGCCAAGGTCTAAACACACTGTGTGTAGAGAGACAGCCACTGACAACAATAAAGACACCTACAGAAGTGCAGTAGGAGAATGGAATCTGGAGCCAAAATCTTTCAGAAGCACCCAGAAGTGCCAAGAGAAGAAGGCACAATGTTTGCCACTGCCTGCGTGACAGCAAAGACAAGCCCAGGAAGAGAATAGGCCCCATGTTACACTGCAGTAGAAGATCTGCATCTGCCCAATGAAGTCCAAAGACAGTGTCACGGAGGTCACCTGATCCTACTGTCACATTATTTATCTATTAATGTTGCCAAGCTTCCATACTAAACAGTGAATGCAGTTATTAAAATTGACACAAAACAACATGAAACAGAACAGTGAAAGTAGAGAAGGAAAGAAAAACCGGAAAATAGTCTTATCCCAAGAAATATATCAAACACAACAAAGAAACACGAAAACCATGAGAAAGTAGTTTCTCATAATACTGCCACAAACACATGACATCTTGGTACAAAAATCAAAATCATGATACAGCTGAAAAAAGACTTCAGAGTTGCACATTTTAAAAGAACCAGTAGCTCTAACACAAGTAGGAGACTAGAATAGTTCATCATAATTTAACAGGTTACTGTGGCAATAAAACCAAAAATCAAAAGCAAGAAGAATGAGATACTACATAAATACTTATGAACAAATTACCTTTGGATGACCACTGGGTTATTTAAGTAGTTCCTAGAAGAAAACAGAATTATGGCACATCTTACTGGAATGTCTAATAAACAGCTAAGGCCATTTGAATATCAAAGATAACAGCTAAAATAGCTTCAATTTAAAGACAGATCTATCAAGAAAATAATATCATGATGTTCATCAAGGTCTTCCAGACACAGTAAGAAGACACGTGCAGGGACTTGACAGATGGCTCAGCGGTTAAGAGCACTGACTACTCTTCTAGAGGACCTGGGTTCAATTCCCAGCACCCACATGGCAGCTCACAACTGTCTGAAGATCCAGTTGCAGAGGATCTGACACCTTGACACCAATGCACATAAATAAAATTAAATAGACCATAAAAAGTATTTTTTAAAAAAAGAAGACATGTGCAAATGTGATAGACAACAAATAATAATAAATATTAGAGGCTGAAAGCAAAACATGCAGAATCAACAGAAGAATTGGTGCCCTAAAAAGGTAAACAAGGTTAGCACCAGCCCTTGTCAAACTACCCAAAATGAGAGAAGACAAACACTAATAAAATTAGAGATGCAAGGGGGGCTGTTGTTAGATTCCCATGAAGTACAGAGGATTGTTACAGAACACTTTGAAATATTCCAAAGTTCTAGAAAATCTAGATGAAATAGCTAATTTACTAAACACCCATGAACTGCCATAATTACCTTGTGAAGTATGAATAGCATGGATCGACTCATAAAAGTAACGAGGTTGAAGCAATAATTAGATCTTCCCAACAATAAGATGCCTAGTACCACACTAATGCACTAATTCGCTGAAGCCTACTAAACTTTTAACAACAGAACACCTACACTGATTCTGTAAATCTATTTATTACTGTACTACCCAAAAAGACACAGAAGATAGCTATAGGCCATTTCTCAAATGAAGATAGATGTGAACCTTCTCAATGAAAAATTTGCAAACCAAATTGAGAAACACATAAGGAAATAATGTAACATGACTAAATTCTATTCATCCCCAGGATAAATGCCAGATTCAATATATACAATCCAGTAAAGGTCTGATGTAAGGCAAACACACAACCCACGCACACAGCAAAGATTTCAGGACAGAAATCACGCGACCATCTCAGCAGACTCAGAAAAAGCATTGGTCGAGGTCCACTATGGCTTTGTGATAAAGGAGGAGAATGTGTATAACTCAGTGCAGCAATGAATTGAGCAATAATGGCTATACACAACAAACCTACAGCCAGCAACACATGGAAGACAAAGAAAAAGCATTTCCTTTAAATACAGAATGAAGCTAGAATGTCATTCTCGCTGGGCGGTGGTGGCGCACGCCTTTAATCCCAGCACTCGGGAGGCAGAGACAGGCGGATCTCTGTGAGTTCGAGGCCAGCCTGGTCTACAAGAGCTAGTTCCAGGACAGGCTCCAAAGCCACAGAGAAACCTTGTCTCGAAAAACCAAAAAAAAGAATGTCATTCTCTCTGTCTTTGTTCAGTATCTTTTTTGAAATATAAAATTAACATAGTGAGAGAAGAGGAAGCAGTTAAAGGGATACAACTAGAAAAAGAAGTCAAATTACTCGTATTTTCAGATGACACAATCCTGTGCTTAAGCCTCCATCAGAAATCTCTCTGACTTATAAACACTTCTATCAAGGTAGCAGGCTATGAAATCAACATACAAAAATCTGTAACTTTTCTGTAACCAATAACAAACTTATTGAGGAAGGCATTGGGGGGAAAGTGCCACTCACAGTAATACATTAAAAAAAAACCTTAGGAAGGTTCTAGAAGTCTCTAGAATGAAAACTTTAAGAAACTGAAGAAGACAATTGAATAAGACACTAGAAAAATGGGAAAGCCTTCAAAACTTGTAGAGTGCATAATATTCTGAAAATGTATTACCAAAAGTTTCCTAGGGGTTTAATGCAACCCCCCCTTAAGATCCCAGTGACAATTGACAACTCTAAAATTGACATGGAAATATAAAAGGCACTGAGTAGCCAAACTAATCCTATTTAGGAAAAAAAGTGTTGAGTGCATGCCTGAGAATTATTCTGCAGAGCTACAGTCAGGAAAAGAGGTGCACAAGAGACAGAGGACTGAGAAGTCAGAATCACAGTGCATAGTGAGTGCTGTCCAGTAAAATGTCCACTGGGACCGACACTCACAGAAAGAAAGCACCTCTTCACCAAGCACTGCGGGGAAAACTGGATATCAACATGGAAAAGAATGAATAGATCCTCATCGCCTACTCTGCCCAAAAAATTAATGCAACGTTATCAAAGAACAACATAAAACCTGAAAAGATAAAAGTTCCAGTGAAAAGCAAGCAGAAAACAATGTTTAAATGTAGTGTTAAATTTGGGATTAATTGACTTATTATGTATATTACATTAAAATTTAGGGTTGTTTTGCTAGTCTTATAGCATAAAGACAAAGTTTCTGAAAATAATTTTTAGAGCAGGAAGTAACCTTAAGATCAATTAAGTTACATGAAATTAAATAATTCTGCTCAAGAAAGGAAAGATTGAAAGTAAAAAGCCTCATTATAGAATAGCAGAAAATCTTTGTCAGTTGTACATTAGACAGAGGCTTAACATCTAGAATATACAAAGAACAGTAGAAATTAAGGAATGTAAAACAAGTTTCCCTATCCAATAAATGGGCTAACAAGCACAACAGAGATTTCTCAAAAGAAAAATGCAGGCAGATAATTAAGTTGAAAAATTCAAGACCTTAGTGTTGTCAGCCTAGTGGAAATGAAAACTGCTGTGGGTTTCTATAGCCCTCCAGTTAGAATGGCTGACTTCACAAAGGACATTAAATGACGTCATGGGATGCCTACTGATTTGGATTAGTATAAACTGGAGCTGCCATGAGAAGGCAGCACAGAGGTTTCTCAGGACACGAAAATCTTCACTGCCACATGACCTTGTGACCTTGATATTCCTGCATTTACACCAAAGGCTCTTAATCTCATGGCTGAGGTACTTGAGCATATATTTTCAGTGCTACATAGTAACTAAGACATGGCCCCGACCTAATGACCGTTAGATAAAGAAAATGTTGTTCTTGTACTGAAAAGAACAGGATCCAGTTATAGATAGAAATGAGATTGCCGTCTTCAGGGAAATAGATAGAACTGGAAGCCATACTAAGTGAAATAAGTCAGATTCATAAAAACAGATACTTGATGCTCCCTCTCATACACGGAGAGCCTGGATGTAATACTGTATCTATACCTGATCTATATTTGCATATCTATATACATATATCTGTATATCTATCTATCATCCATCTTTTGTTTATCCATCCATCTATCTATCATCTATCTATATATCATCTGTCTATCATCTATTTATCATCTATCATCTATCTATATATTTATCATCTATCTATCATCTATCTATCTATCAATCATCTATCTATCATCTATCATCTATCTATTTATCTATCAATCTATCATCCATCTATCATCTGTCTATCTATCTACCTACCTATCTATCATCTATCTATCTATTTATCTACACACACACATATGGGAGAGATGTAAAATTAAAAGGGGACAAAGAGGACATCTTCAAGGAGTAGAGAATGGGAAAGAGGAGGGTTATAGAATAAAACGTGACATGAAAGGATACTGGATGACATGTGAGAGCACCTGAGTCGGGAGATAGAAATGGGCGCTGGTGGCGATTAAGGACAGACTATATTGAAAACGCCCCAGTGACATTTTAGCAGACAGAGTGTGCCTGCCCTCCTACCTTTCCATACCAGGGTAGCCTTCTTCTCCTTACCTCGATTAAGGTTTGCAGTGCTGGTTTCTGTAAAAAAGCTATCAACTTTTCTAGTGGGGGCTTCAAAACGAGACAGTACTTTCTCTTCCTCAAAGTCCCAGCCTGGCACCCTTGCGTGTTGTTCGTAGAAAAGCATCTGAAAGCTGCTATTATCTTGTCATTTTCACAGAAGAAATTATCAGAGATCACCAGAGGAAGGCATAAAAAGTTCCCGTTTGCTGTTTATTGTGAACCAAACACTAACCCAACTACCTGCTTTACAGAAAAAAAAATGACATTAATTCTTAATCTGTCCCATGAAATACATTTTTAGACCCCGTCGTGGGAAGGAAACGGGGTGCAGAGACGGCACTTTCCTCAAGGGAGTCCATTTGGTTTGAAGGAGCCCGAGTCTCGTCAATCTAAGCGACCCTGGTGTACAGTAGAGACTCAGAGCTCAGGCCCAGAAGCAGTTGACTAACCTGCATTCCAGAGTTCTCACCCTCGGGGTGTCTCAGTTCCCTCTTTGGGAAAATAAAAATGGCAGTCATTGCCTTCTCAGCGCGGCTCCAAAGGCAGTTTCATGAAAGCACTTAAATGACTACAAACGAGAAAATGCTAAAAAACAATTTAAATATACAAACCCTGTTTTATCACTTAATAGAAGGTAGAATTTAAAATACACACATGGGTGGACCCTCATAGATTCTGAATCAGTCTCCATTGGCATATTACCTGTAGGGATGATAGACACAAGGTTATGTTTTTGGTTTTTTGTTGTTGTTGTTGTTTGTTTGTTTTTCGAGACAGGGTTTCTCTGTAGCTTTGGAGCCTGTCCTGGAACTAGCTCTTGTAGACCAGGCTGGTCTCGAACTCACAGATATCCGCCTGCCTCTGTCTCCCAAGTGCTGGGATTAAAGGCATGCGCCACCACCGCCCAGCCAGGTTATGTCTTTATAGCTACAATTTAGCTCACAGATTAAAAATTATAATATGAGAACTGTTGATATTTATATTTTTACCAGGATTCATTTCATTTGGAATTAAAGCAGTTTGGATTTTCATTTTTTTCTTGAATCTGAAACCCAGTGACTAAGTCAGACCCCTGAGCTCCACATTGTCATTGATTGTTTGTACTTTAGGTTCATACTCTTTGGGTCCTTTGCTCTTTATTCTTTGCTCTTTGGGGGCCCAAAACTCACTCCCAAATAATTACACATGGAGACTTATTCATTCTTCTGAATGCCAAGTCTTAACGCGGGCTTATTTCTAGCCAGCTTTTCTTAAATTACCCCATCCACCTTTTACCTCTGGACTTTTATCTTTATCTTATATACCTTTCTTTACCTCTTACTCCATGACTTGCTGTGTAGATGGGTGGCTGGCCCCTGGATTCCTCCTCCTTCTCTCACTCCTAGATTCTCTCTTCAAAGAATTCTCCTCCTATTTATTCTCGCTGTCTGCCGGACAGATCTATCCTTTCTCCTGCCTTGCTTTTGGCCGTTCAGTTCTTTCTTAGACCAATCAGGTGTTTTAGACAGGAAAAGTAAGAGAGCTTCACAGAGTTAAACATCCAGTCTCTCTCTTTCTTATGTTGCCCTTGAATGTAAAAACTTCAAACTGCAAGAAAGAGCATCCTCTTGGAGAAGAAAGGGGTGAGGTAGAAGTAGGGAAACAGACACACTTACAGAGAGAAAGAGAGAGAGAGAGAGAGAGAATGAATATCACACCCCACACTTACGGAGAGAGAGAGATAGAGAGAGGGGGGGAGAGAGAATTAATATCACATCCCACACTTACAGAGAGAGAGAGAGAGAGAGAGAGAGAGAGAGAGAGAATGAATATCACATCCCACACTTACACAGAGAGAGAGAGAGAATGAATATTACACCCCACACTTACGGGGAGAGAGAGAGAGAGAGAGAGAGAGAGAGAGAGAGAGAGGAGAGAGAGAGA
>JAQHUG010000268.1:1499807-1513503 GCA_028555095.1 Dicrostonyx torquatus | reverse complement strand
ATAGATAGATAGATAGATAGATAGATAGATAGATAGATGATGGATAGGTAGATGATAGATAGATAGATAGATGATAGATAGATAGATAGATAGATAGATAGATAGATAGATAGATAGATAGATAGATAGAGATAGATAGATAGATAGATGATGGATAGGTAGATGATAGATAGATAGATAGATAGATAGATAGATAGATAGATGATGGATAGGTAGATGATTGATAGATAGATAGATAGATGATAGATAGATAGATAGATAGATAGATAGATAGATAGATAGATAGATGATGGATAGGTAGATGATAGATAGATAGATAGATACATAGATACATAGATAGATGATAAATTACGGGTAAATGACAGCGAGATTTTTCCCTCACACACGTCTTTCTTTCTACCCTGCTCTTCCCCATTGATTTAGCACTATATCATAAGTGAGTCAGTACATACTGTCTTACATTATACAGAAGTGACATGCCTGCTTCTACGATAAGTTGTTGGTTTGTCTTCCGAGTTGTGTTCTAGCAGAGAGACTCTGGTTGAAGGCACTCTTGTAGCGATTTCTGCAGATAGTAGACGGCTTCTAATTAACGCCAAGTCACACCTATTCACACATATGCATTCAAACAGCCAAAAGGTTTAAAGCGGTAAAAAATGGTGGCTACCTATTACATGGGACCTGTTGAAAGAAATTGATACATTTATTATTTCAATATAAGAGGAAAAATACTTAATACTATTTTCCACCTAATTTATTAAAAACAAGAAGTATATCTCAAATCATAAAACCAGTAAGAAGGGGTAGAATACAGCAGGATATGGTGGTGCTTGCAATGGAATGAATGCTGCCTGGGATCAGGTCAAGTGTAATGGCCTCTTCTGGAACTGCAGCATCAACATGCAGAACTATCTACTCTAATGTCTGTTGCTCACCCATGAGATATAACCCCATTAAATCCAGTTGCTGTTTTGTCCAGAGATGGTCTTCCACAGCAGAAAACTTGCCTGGCGGATACAAAGCCCTGAGTTGTTCCACCAACAACTGCGAAAGTCTATGAAATAAAATTCTTTGTGACTAGGACCTAGATGAACATTTGAACTATGATTAATCTTCTAGGCCTTAGCCCAGAAGCATCTACCAATCATTTCTCCACAGCAGCAGCCTATGTATGCCTAAATTGGCACTCCTGGCTTATAAGAGATGGACTTAGAGGACTTTGATTTGTAGCAAAAGCAATAGATATTCAGTATTTTGAAATTTCATGTTGTCCTGGGCTAGCAGTGTAGTGTAATGTTCTATTGTGATTGTGAGCCACTCTAGAGCCACAACACCTGCTCAGTCACATGACAAATAGAAGGACAAGCAGCTGGCATTAGACATGTGAAGTTATGCAAAGCTGTGCTGCAGGATAGGCATTTTGAGTGAAAAGAGTTCATGTGAATATAACCAAGTCATAAAGAGTATAAAAGAGAGAGAGAGTATGTATGTGGGAGTGTGTGTGTGTGTGTGTGTGTGTGTGTGTGTGAGAGAGAGAGAGAGAGAGAGAGAGAGAGAGAGAGAGAGAGAGAAAGAAACAAAGGAAGGAAGGAAGAAGGGATGACTTAGAAATTACCAAGGAAGAATGCACCTTAAGGGGAGATAATGCTAAATCAGAGATTGGGTAAAAGTTCTAAGTATCTCAGAAAGCTCAGACTGCGCTGATTTCACAGATGTCAGCCCTTACCGAATGTCTTTTGTATCTATCAGTGAGTGTCTAGCATTAATTTCACCTATTCTATAAAATCTGCTACCCAATGCTAACATTGATCTCACCAATTTTAGATACGTATTTGAAAGAAAGGAGTAGATATTCTCTGCTGTGGTAAATGAAGTGTGTACTCAGCAACATACTAAATCAAATCAAACAGGGATGGACCAATTAGATGAGATTGAGACTAACCTCGTGGTGAGTGGTTGACTGGCATTTGTATGATTCAGGGTTTACTTTTATCTTCTTTTACAGTTGTACATCCAAATTCAAGCAAACAAAACTGCCTGTCTAATATGTAAAATCAGACAGTGCTCACCTGAGCATGCGAGGGACTGGTGGGGGGCCCTGGCATGGGTTGTGAACTACGAAGTTGGATCTCATAAAGTCCATGACGTCAGGATTGGGATGTTCCTTTAAAGGAAAAATATAAATGAAATCTATAATGATATATAAATAAAATCAGTATAATGATATGTACAGAGTATGATTTACATTGAGCTGTATTTACCATAATCCAGTGGAGGGAGAAAGTCAACATCCTGGACTAGAATATTTGAGGAAATAGGGAACAGGGAACATAGGACAAAAAATCTAGAAGCTTGTTTCCTGGGTTGGTTATTCTGGGAGGAGAAAGAGCAAAGGCCACAGTTCTGGAGGTATAGGACATGTTAGAGCTTTCAGTGGGTCCGAAGTCAGTTCACATTTTATTAGCTTTATTATTTCATTATACTTGCTCAAATGTTGTCAACTGAGGAAGACAGCTGGTCTACAAACACATGTTTACATGTGCATATGTATGTCTATACAGATATCTTCATACACACCAGCTATGTACCTGTACACACAACATACATGAAACTGATTATACATTTCTGATATATTCTATACCCTGGTGCATTTTACATTAATGACAATTTAAATGTTTTAAACACATTTTGATTAGTTCTTTGCTTATGTTTTCTTCCCTTTGTATTAGAAACAAGCAAGGAATTTGCATAAATACATTACAAAACATGCTATCCAATTTTTTGACAATAGTTGTCATTGTGCAGTGGGTGTCAAAGTCATCATGTCACGCATTGGGAAAGGAGTGGCAATGGTTATCACAAGACGGAATAATTTGTTGGCATTTTGAACAGATGAAGGAAGATTCAAAACTGTTTTGTTAAAGGTATACACAGGGCCAGATGAATTGAGCTTTATGGGAAAAAATTGGGCTTTATCTCTAGATTCAATCTCATGCTAGCACTGGAGGGCACGGTATACCACTAAGTTTCTGGTGTCCGTGATTCTTCAAGGAATATAAATAGAAAAGCAAAGTAGCAATTAGTGATTAATAGCCATCCTCCAAGAGAAAGGATGGTAACGTGGACTTGGCCACAGATGAGAGAAAGAGATTTTTGATGATTACCACCTGGGGAGTTGAAAAGTGTTAATTAGGGTTTCCTCCAGGTTTTTCAACATTTCATCTTCTGTGTTTTAAGATAAAAAGATTCTAGGCAAATACTGGGCATCCAGGATTGTATTAGAGAATCAAGAGTTCTGTTATGGGAATAGTTTTAAGTGTCTACTAGAAAGTCAAGTGAAGATGTAAGGTTGTTTGCTGGGTTTGTAGATCTGTAGTGCAGGACACTGTTGACAACTGGAAATACCCAATGGCTATCGTCAGTATATTAGTTCTGAAAATTTGACCCAGAATGAAGCCATAAGATATTGTACAAAAAATGTTCCTTGCAAGACTGTTAAAAGTAGGAAGGGGATAAGAATAATTTTTGTCATACGTGAACCCATTTTTGTATGACAAAATGATTGTTTGATTTTCTAAAACTTTCCAATGAATATTTGTAGAAACTTTTAAGTCTCTTTGTTCATTTGTGTATTGCCTATGAGTGTTTTATTAGCATTAAAAACTGTATGAAAGATAACAGTTCATGCATACAAACAATTGCATTTCAAACCATAGTTGTTTGCCTCTTACTAAAATTAAATAATAATATTGATAATAACAAATAAGAATGAGTATCAAAGTCCTGGTTGAGTCATATAATCAAATTACACAGATAATTTTATAAAATACAGAAGACTGATCTCAAGTCTCCTCATCCCAGGTTTTCAAGTCCAGTGTCTTTGGACTCTATTTTTAATAATAAGTTTTATTATTTTAATTACTACATAATTTCCCTCCCCTCAAACCCCACCTTGTTTTCCATAAAATTCATGGCCTCTTTTTCTTTGTTGTTACACACACGCACTCACACACACATGCATACAAACACATGCACACAGACACATACACATAGGCATGCACCTACATGACCTGCTACATGTTCCTTCCTCCCCTCCCCCTTACACAGGATGCATAATCTCTGAAGGCACTTTGTTCGGACTGTCTTGAGAACAATTAGAGCATCACTTTCACAAAAGTGTGCTTGTAGCAGTTTAAGAACTGTAACAAAGAAGGTATATTCAACTTAGGCCAGTGGCAGCATTGGTGGCCTCGAAGATTACACTACTCATAGGTCAACTATGTTTCCTGCTACTGACACTAAGGGTGAAAACTTCATACTCTATCAGGAAACATGCAGCTGTAGAAGGTGACTGTCCTAGGGGTCCTAGGGGTGGAAAATTAACTCAGAGCCTTAAATCTTAGTCTTACAGACTTGACCAGTTGGCTTTTTAACACCTGAGGTTACTGCATCCAGGTGTCGTCTATCTTCAGCCTAACGTATGTAATTCGTTTCACAAGACCAATTATAAAATATGATCCATCCATAGATAGGGAAGCTTTCTGAATAGCTGGGAAGCAACAAATTAAACAAGAAAATTTGGCTTGATCCAAGACTTTGAACCATGCCATGTGGTAAAATAGGTCCCCAACAAAAGATTTTACAAATGAATTTGACCATGAAAGTCATCCAGTATAAAAGTTTAGGCATTATTCACTTGGTGAGAAGGCCAAACTAGAACCCGGTTGTCTGACTCAGGACCAAGGGTGCACCTGCTGCTCCAGGGCATCACTGGAGTGTGCTTAGTAACTTTGCAGCTTGTAACCACAGACTGAGGATTCTGCTCTCTGGAGTGGATTAAGAACGCCACATCTTGACTCTGGGATCTCAGAATCAGCTGCGTTTTCAGTCCATTTTGTAGAAAACTGGGTTACCCAGCTGTAAAGCTTCCTGAGAACAACTCACACACCCTGGAAAGATAAAAGACTTCCCGTCTTCCAGCATATCTGGGAATAGGTCCAGAATCCTTGAGAGTGTTCCCTAGCTTTCTCATCCTTCTGTCGTTAGAGTTCCGAATATGTCCGCTTCTGCCTGGCTGTCTATTTATTTGCTCAAGTCCTTTTCAAAAGCTTCCTAGACATGGATGCTTGTGGATATTTTGCCCTCTAAACCATATTATCCTCTATTTTTGTCCTACATACATGTAATTTTACATGTAAAATTACTTTTTAAATATTTTATTTTATATAATTCATTGAACAGCAGGAATATGGGGTCTTTTGTGTAGGTCTCATAAGCATGGACCAGTCTCAGGTCCATTCAGATATGAATCTCAGGTCAACTGTGTAGCAGCCACGTGACTAAGTAAAGGTGTATTTTCTCTCTGCTTTTGTGTCTCCGCTATAAAATGAATCTGCTAAAGAGAGCTGCTTACAGAGGCACTGTAAAAATAATGAAGCTTAGCCGGGCAGTGGTGGCGCACGTCTTTAATCCCAGCACTCGGGAGGCAGAGGCAGGCGGATCTCTGTGAGTTCGAGACCAGCCTGGTCTACAAGAGCTAGTTCCAGGACAGGCTCCAAAGCTACAGAGAAACCCTGTCTCGAAAAACCAAAAAAAAAAAAAAGTAATGAAGCTTAGAAGATATTTGCATCTATTAAAAGTTGAACTTTTAAAAATTTTAACAGGACATACATGATCAGACATTTTTCAAAATTCAAAATTCCCTGCCCCAGACCAAGTGCAGCTGCTATCTTAATATTATTCCTGTTGCTATATCATTACCAATTCTTAGAATTTCTTAGGAATTGAAAAATACTTAATCTCTACTATCTGCTACACTTGAAATAAAAGATCTCATTAGGTTTGGTAATTTATTAAATAATTTTAAATTTTATTAATAGCGTTATATTTTTCTGGATACCTCATCATTTATTAATTTGCAATTTTCAGAGACTGAAAATTGTAGAAGTAATAGGCTCAGCAGCTACCTTTTAGATCCTTATTATGGCCCAGTAAAGTTCCTGAAAACTTACTATGCTCTGGGTTCTTCTTCATTTGAGATGAAATAGTCATGAGACAGTAAGGAAACAACAAATGTCATTACAATATTTTAATCTGCATCTCTATGTCTTTTCATCGGTGGCATCACGAAGCCGTAGGTGTCCCTCCATACTGCTGTGAAGGCCAGCAGGTGAGCCGTGTGATACAACAGATAGGATTATTGGAAATTACATCCCTCACAATCACTTCCTCTTCTACGTCACATGCAGTAGACAGGTCACCAAAAGGGACGGAAGAGAGACATTTGTGCAAGATACAGACACGGTCGTACCAGCATGCCATTCATGATCTCTCCACTAGTGATGGTTTGAATGTTTGCATGCCTCCGAAACTGATGCCAGATCATCATCCTCGGTGGAACAATACTATGTCACGTGATTGTAAGTTGAAGGTAAAGAGAGTTCTAGAATTGATTATTCCTGATGACCAACTTGACCAGAGTAAAAAGCCACCCGTGGCTGTACCTATGAGAATGGTTTCAGAGATTAACCATGGTGGGTCCCCTGAACATACATGGTCTAATCCCACAGGAAGAGGCCCGGATGGCACCCAAAGGGAAGCAGGAAGCTGACTGGATGCAGCATTGCTTGTCTCTTGCTTTTTAGCCCCTAGGGTAGGCTTCTGTGTTCGATGTCACGTTGTTCTCACCGTGACACGCTAAAACCATGAGTCAAAGTATTTCTCCGCTTGCACAGCTTCCGTCAGCGTTTGTCTCAGCGATAAAGCATAACTAATATAACTCTTGTGAATGGAAAGAGGACCCTAAAAGGAGCGAGTTTATCTCTCTAGCTCTTCACTTCTGGGGCCATCATGACAAGACAGTGACATCTAGCTAATCGCCCCTTAACTGTGAGCTTCCCTGCCTCCAGAACTGCAAGGGGTGAAGTCAGTGTATAAATGACTTAGTCTGAGACACTCTGGCCTCTCAGCCTGCGTGGACCTGGCTATCCTCCTTCTGAAATTATAGTTCAGGCTATAGGCTCAACGTCACAGAAGGTGGAGAAGGCCATGTCTGTGGCAAGCTAGTTCCATTTAGCAAGTGTCCCGCGTAGTTAAGTTGACTCAGTAACTTACACTGCAGAGCAGGAGTTGGCTTGGTGCAATCGCTGATGTAAATTTTTTTTTTCTGAACAGAATGTCCCATTCTACATTTGCTGATAAGTGAGTGATTAAATATCTGTCTTTTCTGAAAAATTGCTTTAGCCTACTTTCTTCAGCTTACTGTCCTTATGGCCTTGTTGCACCGATTTCTTATTTCAGGACTAGTCAGATCTGAGGTTAATACTAACCTCTCTTAATTGGCGAGTCAGTCAAAAGTCACTTTTCAGGCAAGATGTGAAAGTCTCCAGAGGTAGCTGGAGGGCTGGCACTACGAACAGAGAGGGAGTGATGGATCTGGAAGAAGCAAAAGGCAGAAATGAGTCGGTCTGATGTAAGGCTTGTGGTACTAAAAAAAGAAGTAAAAGTTAAAACATGCAGTATGTAATTCAACTGTAGGAAAAAATAAAGATTGGAATATAGAAATCTTGGGATTTAGAAATTTCAGGCAGATGAAAAAGATAGGCAGCAGATGTATGAGGAAAGAAATATAATTTCTTATATTTTAGAAGAAGAAATTAGAAAAAGAAATTTATATTGAATTATAGTCAATGTTTTAAATATTTTCAGCTTAAGTGATATAGTGTGCCAAAATGGGAGGCAAGAAAGGATACTACTACTAACAGTGTAACAGGAAACTATTAAATAGTGGCTAAAACGGCAAGTGGAAGAACTAGAATATTATTGATAAATATAAGGCAAATGTAAGTTTAAATATTTTTGAATAATCAAATCTCTGGAAGGGCTGATCATTTTTAGTTCTTCCAAAGCTCAGTGTAAAAGAAGACTGTATTTTTGTTTCCCCACCACTCGGACCCAAATAATAACATAGAAACTATATCAATTACAACACTGTTTGGCCAATGGCTCAGGTATATTCATATCTAGCTCTTACTTCTTATAAAGTAAACCAGTTCTGTTAATTGGTATATAGCCACAAGGCTGGGACTTACGGATAATGTTCTAGCATCTTCCTCCTTCAGCAGCTACATGGCATCTCCTCGACTCCGCCTACTCTCTCTCTATCTCTGTTTAGATTTCCCACCTGGCTTTACTCTGCTAAGTCATTGGCCCTAACAGCTTTGTTCATCAACCAATAAAAGCAGCGCATATACAGAAGGACCTCCCACATCAGCTCTGTGTGTGTATTATATTGTTAAAATGTTATTAAAGAAGGAAAAGACAATATCATGTAATGTTCTATATAAATTTTATATCTTATACATCTTATAATTTATATTACATACAAAATAACTTCTTGTCAGCATATTTGTATTGACAAAGGAGGAAGCTTATATTATTAAATATGGCTTCTGAAGTAAAAGTTTATGTTGTAATTAAGTGGAGAAGTGAGGTGTGTGGGTTGTGTTCCCCAGCCGCCTGATTCCCAAGCCCCCAGCCGCTGGCCCACTCAGCTACTGGTTGCCTGCACCCAAAATAACCACGTGAGGATGGTATTCATTTAAACTCTGCCTGGCTTATTATCAATAGCCTTTTCCCGGCTAGCCCTCACCTAATAAACTAACCCATTATAAAAGTCTGTAAGTCACCACATGGTGACGTACCGGAAAGGTCTAACCTGCATCCATCTGCGACGGTGGCTCATGGAATCTGGCCCACTTCCTTTCTTCTCCTCCCAGAACTTCCGTTCTGTCTATTCCGCCCACCTAAGGGCTTACCTGTCTATAAGCCAAGCAGCTCTTTATTCAACCAATAAGAGTAATACAAAATACAGGAGAACACTCCCACATCAAGTTTACATAGGAGAAATGTCCAGATAGGAAATAGAATTGAATACCTGGAATTCAGAGCTACAGTCCATAGGTGTGAATGTGATCATTTACTGTTCAATAAAAGGCAGAAAGACCCTCTGTTCCCAGGTCTGTAAGAGAAAGGAGCCAAGGAGAAGTAGGCTGTTCTTACTAGAGTTTGTGTTGCTGACTGAACCACTTTAAATTTTCATAACAAACAAAAATATAAATTGACTCCTTTAACTAAAAAAAAAACCATTCATAGGAGTGTCATGTGTACACTATATGATCTTGCATCTTTCTGTCATGTTAGGCTTCCTCAGAATGTGGCTGTGTAACTGCAGAAAGGTATTGTGGGATAATTGTACACCATGTGAATGAATATTGCTTTGATTGTTGTAATAAAAAGCTGAACAGCTAATAGATAGGCAGGAGGTATAGACGTGACTTCTGGACAGAGATGCGAAAGAGGAGGAGGAACTGAGGTATGTGACGGTTGGGAGGAGATGTGGGAGAAGGTAGGTAACAGAACGTACATAAATAGGAATTGATTAAGTTATAGGTGTCCACAGGGGTGTTCCCAGCTAGGTATTTGGGCAACAGAGGAGAGGGTACCTGAACTAGCCTTGTCCCATAGTCACATTGATGAATATCTTGATCACCATAGAAATCTCATCCGATGGATGGAGATAGAGACAGAGAACCACATTCACATCATAGCAAAGGAGTGAGCTCCCAAGGTGCAGTTGAAGAGCAGAAGGTAGGAGAAGATGAGCAAGGAAGTCAGGACCGCGAGGGGCTGGTCCACCCACTGAGACAGTGTGCCTGATCTAATGGGAGCTCACTCAATCCTGCAGGACTGAGACTGATGGAGCATATGACCAAATCGGACTCTCTGAATGTGGCTGCCAATGGAGGCAGACTGAGTAGCCATCGATAATGACACTATGACCTATCTCCTCTGCATGATTAGGTTTTTTGGGAACCCAGTCTATTTGGATGCACACCTTCTTGGGCTGGGATGGAGCAGGGAGGGCCTTGGACTTTCCACAGGGCAGGCTACCCTGCCCTCTCTTAAGGAAGCAGGGGGAGGGAGGAGGGGTAGTGGGAGAGCAGGAGGAGGACTGGGATAAGGGGAGAAAGTGTAAATTTTTGAATGAAAAAAAAAATAAAAAAGAGCTAGTTAAAAACAAGCCCACACTAAGGCCAACCTTTCATAATAAGTCTCCAAGCCATTATCTGGGAGCAAGCTGAGGCCCAAAGGAAACTTCATCACAAGAAGCCACCAGTGTGCCCTGTGTTGTGTGTCATAGCGCTAATTGTCATTCAAATCCCACTGGTTTAAATGCATGTCACAGATATCAAGGTATAGATACAGTATTGCTTCCATTCATGAGGGAGTTTTCATCTTATTAGCAGAAATGGACAAGCAGTAAGGAGATGCAGAGCATCCGTGACCATTATTGGGTATTTTAAATTAAATAATTATAATACGTTAATAAAATTAAATGTGTTTTGATCATGTGACAATCATTCCGATTGAGGCCAACCCATACTATAAAAGACAAATATTGCGTGTTGACTCTGGCCACATTGTTTTTGATTTCTGGGTGGCCACAAGTCTCCCGTCTGCCAAGCCAGTGACAGTAAATCTGGCTTCCAGTTGCTAACTTTATGTTATCAGGGACAGTAGTAATTGAATCATAAAATAATTTGAAAGGCCCAAAAGCGGGTCAGAAGTTCAATGGCCTTTTAATATTTGATTCAATGTTACTTAACGTCAAAAGGTTCTCTTGAATGAACTTTTGGCATAAAACCTATTTTTTGCTTAAAACACCTCAGCACCAACATTTTGGTTCATGGCATGAATGGATCATTCAGAATGGCATTTCCCGTCAGTGCTACATTTAAAGTAATTTGAATCTTTCCATTAATTCTCATAACCCTCATCACAGTAAATAGTGCCCAATAGCTTGGGGATATTTATTTTCTCCAACTGTAAACATAAGAGAAATATCCCTTTCCGTATCCTACTTTCTGGCATATTTCATTGAAACACCAAAAGGGCCAGATTCCAGCTGTCTCATTTAAATTCTGCGGTTTCACTTTATTGTGACATATTAAGAGGATGACTCATACATGGGCTGCAAACGACCTTTGAACTTTGCTGAATGTAGAAAAATGGATGCAGCTGCTAGAGCAGCAAAATCTCTGATCCCAGAAGAGCTAAGTGAAACCTGAGCATCATATGGATGTAGTCTATGCCTGGGGAATCAGCTCTTCATCTTTCCAATATCCTGCACGTCCATTGAAATGCATTATCATGCCATTCCAAAACAGTTGCTGTGCTTTTGATTGCTCTTCAAAATAATCACTAACAACTTGACCTCTTCCCACAACTTGGTGAGGGAGGGGAGTACCAGGGAGGGAGGCTTTCATCGTAGAGTACCAGGGTCTGTTTATATCAGTCTTCTTTAGCACCATGTGGGGATATAGTAACATTATACTATTTTTTAATTAATAGCTAAATGAAATATTAAAATGAGAATCCCCCAGAAAAATGTTCTACTACATTCTGAAAAGCATTTTTTTTTCAGTAAAGAATGTTTGATGCCTCCATTTGAGGCCCACCTTGTCAGAAATAAAAGAATAAATGACTCATTTGGGGGAGGTCATTTCAACTTTCCAACCATCTAAACATCACTTAAAAAGGGACCTTTGCCGAGATGAGCGTGCTAAGAAGAACACTTGCTCCTGAAAGGAAAATAAAGAAATAAAAACAGTTTAACACGCGCAATTAAGGAGTGAAGCTCATTTCTGATGGCTTGTCAGAGCTGTCTTCCCAATTCCTCTCTGCACAGCCTGCACAGGGAAAAAAAGCAAATTCACTGTCTCCTCGGAATAAGGACACAGTTACATTTTATTGAAATTACAACCATAAAACATGGTGAAAGCCATTTTATTTGTATGTGAGAACGGAGTAATCTACCCACAATGTGAAACCTCTAATATAACAATGTAAGCAAGACCACCTGCATAATTTTCCCTGAAAACAAATAGGACTTCTGTTTAAAAAGCAGTGTATGGGGAGAGCCATTGGAAGGACAGAAATGTCAAGCTTTTGTGTTTTTCTAACATCTCTCTCTTGACTTTGCACAGTCTTCACAATTTACTTAATGAAATTTAAAAAATGATTCTAAATATGAATTTTACCACTCATCTGTAACAGGAAGGCCACTTGTTTGTCCTGGCCTCCTGGAACCAAAATAATCACACAGAAACTATATTAATTAAATCACTGCTTGGCCCATTAGCTCTAGGTTCGTATTGGCTAACTATTACAAATAAATTTAACCCATTTCTATTAATCTGTGTATCGCCACAAGACTGTGGCTTACCGGGAAAAGTTTCAGGCGTCTATCTCCGGCAGCTCCATGGCTTCCCTCTCACTCTTTCCTTCTTTCTCCCAGCATTCTGTTTAGTTTTCCCCGCCTGCCTCTATTCCCTGTGCATGCCCAAGGCAGTTTCTTTAGTAACCAATGGTATTCACGGCATACAGAGGGGAATCCCACATCACTCGCCTTTATTCTGTGCAGTGTCAGTTTTAATTGCACATACGGAGAGATTTAACAGGTGTAGAATCACCAAAGTTGCAAAAGGTTGTGTGCACACGTGCATCTTATTCCTCCCGAACAGTAGAGGAGCACACAGCTCAGCTGCTCACCTTTCGGGTCTTCATCTTCCCAACGCATCTTCCCACAGTCTTCCTCTGCCTTGCTGACGCAGACTCCATTTTTCCCCTTTTCTTCTTACAAAGTCGTTTTCAGCTTCCGTAACTGGCTGGTTACAGAAGGGAGGTTGCCTGACTGGCAAAGCCTATGAGAATGTTCCCTGGCCATCCACTTCCCTAGATGCCACTGTAGTCTTTTTTTTTTTTTTAAACACATGTGGTTTGGATAGAAAGTGAGAGCTGTCTGGTCCTTGCACGTCCTTCCTCGCTCTGGTATAGCGACAGCAAGTTACCTATAGACACTTTGAATCCTGCTGAAGTATCACGATCTTTGGGATCACCAAAATTTTGTACTCACGAGGATTCTCTATATGTCAATGGGGCAGCACAGGAGGGATGGTACATCCCCGTGCGATGCTTTTCTTCTCATCTTATCCCATGTTGCATTGCCCCACCCTATTTAAAATTGTAAACCACAAATTCAAATAAAATATTAATAATTTTGAGACATTTTTATCAGAACATTTAAATACCTTTCTGAGACGGAGTCTCTATGTAAATTCATAGGAGCCCTCCCGCATTCTGCCATGGTCTCCCTGGGGTGGTGTTTTACAGGGACACCCCTGCTCAGAGGTGGCTCCATTGTCCCTCCTACTCTCTACAAGAACTGTGACAGGTACTCCTAGGTCAGTGTCACAAACATTCTCCAATTATCTGACAACTGTACAGACAATAATCTCAGGGGAAAAAAAATAAATGAATGGAAATTTTAATGCAATTAACCAGAGATTAAAATTAATGAAGTGGACCTTTAATAAAAAGTTACAATTTGCAGTTCTGGGCCATTTCTGACTGTTGTTATTAATTGAAGCCACTGGGTAGGAAAAGCTGAGTCTCAGTGTTCACAGAAAGCACCAAAGCTCTATGGGTGCTTAAGTACCAGGCCTTAGAGATGTCCTATCTGCGCGTCATTGATGCTGTCCCTGTCGAGACTGGTTTATGTCCCGGAGACTTTGAATTGTGAGCCTTAATAAGATATGAGACAACGTTGCTATGTAGTTCAATATATGTTTCATTC
>JAQHUG010000268.1:1465242-1493750 GCA_028555095.1 Dicrostonyx torquatus | reverse complement strand
TTGTGTCTGTTTTCTTTTTTCTTTTTTTTTTTTTTTTTTTGGTTTTTCGAGACAGGGTTTCTCTGCGGCTTTGGAGCCTGTCCTGGAACTAGCTCTTGTAGACCAGGCTGGTCTCGAACTCACAGAGAGCCGCCTGCCTCTGCCTCCCCGAGTGCTGGGATTAAAGGCGTGCGCCACCTTGTGTCTGTTTTCTAATCATTTCATTGGTCAACCTGTATTGTTTATGCCAATACCATGTTTTTATTACTGCTGCACTGTAGTACAGCTTGAAATCAAGGTTGGTGACACCTTCAGAAATTCTTTTATTGTTTAGGATTGTTTTAGCTATTTTGGGGTTTTGCTTTTCCACATGAAATTGAGTATGGTCTGTAGGCAGAGATTGCTCTTTTGTGTACCGGCTACCCAGACCCGAAATAATCACACAAAACTATATTAATTAAAACAGTTTGGTCTTTTAGCCCAGCCTTCTTATTAACTAACTCTTACATATTAAATTAACCCATTCCTATTATTTTGTATTTTACCACAAGGCTCATGGTTTACCGACAAGGTTTCGTGAATGAGCATCTGTCTCCCTCGTCAAATACATAGCATCTCTCTGACTCTGCCTTCTTTTCGCCTCTCTTTCTGCTTGGAATTCCCACCTTGTCTAATTCTGCACTCCCATAGGCCCAAAGAAGTTTCTTTATTAACCAATGGTAATAAAACATATTTACAGTGTACAGCGGGGAGTCCCACATCAGTGGTCCTTTCAAAGTCTGCAAATAACTGTGTTGGAATTGTTATGAAGATTGCATTGCATATGTAGAATGCTTTTGATAGGATGGCCATTTTTACTGTGTTTATCCCACCAATCCAAGAGCATGGGAGATCATTCCATCTTCTTACATATTGTTCAGTTTCTTTCTTCAAAGACCTAGAATTTTTTCCTACAAGCCTTTAGCTTGTTTGATTGGCATTATCACAAGACATTTTATATTGTTGGTGGCTATTGTGAAGGATAGGTTTTCCCCAGTTTCCTTCTCGCTCTATTTTCATTTGTATATAGGGGAACTACTGGTTTGGGGTTTTTTGGTGGGTTTTTTTGGTTTTGTTTTGTTTTGTTTTTGAGTTAATCTTGTATCCAACCACTTCCCTGTAGTTGTCGGGGTTCCCTAGTAGAATTTTTGAGATAGTCTATTTATACTGTGATATCTTCTGCAAATAATGATATTTTGACTTTTTCTTTTCCAATTTGTATCCCCATTTCCTCCTTTGATTGTCTTATTGCTCTAGCTAGAACTTCAAGTGTTGTCCTGAATATGTATGTAGAGAACAAACAGCCTTCCGTTGTTTCTGATTTTCGTGGAATTGCTTTGAGTTTCTCTCCATTTAATTTAATTAAATTATAGCTATGGGCTTGCTATAAACTGCCTTTATTATGTTTAGTTTTGCCCTTGTAACCATAATATCTCAAATATCTTTATTGCAAAGAGGTGTTGGATATTGTCAAAGAACTTTTGGAGCTTGTAATGAAATGATCATGCGATGTAGGATTCCCTTCTGTATGTTGTGATTACCACTAATAAATAAAGAAAACTGGCTTGTCTTGATAGGGTAGAACAGAGCTAGATGGGGAAACTAAGCTGAATGCTGGGAGGAAGAAGGCAGAGTCAGGAAGAAGCCATGGAGCCACCGCTGGAGACAGACATACTGAAATTTTGCTGGTAGGCCACGACTTCATGGTGATGGGTTAAATGGAGATAGGTTAAATTAAGACATAAGTGTTATCCAATAAGAAGCTAGAGCTAATGGGCCAAGCAGTGATTTAAATAATATAGTTTCTGTGTGGTTATTTTGGGTATGAGCTGCCAGGCAGCCAGGAAACAAACAAGCGGCCTTCTTACAACAATCATGTGTCGTTTTTCCTTCAGTTTGTTTATATAGTAAATTGCATTGACAGATTTTCATATGTTGAACCATCTCTTCTTCTCTGGCATGAAGCCCATTTGGTCATATGGATGATCATTTTGATATGTTCTTGGATTTGGTTTGCAAGTATTTTGTTGAATAGTTTTGCGTCTAAGTTTATGAGGGAACTTGGTCTCTAATTCTCGTTCTTTGATGAATATATGGGTTGTTTGGAAAGCAGGGTGATGGTGGCCTCATAAAATGAATTTGGCAATGTTCCTTGTGTTTATGTTTTATAGAATTATTTGAACAGTATTAGCATTAACTCTTATTTGAAATTCTGGTAGAATTCTGCACTAAAACCATCTGGGCCTGGGTTTTTTTATTTTTCTTTGATTGGGAGACTTGTAATGAATGCTTCTATTTCCTTATGGATTATAGATCTATTTAAGTTGTTTATATGATCTAAAATTAACTTTGGTAAGGGGGTATATCTATTGAGAAAATTATCCTTTTTTTTTTTTTTTTTAGATTTTCCAGTTGTGTGGAGTGCAGGTTTTTAAAGGATGACCTAACGATTGTTTGGGTTTTCTTGCTATCCATTGTTATGTTCTACTTTTTGTTTCCAGTTTTGTTAATTCAGATGTTCTCTTGTTTTTTTTTTTTTGTTTAGTTTGGGTAAGGGTTTGTCTACCTTGTTGAAAGAACTATCTCTTTGTTTCCTTGATTCTTTGTATACTCTTGTTTCTATTTTATTGGTTTTTTTGAGTATTTTTATTGATTTTGATTTTTTTATTGATTTCAGCCCTCAGCTTGATTATTTCCTTTTTTTTTTTTTTGTCTAATCCTCCTGGGCAAGATAGCTTCTGTTTCCACTCTAGCTTTAAGGTGTGTTGTTAAATTGATTGTGTGAGATTTCTCCAAATTCTTCAAGCAGACACTTAGTGATATGAACTTCGTTCTTAGCACCGCTTTCCTTGTGCCCCAAAAGTTTGGGCATATTGTGCATTCATTTTCATTGAATTCTAAGAAGTCTTTATTTCTTTCTTATTTCTTTCTCAGCTCAGTTTTCATTCAGTAGAGAGTTTTTCAGTTTCCATGATTTGTAGCTTTTCTGTTCTTGGAATTAGCCTTTGATCCCTGGTAGTATGATAGGAGGCAGGATGTCATTTCAATGTTCTTGTACCTGTTGATATTTGTTTTGTGATTAATATGTAGTCACTTTTATAGGAAGTTCCTTGAATTTACCCGAGAAGAAGGTATATTCTTTTGTGTTTGGGTTAAATATTCTGGTTGTTTGTTTGTTTGTTTGTTTGTTTGTTTTTCTTTTTCGAGACAGGGTTTCTCTGTGGCTTTGGAGCCGGCACTGGAACTAGCTCTTGTAGACCAGGCTGGTCTCGAACTCACAGAGATCCGCCTGCCTCTGCCTCCCCGAGTGCTGGGATTAAAGGCGTGCGCCACCACTGCCCGGCTTAAATATTCTGTAGATATCTGCTAGATCCTTTTAGTTTACAACATCTTTAAGCGCCAATATTTCTCTGTTAAGTTTTGATCTGAATGACCTATCTGTTGGTGAGAATAGGGTGTTCACTCTCCCATTATCAACGTGTGAGGGCCAATGTGTGATGTAAACTTCAATAATGGTCCTTCACAAATATGGGTGCCCTTGCATTTGGGGCATAGATGTTTTAAATTGAAATGTCATCTTGGTAGATTTTTCTTTTGAAGAGTATGAAATATCCTTCTATTGAAATGTCTTTCTTCTCTTCTGATTAATTTTGGTTTGAAGTCTATTTTGTTGACACCCTTTAATGTGGACCCTCAGATAATAGAATGGCTATACCAGAGTACTTCTTGGGACTATTTTCTTGAAAACTCTTTTTCAACCCTTTACTCAGAGGTAATACTTATCTTTAATATTTAGGTGTGAAACTTATCTGCAACCCGAAGGATAACTCCTGGTTTTGCATCTGTTCTGTTAGTGTCTTTTTATTAGGAAATTTAGTCCTTTGATACTGAGAGATAGATACGTCCAATAATTAACTTCTGTCATTTTGTTGTAGTTGGTGATAGTATTATGTGTGTATGTCCCCGTTCCTTCTTTTGTTTTTTTTTTTTTTTTGGCATGGGATTATCTATTGCTTGTGCTTATGTAAGTGTAGTTAACTTCCCTGGGTTGGAGTTTTCCTTCTATTACCTTCAAAAGGGCTGGCTTTATGGATAGACATTGTTTAAACTTGATTTTATCATAGAATGTCTTGTTTTCTTCATGTTGACTGAAAGCTTTACTGGGTAGAGTAGTCTTGGCTAGCCTTTGTGGTCTCCTAGAGTCTGCAGCACATTTGACCAAGACTTTCTGGCTTTTATAGTCTACGTTGAGAAGTCAGGTATAATTCTAACTACATTAATATGATACTTGAAGCTCTCAGTATTTTTCCTGTGTATAATATGTTCTCGTTGGCTGTGTTCTTATGCTGATTGTGTTCTTCTACTAGTGTCTATACTTCTGGGTGTGGAGTGATTATAAGTCTTGGTGCCAGTTTCTGGAGTTTGTCTTTGTTGGATGGATATTTGGTTCCTTGTTTTCGGTTTCCTCTCTGGTCTTCTGACCTGTGTGGCCTGTGGTGGAGCAGGGGTTCTCCACCTGAGTTGGAGGCTAGACTTCCAGTGGCCAAAACATATGTAACTGGGGCACTTCATAAATTTGCATAACATCCGTTTACAGCTTCCATGCTAATCTTCTCGCTTCCAGTTTTAGCGTCTGTGCTGCAGAAGCAAGCACTGCTAGGGATTTTTTTAGACATGAAGTCCACTCCCAAAAGAGATTAAATTGCCCTGATTCAGACTGCACCTTTCTTCAAACAACCACACTTTCAATATTTGCAGTTCACACATGTGCCGTGTCTTAAGGTGCAGGCTGATGTCCAAGCAGCACGATACCACAGGGAATTCGTATTCACTTCACCAATAATGAGCACCTAGTAGAATTCCTTGCTCCCTTCAGACGCTCCCAATAACATCCTTCTCTGTCTTGTTTAACGAGATTTTAGAGAAATGACCTGATTTTCCTTTGAAGTGCTGACCCTTCAATGTGTTTCCAGGGGGCTAGAGTTCTCTGAATAATTTCCTAGTATGACATTTACCATATATAATATTCATCTTTTCTCAAAGGAAGACTCGGTTTCTGGGAAGTTAGATAAATTGGATTTATGGAGAATGATTCATTCATCAATTAATTGATTCCTTTAGGAATTTTTTTTGGATACTAGCTATATAATAGTCTGCTGTTAGATTAAAAAAAAATCTCTGTTTTGGCACCTGTCTAAGCTAGAGATTTTATTTCTGTGATGAAACACTGTAACCAAAAAACAAGTTGGGGAGGAAGAGGTTTTTTTTTACTTACACTTCAGCATTGTTGCTCTTCATTGAAGAAACTCAGGACAGATACACAAAGAAGGCAGGACCCTGGAGGCAGGAGCTGATGCAGAAGCCATGGAGGGCTGCTACTATTGGCTTTCTCAACCTCTATATTTCTTACAAAACTCAGGACAACCGGCTCACAGATGGCACCGCCCACCATGGACTGGGCCCTGCTACACTGATCACTAATTGAGAAAATGCCTTACAGCTGGATCTCATGGAGACATTTACTCAACCGGGGATCCATCCTCTGATAAACTCTGGCTTGTGTCAAGTTGACACATGAACCTAGTTAGTCTACTACCCAACTCTGTTATAAAGAGAGGTGATGCAGGCGGTATGCCAGGATCTGGGCACCCCTGGGTACCATCCTAATCTGCTGATGAGGGCACAGCTGCCAACTGTTCCATTCTATTCAATGTTCTATAAATTTTCTACGATAAGAACTTTTGAAAATAATCTTGTGTCAGGGTTTATTGTTGCCCTTGGGAATATGCATCTTATTCTCCAAAGTGGAAACCAGTGGACTTTGCTAAATCCACAGAACCTTCTGTCTGGAAATGTCAGACCAATGGGTTTGTGTTCATCTTTCCTCCCCAGAGTCAATTTCTAAGATTTTTCTACTCACACAATGGGAGGAATAGTAAGACATTCCCTGATTACTGATCAGCAAAGCTGGTCACAAACTCAAATTCAACAACATATGCATTTTATTCTCCAAGATCATCTCCTGCTCATGAACTGCCAGGACATTGAAGGCTGTCTCTTGGTCCTGGTTCTTTCTTTCTTGATAGATTCTTTTTCTTTTCTTTTTTTTTTTTTTGGTTTTTGTTTTTCGAGACAGGGTTTCTCTGTGGCTTTGGAGCCTGTCCTGGAACTAGTTCTTGTAGACCAGGCTGGTCTCGAAGTCACAGAGATCCGCCTGCCTCTGCCTCCCGAGTGCTGGGATTAAAGGCGTGTGCCACCACCACCTGGCTCTTGATGGATTCTTTCTTAACAGATTAAGTTTTTTACCATATTTTCCTACTTTAAGATCATGTTATATATCTGGGACAAGATATTCTGAATTTTATTCATTTCTCCATCACATGTCAAATCAACTCTCCCTTTGTTTAAGGATGAAAATAAAAAAAAGAAAACACCTGGAATGTCAACTACAGTGAAAGGTATCTTAAAACTAGTGGAATTAGGATTGCACTCAGTGTTAATTTCAGTTTATGACATTCTTTAATGTCTTTTACAAGAAGATCATGTGAGGGCTAAGAAATTAAAAAAAAAGATTGTAAGGGCGAGAGGGGTCAAGGACACAATAAAACTCACAAAATCAAATAACCTGAACTCACAGGGACTCACAGAGACTGAACTGACAACCAGGGAGCCTACATGGACTGACCTAGGCCCTCTGAATATATGTGAAAGGTGTGCAGCTTAATCTTCTTGTGGGACCCTTGACAGTGGGGACAGGGCTGTCTCTGACTCCTTTACTGACTTTTAGGACGCTATTCTTGTACTAAGTAGCCGATATAACACTTTCTATAAGAATGTTAGGAGAAGGTGGTAATGGTGACATGCGTCTTTAATCCCAGTATTTTGGAGGCAGAGGCAGGTAGATCTCTGTGAGCTCAAAGCAAACTAGTGTACAGAGAAATGTTAGGAGAAGTGTCCTTGGAAAACGGTTATTGGGAACTGAAGATGACAGGATTGGGCAGAGAGAGAGAAGCTGCTCACACAAGCAAAACTGAGGGTAGAGATGAATTTGCAAAAAAAAAAAAATCTGAAACACAACACATACTACCTATACCCTCCCATCCCCAACACACACCCAAGGGTTGTCTCATTAAAGAACACAGGTTTGGGTCTTCAGAACCTTCTTCTTCGCCAGAGACTGTTCCAGGGCAGAAAGCCATGCTAGGGTAAAGGGCCGGTCACAGTGAGAGTCACTAATATTTTCCTGGCAATCAGATTATGATGGTCTCTGCCTGTAGATGGGAATTTGACTGGAATTTTCAGAATGTACATGATTTTTTGAAATTGCTATTTTAAATTACGTTCAAATATTCTTCCAAATAATTAAATGGAAAGCTTTTATGACAAAATTAATTCTAGTACCATAAACTAGTAATCATCCATAAAAACAAATATATTTAAGCTATCAATGTGTATCAGGGATATGTTTTTGTCCTAATAGCTAAAGATACTGGGATAACACTATGTGGGGAGGTTGACACCAAGGACCCAATAATACACAGTGACCTGACTCTTGTTTAAATGGGTACTAGAGATTCCCATTTTATTTATTATCTTTCAAAGGCGCACTTAAGGAATCTCCAACAAATAAAAATGAGTGAAGTGCAGTTTATAGAAGCAATATGAGTTTATCTCCCTGGAGAAGAGAATAAGAATTGAGACTTCACTCTTTTTCCTACTTAATCTATTTAAAAATAGGAAAATACATCAATCTGAAAATATTAATATACATACTGGGCTAGGAATATCCTTTAACCAAGCAAATCCCTCCATTGTTCCAGCAAGACAGAAAGGTCCCACTTCAGGGCCCCTGTGTTGTAATGAGTGCGGGGCCCCTTGTTCTGTCCTGCCTGGCTCCCGGCCGCGAGCTAGCTTACATTCGAAATGATTACACAGAAACTATTCATTTAATACACTGCCTGGCCCATTATCTCTAGCCTCTCATTGGCTAACTCTCACATTTTTGATTTTATCTGTAATTATTAGGATAGAGCATGATACAAGCATGTTTTATGTAGTTCCCAAATCAGAGCTATTTATATATTTATATAGATATTTACATATCTATAACTTGAAATATTTACCATATCTTTGGAATTAGTTGCTCACAGAACCATGCGTTCTGGATATTTGATATTTAAAATAAATTGTTGTAAGATAGCTAAATAAATATATATACATATTATTCTGTTATATAGAATCACACCTTATTTGAATATATTTTCATTCATCACAACCGAAATATTACACGTCTTCCAATCACGTTCACCTTTCTGGTTCCTAATCAGTTCTCTATAATACATCTCCAGAATAACTTACGTAGCTTCCACACACGTGAAAACTGACAGCATTTGTCTTCTTGTGTTTTACATATTTAACGTAAGATGATGCCTTCCAGGCTCATGCAGGCTGCTGCGAAGGAAAGATTCCATTTGTTCAGGGATGAGTAGTCTTCCGTGGCCTAGATGGAGCATCTTTGCGTTCTCCGTTGACTAGTTGATGAACAGGTACGCTGTTTGCATCTCTTGGCTATTGTAAACGAAGTCATCGGATTATCCTTAGAAATACTGCTTCTCTTCTCTGCGTATAAGTCCCCAAATGTGGAGGATTTTTTATGACTCAGTCATTGCATTTTTTTGCTTTTTTGAGAAACAGTTTCCTTATGGCTTTCCTAATGTATATTCCCACCTGCAGTGTGAAGCGGTGCCTCCTTCTTCAAGTCATCATTGGCATGATTTTTGTTGTTTTTAATAACAGTCATTCGAATTGTGGTAAGATTTTATTTCAGGTTGGTTTGGTGTGCACTCCTGTGATGATTAAGAGTTATAAGCATTCCTAACATACCTGTCAGCTATTTCTATGTCTTCCTTTGGGATGTGTCTACCAAAATCTCTACTCATTTTCTTGCTATGTGGTTATTTTTGCTAATCAGTTGGTTTTTTTATTTATGTATCTGTCCAAATGTCCAGTTTGTAAATAATTATCCATTTCTACGTTTGTTTCTTGACTTTTATGATTTTATGCAGAAGATTTTTAATTTGATAAAATCCCATTGGATGATTTCTTAGATTTGTTTCCTGGATTTTCTAGGTTGTATTACAAAATAACCTGTCCGTAAGAAGGTCAAGAAGTATTTTACTCGGTAAACATGGCTACTGCATACAATGGTAAAAATCTCAGAAAAACGAAACCTGCTGATTCTGCAAGGCACACGTGTGTGAGAGCACGCGCCTTCACTGTGTTTTCAAGCCCCGGTGTTTTCAAACGCGTAGCTTTAATTTGGTGCGATGGTTTAAACAGATAGGAACGCACCGGCGCAATAAAACACAGACCTCAGAACAGAATTCTTAAGCCCTCACGGACGAAGAGATCCTCCATTCAGTCTTTTATACAGCGAAGTAGTTTCAGGACTGAGAAGTGAACGCTCTATTTGCTAAGGACTTTGCCACTGCCACGTTCAGTCGCCTACAGAGGGCAGCAAAGAGCTTCAGCTCGGAGCCCGGCAGGTTGCCTTAGCACATTTGAGTGGCTGTTTCCACAACACTTTAAACACTGCGAGGATAAGTGTCAGTATCAAGGTTCAGTTTGATAGACTCACGTGATCTTGTTTGCCACAGGAAGGGCAGGGCAGGGGGCCAGACTCAGCTGATCGGCTGAGATCACTAAAGGCGAATCCGAGCTCTCAGTGCGTCCACCATTGCGCTGAGATTGTTGGAGAGCTTACACTAGAAAGGAATTTTTGTTTAGAACAGAGTGTTACAAGAATGCCTCCAAATGAATTATTTTCTAATTCTCCTGAATACGGATCACGGTATGTCATAAAATTGGAAGCTTTTAGTAGTGATAACCAGTGATAGCCATTCACAGTCTGTAACGTTTCAAGGTGAATTTGATGTGGGTGCTTCCCAGCATCATAACCGCATCTCTAATTCTCCGTTTTTCAATACGTCATTTATGACGTTAAAAATATCCAGACTCTGTGTGTGTGTGTGTGTGTGTGTGTGTGTGTGTGTGTGGAGAGATGGCTCAGAGGTTAAGAGAACTGACTGCTGTTCCAGAGGTCCTGAGTTCAATTCTCAGCAACCACATGATGGCTCACAGTCATCTGTAATGAGATCTGATGCCCAGAACACTATATACATAATAAATAAATTTTAAAAAAATATCCAGACTGTATCCACGAACCACCTGCGCCCAGAGTACTGATTCATAGACTCAAATTAGGCTTGGTTCTCTAGAGCTCACCCTGCATGCGATTTCCTTACCATGGGGGTACAAGATCAATCAGTATTTGTAGAGCAGAAGGAAGGAAACAATATCAGGGCAGAAGCAAAGAGTAAACTGCTGTGCAGACCCATCCCCAAAGCCCTTCAGAGTTCTCACCAATCAGGCTGCAAAGGCTAGGTCTCTCGTTTTCCCACCTGAGTTTGCTAGTCGGTGTGGGCCACTCCAGCACCAAGATGACCCACCCAGACAGTCTCGGCTAAGCCTCCAGTTTTTATTTAAATGGATGTTTGAGTCCAACCCCACTGTATCCATTACATTCTTTTGCAGTATAAAGTAGTCAAGACACATTATACTAAACCTGAATGGATAACATTTGTAAGCAGCACACATTATACAAAACCTGAAGGGATGACATTTGCATTTATCCTGTAAACTTTGTTATCTTACACAGTATTAACCAATTAATTCATGCTTAATGGGAAGCTATTATCTTAGCGGATTTGTTAACTTCCCCAAAACTCTGGTTCCTAGCAGGTGAGAGAGAAGATGAATGAAAATACCAGAATTGAACACTGCCTCCGAGGTTCACTCTAAGAAAGAACTCTCAAGCACAAAAGGGAAAGGAGCTAGGGGACTGTTAATTGTACTTAAAGGAACAGTTTGCATCACCTTCAGGCATTCCTTTTTCAGAGAACCAATTTAGATAAGGAAAACAAATGATTGTGTTAATTTGAAGCCATCATGGTCCCCTTTGGGGAACTCCTAAGTGAACCACAGTATGGCAGGACCAGAAGGGCTGCAGGGAGTTTGGTGGCTTTCAAAGTAACGGAACTGCTCACGTTAGAGGAAGACTATGGACAAACAGAGAGATGAATATAAAAGACAATTTAAATTAACCACAATCTCTGCTATGTCTCCAAGAAAAATCGCTATTTACTGACTTTCTTCCAATCATCTTTCCCACTTAAAAGTAGAAAGTTTTGATTCAGCTTTTTGCTTATAGACTGATTTTTTTCTAGTCCATTAAAATGTATTCAAATGACAACATGCATTTACTGCAGGTCGCTCTACTTAACAATGTGCAGAGCATATAATTAGCATCATTATAAGAAATAATAAGAATGGCTGAACTACGGTGCGTGTTTCAAACTACGCTTTTTTGGAGAAATTCTACAAAATGGAACTGCTGGGTCAAAGAAAAATAGCATTTTAGGTCCTGGATACATTGTTGAGCAGAAAAGTAAATGGTGTGCATCAGTCTACATTGACTTTAATAAAGTTTCCATCTCTTTCAACATTTCTTACAAAATTTGAGAAGAAGAGGACCAATTTGCGGCTGCCTATTTTTATCTTTTGAGTGAATTTCTGTTCAGTTGCACGCGTCTGTTCTGCAGTGGTCTGGAGCAGCGGCTCTCAACCTTCCTAATGCCAACAGCCTTGCATGCAGGTCCTCATGCGGTGGTGACCCCAACCATAAAAGTCTTTTTGTTGCTCCTTCATAAGTGTAATTTCCCTGCTCCCATGGATTCTAATCTGAGTATCTGGTTTCTAATGATCTCAGGGGTTCACGACCCACAGGCTGAGAAATTCTGGGCTATAGTTTTAAAATTGATGCTTTTAAAATGGATGTGTAAGTCCTGTTTACATATTAAGGCTCCTTCCCTCTCTTCATTGAGGGGATTGGGCTGCCCTGGCTTATTCATGTCCCTTCACCTTTGACCACTTTCTAAACTATAGACTTTAATGGCGAGAATTCAAGTTACCAATCCTTTTTCCTTGTGTCTGACTTTTGAAAACCTCAACTCTTCTTTCAGAGCTGGCATACGTGTGCAAATTTGCTATCGTGCTCTTGTGTAGATTTTGATGTATCTTTACAATGTCTTCTTATTTACCAGAAAGGTAGAATACAGTTAATTCAATTCCTTAACCACATATAGCAGAGGTATTCATTTTTTACTTTTATGATAGCTTGCAGTAAGGAAATACATCTGTATAATAATCCAGAATGATACAGAGACACTTTCATATGTACCTGTAACTGAAATAAATAATATAGATTACTTTCATGGCTCTTGGATGTCCCATACCTAAAAGGTAAGACTATACTGCAGAAGACGCCACACAGTTTGGCAGCAAAACAAAAGACATCAGTCTCCTGTTGTGGAAGACTTAGGTGATTCTGCTGGCCAGGTTTTGTACCACAGAGGGGTGCTGTGCAGGTTGCTAGAAGAGAAAAGATAGGAATGGTCTTATCCAAGTCTGGACCCTAAATTCTACAAGACTGTCTGACAGTCAGTACGTGCCCTTTGGTGCCGTAGTGGCAAGACTCTTTGCGGCGTTAGCCACCTGCTCCTTTGATTAGATCTAAGGCCTGTCCCATAGAGCGGGATTCATACCTGTGACTGTAAAAATGGGAAAACTCAAGTCCTAGCCCTGAGAGGAGGAAGGAATGATATTGTTTTCCTAATAATTCATGTTGTCTAACAGACACGTAAATATTTTTGTTAATACAAATAGAATTGTACTGCTCCCAACTTTGGTCAAAGACACTTCTTTTAGTGGGTAGCGTTTAATGTTGAGACATAATGCTGTTCAAAGTGATGAAAATAATTGGCTCTCAGTGTTCAGTCGTGGATGGGGAGGGGGTCTTCCACCACCTCCTCCTACTGCCTCCAGGCTCAGGAGACACTGGACCAGAGGAGAGATGGAGAGAATGTAAGGACAGTAGAATGGGGACACACGATGTGAAATGATAGTCTCTGTCCCTGAGACATATGGTCTCATACGAGCTGTGGGTTGTCCAATAAGATCTGTCCTAGATGAAAGCAATTGAAAACTCCAGCCAGGTCTGCAGAGAAACACCCAAGGTTCCATCTCTAACTGAGGAGCTATCTGTAGCTGATGGCTGCTTCTAGGGTGGAGTCACTTTTCTTTAGATGTGCCCAACAGTTGGGTTGCCTATGCCAGGGTGGATGACCTCAGGCCCATGAACAACACTAAGTGGACTCAGTGAGTAAGGAGCACATAAAACAGGAGGGGCATGTGGTGGTGTGGGGAGGTCCTACCAGAAGTGTGTTTGGAGGGCTGATGGGTAGATACAATCAAAAATCGTCGTATACATATACAGAAATTTCAGAGAATAAATAAGAATTATAAATTCTCATCCAGGGCCTGGGGAGATGGCTCAGTGGTTAAGAGCACTGACTGCTCCTCCAGAGGATCCGGGTTCAATTCCTGGCACCCACATGGCAGCTCGCAGCTGTCTGTAACTCCGGTTCCAGAGAATCTGACATTGTTATATCAATGCACATGAAATAAAGTTAAAGAAAGTTTAAAAAAGTAAATTCTCGGCCGGGCAGTGGTGGCACACGCCTTCAATCCCAGCACTCGGGAGGCAGAAGCAGGCGGATCTTTCTGAGTTCGAGACCAGCCTGGTCTACAAGAGCTAGTTCCAGGAAAGGCTTCAAAGCCACAGAGAAACCCTGTCTCGAAAAAAACCAAAAAAAAAAATCTCATCCATAAATTCTGTTTTTATATAAAATACATGAAGATTTTAGTTCTATAATGTATTTTACGTGTCTATCCCACATCATTGTAAATTTTCACATCCAAGTGTGTTCTTCAGTACAACTTGAGAAAGGGGATGTTGCTTTGGGTTCTCGGTTTCGGAGATTTCTATGTATGACACATTAATAATTGTGTGGGCCTGTGATAGCACGCTCCATCATGGTGAAAACGCAAGGGAGAGACGGCTGGATCACTTCATGGCCAGTGGTCAAACGTATCCCCTTCAAGGGGAGACCCCTAGCTCTCACTAGCTTACCACGTAAATGTTTCCCCCACATCCCAACCATGTCAAGCTGGGAAAAGTGCTATAACAAGAAATACCAAGGGTCGATTCACCAGAGCAGCACTGTCTGCTGTGTTGTGGGCATGGCATGCTGTGATCTTCCAGCTCCATGAACATTGGATGCATTTCAGTGCCGACCTCTGTGTGTATTAGGGAACTCACTCCTTACTTTATACATTTTGTGTGAATTATGTTAAAACCACCTTTTCTGGTATTTTTTAAAAAGATATCTTTATAGACAGAAATTAATTATTAAAATTTGTTGATTAATCTACTTATTTTAAGATACAAAATTATATCAATAATGAATAGCAATTATATTAGCTAGTAGTATAAACCCGCACTATTGCTTTTGAGTGTTATTTTCTTCGAATCAACTCTAAAATGCATATTAATACTATATTTAATTAATGCAATATGCAATTAATACTATATTTTTCACATGAAATAATCAGGCATTTAATTCCTCCTTTGGATTTTTACCTGCCTGGTGAGTGTGCTCCTCATGTTTCTTACCTTTTTGCAATTACGGACATTTTCAAAAGTATATGAGGACCAAAGATGATAGATAGCTCCCTATTTTCATGCTTACCTTAATTTGCATGTCTCTAATGCAAACAGAAAGGAGGAGTTACCTTATTTCCATTGAACAACTCATAACATTGCGCTCTTTGGCTTGTAACTTTCATTGCATTTTCTATAACTCACACTTACCTTTTTAATTGTATAATTCTGTTTAAAACTTTCTTTCACCAGTCCTGTCTGCTCCTTCTTGCCTTCCAAGATATGACAGAGTGAGTCCGTTGACCTTAAGTAAGGATTAGAGTTTGGTTGATTGACTACAGCTGGGTGATTTAGAAACACGAGGAAGCAAGGTTGTAAATTGCCAGGGAACATGTGACTGGACAACTCCTGAAATTATTGAGTTGTATTTGATTTAATTTTTGAGATAGAATCTCATTGTGTGTCATGGTACCCAGCTTTTATGGCGCACAGTAGACGGGCACTCCTCCGACTGAGCTGCGTCTACGTCTTAGCTCCCCTGATCCATCTGTCGTGAGGGAACTTCTAGGGTCTGATGACACCGCCACAGCAAAGTGAACACGCAACACATCTTGGAAAAGCCAACATTTCCCTTAAAATCCATGCTTTAGAGTCTAAAATCAGTGTGGCCAGGCATTTGGGAATCTGTGAAAGTAGACGCAGTTCGGAATACCGTGAAAGCAAGAAAATGAGTATTTTCTGTTCTTATTTTAAGTGATACCAATAAAAACTAAGGTAAATTATTTTTATACTTATCATTCATGTTTACTTAATGGAAACGTTACAAAACTAAATGATAAGCATGGAACTGGGGAATGGGTTGTGACTTTTGTTATATGGATAGATTAAGTGCGTTGCTTGCACTAATATATTCTGTTATAAGAAAAATACATATAAACAAATTTTTGTTTTGGGAAAAACTAGGGTCTACCAAAAGTTCATATCGTTGAAGTTGTAACTTCTTGTGTGTGGTCGTTTATTTGGGACACGGTTTAATAAGAACAAAATACACACAGGTTTACAGAATACAGTACCAGACCGTGCTCCTCCGAAGATGCAGGCAGACCAGGTAGACCGGCGATCCGCAGAGAGAGCGCTTCCCACGTGGATCTATCTTTTTATACCTCTTGGGACCTGGTGGTCCAGCCCCGTTAATTAATTAACAGCTAATTGGGGGGCGGAATAATTAGCTAATGGCGGGGTGTGGCTATGAGCCGAATAGGCCAAGACCACTCCCCTTCCCTTGTGCACTATAATACGACCCTCAGAAAAGTAGTCAATGTGGATCTATTATTAAGATTAAGACATAGTGGGATTCGCCTCTAATCCAATATAACTGATGTCTTCCAAATTAAGATTTGAATACAACCTGGTAACAGGGTGAAATACCAGAAAATAGTGGAACCATGGTGCTCAGAAAGTAGGAAGAGAGCCTGGGCTACAGCCTTCCCAAACATCTCCAGAGAATCCTATCCCTCAATTTCAAACTTCTAACATCTAGAACCGTGAGAAAATAAATATCCATTTTCTCCAGAACATAGTCTATGGTGTTAGTAACTCAGTAAGCTAATGTATCCTGCAACTGTAACCATTAAATTGACAGATTTTATGCTTGAAAAAAAGCATAAACCTTATGATGGTTTATGATGTGCATTGGGAACAGGCACTCCATAAAATAAATTGTAGATAATTGTTCTGTAATCACAACAAGATGGAAATGTTAGGCTACTAAGAATGTTACCAAATAGAATGACTTCTTTCAATTATTTTCATTTTAAGTAATATCCATTTTCTTTCATGGAGTTTTATTTTAATTAAGGATCAAATTGCTCAAAATGTTCCCTCCAAATCCCTCATCCTGGCCGATAGGCTGAAAAATGTGAATACTCTACGTGGCACAATTGCAAAAATCTCAATGGTATGTTTTACAATCACAATTATTCTTCTTAAACAAGGGAATTTGAATTAAGTAAGCAATGCAGTGATAGCCTTAATTATATGCATTTATTACATTAAACATTAAACTGCCATTTATATGCAAGTTCAAGAAACCATATGCTGTAGATAAAATATTTTGTATAATGGTATTTAAAATGTGAAAATACATTTTACTGTAAAATCTATGACTATATTTAACCATTTGACATTATGATATATATATTGAGAATGGATAGTATCTTCAAGTTACTTTTTGAAAAGTGTTTAAAGATAATTTCTTTGTGGATGGTAATATGGCCCACCAGTTAAGAGAACTTGGGACTCTTTCAACGGATCTGGGTTTAGTCCTCAACACCTACATAATGACCCATAAACGTATGTAACTCCAAATTGCAAGGGATCCAATGTCATCTTCTGGCCTCTATGGGAAAATCATGTACATGTTAGACATATGCACATGCATATAAGGCCTCATACCCATAAAATAAAAATAAATAATCTTTAAAATATGATTTGAATGATCAATAATTGTTTTCTGCTTAAACTCTTGTCATCCAACTTTTGTGTAGAGTCTCACTAAAGGAAATTAAATTTTAAATAAACAAATTGCAGTGGGTACAAATAATTTAGGGCAACCTGCAGAGATTTTCATGAGTGTCTACTGAGTGGTTTCTGGACATTTAATATGGTAATATGAAAATTCAAATGACAGGGCCAACAAGATGCCTCAGTAGGTGAACATGCTGTAGGACAAGGCTGACAACCTGAGCGTCACCAAAACCCACCCTGGAAAGAAGTAATCTTCTCCACAAAGTTATCTTCAAACTACACACCTGCACCATGGCTCACACACACCTCCACATGTGCACACACATGCACACACATGTATGTAGGAATAGTCACCCTTCCTGGAAGAGTTTAATTGGATTTAATGATAGCTGCAGATCTCCAGCATGTTTGGCTGGCAGTGTGGCTGAAGTTGGGTGTGTATTTTAGTCTTGTAAAATGCAATTATAAGCCCAGTGAACAGTCGTATGTGGGTTTCATGAACTATACGTTTATTTTGGGGGGCAAAGTAAAATAAAAAAAAACTTTAAAAGAAATCTTTTTGATAGGTTCATCAACAAGGGATCAGTTGTGTGCTATAAAAGCGACTCATCAGGTCTTTGCTGGGTGCTAAGGGACTGGCTGTGACCAGGCCAAGAGCTTTCTGTTGCCATGGAGGTGGGAGCCATTCCCTTCTGTCTTTGGCATTGGAATAATAGTCAAGTGAAGCTTGGATAGTTTTCATACTAATAAAAGTAATCCTTAAACTCTATGTGATTGAATATTTTAAAATATAGTATTCCAAAGTTTCAGCCATAATGGCTGGTGATTTTTAGAGACAAATTTCTTCACATCTCACATGAAAATTTAAAGAAAAACACTAGGAATGTTTTTGCTTTCCCTTTCCATTCCCCCACTTCACCATTTTAATGAGCAGCAATCCTAGTTTCCTAAAAGTGGTCCAGCTTGCAAGGGGCTCCAAGGAATGTCAGCATCCAAAGGGAATCCAAAGCAAAGCAACATGCAAAGGAACCAGAATAAAAGGGGAAGATAGAACAAGGATGGAGATGGAACCTGTGTGATCTCAGTGATGTCAAGATTGAAGAGCTTCTCTGGAGGAAAGAAGCCCACTCTGTGTATATGGAGGCTGTTTTTGTTTGTTTCCCAGCCACCAAGACCCAAAACAATCACCCAGTAACTATATTAATTACAATACTGTTTGACCAATGACTCTAGCATACTTCTAGCAAGCTCTTACATCTTAAATTAGCCCATTTCTATTCCTTTATGCATCATCACTAGGCTGTGGCTACCAGTGCCGGCATGTTACTCCTTTGGCAGCTTCATGGTGTATTTCTGACTCTGCTTTCTTCTCTCTTCTACCTCTGCTTGGAATTCCTGCCTTGCTCTATTCTGCCCTGCCACAGGCCTGAAGAAGCTTCTTTATTAATCAATGATCACAGCATACAGAGGGGAATCCCACATCACCCCTCTCTTTCTGTTTAAATAAAAAGGCAAGTTTTAACTTTAACATAGTAAAATTACATATTATAAAAAACAGTTATCAAGCAAGAATTATAGCGACAATATTTAGTCCATTTACATTTGGCAAATTAAGGAATACACTCTATCATTTATCCTATCTTTGTAAGTCTAAAGTCTTATATCTAATTTATCTTTTATAATTATAACTATCTTTTTTCAGATATAATCAAAGACTCCAGAAGGATATAATATTACCTAAGTAAACAGGAAGTGCACTAAAAGCAAGTTCCATAACTCTAGTATTGACAGAGACAGTCACCCAGGGTTTGGGTGCTTGGACAGTCACTCAAAGTTCGTCTGTACTGTTTTGGCATCCATCTTCAGCCTAAATGCCCATTGTAGCTGGCAGACTTTTCCATGAAGAAGGAAATTTCAGCCAGTTCCACCTATATTGGCAGTTTGTCATCTCTTTCTTCTGTGTCCTGCAGAATGTGTGGCAGACTCTTTCATGAAGCAGGAACCCTGAAGGATCATCTCACCTTTAGCAACTTCAGAAGTCATTTTTCTGTGGGTCCTGCATGTCCAGGTTATACAGCATCCCGTCAAGCAGTCCAGAAAATGACTGTTTCTTGCCCAAATGGCTAACCAACTCCGTAAGAAGTCTCTTCAATGCCCATCTTCCTCTTGAAGTAGATTGATGCTGCCAGGAGCAGATGTGTCTCGTTGCGATGAAAAGTCTTAAGTTTTTAAAACATTTAAATGCCATTGGTTAATAAAGAAACTGCTTTGGGCCTGGTGATAGGGCAGAACTTAGGTAGGCGGGGAGACAGAACTGAATTCTGGGAGGAAGAAAGCAGAATCAGGGAGAGCCGCCATGGAGCTGCCAGGTCAGACATGCTGAATCTTTCCTGGTAAGCCACAACCTCGTGATGACATACAAATTATTAGAAATGGGTAAAATCAAGATGTGAGAGTTGACCAATAAGATGTTAGAACTAATGGGCCAGGCAGTGTTTAAATGAATACAGTTTCTGTGTGATTATTTCGGGTATAAGCTAGCCGGGTGGCCAGAACAAGGGGCCTCTCCTTGCAACAAATGCCATATTTTGTAAGTCTTTGAAAGGTTTGAAGAGTATTTATCCATCTGAAATATATCTCTGTACATCTAGAAAACCTAAGTAAAATGACCACCAACTTGACTATTATAAATAATTATCTATTAATCTATATTTCTTTACTGTACATTTTAAAATGAGCTACACAAACACAATACTTTAATCAAGAGCAGAAACACATTTATAACAAAATTGACCTTAAATTTGTATTAATGAACTAAGATCCACACCAATCTAAAAGATTCATCTCTATAGCAAATCCCCTTTAAGTGTAAACAAACATTTATAAACAATATTTGGGAATTTGTACATAGTTCTCTAGACTACTTCCCACTGATTGGGAGCATTGTTAATCAGATCTTTCATGGGGTATCCTGTGTGGTAGGTCCATCTCAGCCAGTCGTCCTGAAGTTGTCATGGATGTTGAGCAATCTAGGCCATTGCTTCAGGAGGTCTTGTTGATCAAACCGTATTACCTGGTAAGGAATCCACAGTTTTCTATTCTCTGTGGAAACAAAAGCAGAACCTCTTTTCCAAAGCAACATATCCTTAGGCCCAAATTTTGAAGTCATGATAGCTTTAAAATATATATGTTGGTTTAGCATAGCAGCCCATACAATGAAATGTCTCTCTGTACTTAGCTCATTCACAGTAAAAAAAATTAATGAAAACACAATAGTATACACAATCCAGACATTCTGCGTATATTTCATCTTTACATGGCTTGTTTTATTTTGCTTCTTTAATCTATGACTGTTTGTACTCTGTCTTTTAAAAGATTTTGTTTTACTTTTCTAAACCTCTCTGTCCCATGCCTACGTACACTTATCCAACACCGTGACCCATTCAGAGGTCTTTATCATATGAATCTGTCTTTATTGTGTATCTTTAATTATTTTTTGACCAGGAGAGCTTTTAAAATGGTAAGCAGCTTGGTGGCAGTTGCACTGGATGCTGGCTCTGCCTCTCTTCACCTTTTAAAATGGCGGAGGTAGTTGCCAGGTGGGAGCCATCCTTAGCACCTCATCTCTGGGCAGCACCACGCAGCATATAAAACCTTTTTATCTGAGTAAAAGCTAAATCTGCCTTGCAGAATACTGTGTGGCCAGGAAATATCTCCGTGTATGGTGTCAGGAATCCAACGCGTTCTCCTGCCTGTGCACTCCTAACAGAGGCGATCCTGCTGGCTGCCCAAGAAGACAGTGCTGAGCCTCAGGCATGATCAGAGCCACTTTCCTCCGGACCCCAAGTAGGCGCACAAGCATCCGGATCCGAAGTGGGGGCTGGGCATCAGTCCCAAACATTTGGGTACCATTATGTAGATGAAGGCTGCTTGTTTGTTTCCTTGGCTGCCCAGACCCAAAATAATCACACAGAAACGATATTAATTACAATACTGTTTGGCCAATGACTCTAGTGTATTTCTAGTAATTCTTACATCTTGAATTAACCCATTTCTGTTAATTTATGTATCACCACTAGACTGTGGCTACTGGTGCTGGCATGTTACCTCTTCAGCAGTTGCTTGGTGTCTCTCTGACCCCACCTTCTTTCCTCCTCTGTCTCTGCTTGGAATTCTGCCTTGCGCTATTCTGCCCTGCCATGGGCACAAAGCAGCTTCTCTATTAACCAGTGGTAATAAAACACAATCACAGCCTACAAAGGGGAATCCCACATCAACTCTGCACCCCCACAGCATACCGATTAAGGCAAAGGGTCCCAACAGTTGTTAAAAACCATTAGGTGAAAGATTGCCTGCACATCACCCCCACTATTCCTACTGATAATAAAGGGGAAATGGTATCTTATCCGTTTATCATAAGCCATCTGACTTAGGGACCTCCTGCTCGTACAGACCATGAATCAATCACTGCCACTTAAGAAAATCCCCAAAGTATTTGAACTGGGATCTTGTTTGTTTGTGTTTAATGCAATGTGGGACACCACAGTGAAGGAAATCAGATAAATCTACAACACAGGTCATTCCAAAGACAACTGACCTCCCTTCCCAATGCCATGTGGCAATGAAAAGGGGCAGGGCGGTGGCTCCAGATCTGATTTGCAGGAATGTGGTAAGATGCTGTATGCCATCTGAAAATAAATTATAACATTAAAAAATAGCTAAAAGACATTTTAATGACAATTAAATATTAATACATATGTATGGTGGAATATATTAACAAATCATTGTCAGTTTTCCTAGTTTTTACAAGGGTACTGAGAGTGATAGGAAATTGCTTTTAAAAGAAGCTGAAATTTAGGAGGTGTCTGCAGAACATAATAGCCACAGGTAACTTGCACAATTCTTAATTAAACACACACACACACACAAAAGTAGGCACAACCAAAACCATGTGAAGGAGGATTTAAAATCTCTCTAGTGACATGAATGAGGTCATTGCAACCACACACGTTTCTCTGAGGTTTAAAATGATTTTTGTTAAAAAATGCTCTGCACTGGGAGAGGGAGTGTTGATGTCTCTGAGACACTCGGTGAGACATGTCTGATGATACTGGGCCAGGAGGCAGTAAGATATCAGAACGTTTTCTCTGCACCAATGTCAACTTCCTGTTAGCCTCCCTTAGCAGAAATGTTTTTCCTGTCCTGATTAGGACTATAAAATACTCATCTTGCTGGCTCCTTGGACGAAATCTGAAATAAGACTTTGAACAGAGACGTGAACCACAGTTTTGTTTTCTGAGGTTGAGGTTATGTCTGATACCCCACCATGTTTGCCTCGTGTTTAATAGGTCTACTGGAGCAGTTTAGATATCCTAACACATTGAATGCATCTATCAATTAACAAGTAATCACAAACAGAATAAACACAAACCAAACAACACAATTCCATTAGATCCTGACTGCCAGCATCAGGAGTGTGGACAGCTTTTGGCTAAGTTCTTTCAAGGTCTCAACGGGCTGAGATCAAAAGTGTCTCTGAGGTTTCGAGCTCATCCGAGGCTGGGCAGTCTTCTCCCACGTCATCGACTGCAGACAGTCTTATTCTTCATGACTGTAAGCTGCAGTCCCTGTGGTCTTTCCTTTGAAATTGCAATTGTCTGTGTGTGGTGCATGCACGTGTGTCTGTGGAGGTGCTCAGCAGAGACTGTGGTTCCCCAGTCTCTACTACAGTGTGTTTGCTTGTTTGTTTGTTGTGGGACTGTGTTTCCCAGGGCTCCTGAAACTCCCTGTTTCAGCTAGACAGGTTAGTCATCAATCCTCCAGGATCTACCTATCTCTACCCCTAGGGTTGGGGGTCAAGGTGTTTGCCACCAAATGCAGCTTCTCGTGGGTTCTAAAAATCTGCACTTAGGAAATGATTCATTTTTTTTATTGATTTTTATTGAGCTCTACATTTTTCTCCGCTCCCCTCCCTGCCTCTCCCCTCTCCCCTCCAATCCTCCCCCAAGGTCCCCATGCTTCCAATTTACTCAGGAGATCTTGTTTTTTTCTACTTCCCATGTAGATTATTCTTGCATAGTGAGCTATGTATGTACTCACTGAGCCATTCATTGCTCCACTCCAGCTCCTGATTTCTTGATAAATATCAGTTTTATCTCTAGTGGCTTCCATGGTCCCCTACATGTCTCTACAGCACGGCAGTTTTCTTCTTCAGGGCTAGGCATAACTTTTTTTTCCAGCAAGCTTAGTCTGTCTTGCACGGTGAACGTCACCATCGAGTGACTTTAGCTTTGGCGATACCCTCAAACCGAAAGTAGATTGAACGCCATCACAACCGCAGTTCCGAGGGCAAGTGTGGATGACATGGTCACGGCAGGACGCGCTTAGAATTCTAGCTTTGGTAAAGGTTATGCACAAAGTTACCTTTAGACATTCTACAGTTGAGGAGATATGAAAATTTTCTCAGAATTGCGTTTCAAAAAAGTTGGGCTCTTCCAACGGGCACCGGTTTCCCCCAGATGCTTTGTCTTATATCTGTTCAAACAATCAAGAGACACACAGGACAAGCTCCATTCCTTCTGAAACAGGAAGCTTATTACCTGTCTTTGATCTGACTGTAATTGCCTCATTTTTTAGAGACTCTATAATTGCTCTCCTTTTGCAGATTATTATCCTTTGAATATGTATATTTCTGTAAATATTCTGTTCTGCTTTGTGGAAGTAAACAAGGATCCTGTCTGGCAGTTGAGTGGGACATGAGCTTATAATATAGCATTGTGTTAGATTGTTAAAAGGGCTGTGCCTACAATAATAGAGATTAAAACCCTACAGGGAGCGTGTGTTGTGGCTTTGGTAGGTGTTAATTAAGTTGTCAGCCTGAAAAGTGAAAATCCAACCTCTTGAACTTGTGTCTTGGCACATTGGCCAAAGATCTGATTTAAAAGAGAGAGAGAGAGAGAGAGAGAGAGAGAGAGAGAGAGAGAGAGAGAGAGAGAGAGAGAGAGAGAGAGAGATTATTACTCAAATGTGTTTTTTGCAGCCCTAAATATCTTTGCTCCTGTAAACTTTTTAATTTTTTATTATTATTTATTTTTTTAGTAAACATATATATTTGAAACAGACACTCACTTGGGAATCTCAAAACTGAAGTTCCAGCCGATTTCCTGACGTATTTTCTTAGTGGTGAAATCTGGACCAGATTCTGAGAGGCTGTCTAGTGCTTTGATCACAGTACGTAGACTTTCAAAATCAGGAGATCTTTATTAAGTCAGAGTCACAAAAAAAGCTGTGTTTCTGCTTTTGTTCATTTCCCATTTATCTGCAAATATGTCCACCAGTAGAGGTCACGCAGCTTTAGTGGAGGAAAACGCCTGCAGGAAACGCTCAGAAACGCTCATTCTAATGCCGTGCAGAACCTACGAGATTCAGTGTCCTGTGGAAACGCCCGTCGTGACTATGATAACGGATAGCCTCTGAGTTTCCAAACAGTACATTTTCTAGAAAAAAAAAAAAGAAGCTTTTCCTTGGGGGAAAACTCTGCAGTTAATGTTTTCAAAATAGAAAAACTAAATACAGAATCGACATGATGATCAGAATACAGCAGGCAGTTTGGTTTTGAAAAACATCTCACCCGGGAGCGGAAGCAACTTCTATTTCCTCTTCGAAATAAGCTCTGGGGCTCCTTATCTGCATATTACACCCAGAATGAGCTCTTAAATAGTTCACTGTGTTTCTTTTCCTACCCTTGCGCCTTGGATTTCCCAGCAATGTGTGCCAGGAAAGTCAATGCCAGCCACTTGAGCACAGGAAGATGGGCTGAAAGACCAGGTCCCGCCCTACCAGGTGGCACTGGACTTCAGGTCACGGTAGCCCAAAATGTAGTCTAACAAAGGTTTCTTTATCTGGGGATAAACTCACAGAAAGAGTAGCGATCCGCAGTCCTCTGCATGCGCTGGAAACTGGAACCGAATCCAGCAGCCAAGAAGCCCACACACACTTTTCGTCTGCATTTATAACACAAGAGACCACGCCCAAAGTGGGCTGGTATCTTAGAGACCATTGGCTGAAGAAGTTCTCACAGCAGAGCTATGTTTCGCATAGATTCTAGTAAGCTCATGACACCAAAGGCAGATGGTGACCTGGGAAAATTACAGGGTGTCAACACAGGTGGACCGAGCACTAGAGAAGGAAGACCACAGACTGGATATGATCGAATGAAGCCACGGAACAAACACGATTTGAGCAGGCAGAATGGATTTTTGTGCCAGGGCTTCGCAATGAGGTGACATCTTGAGGCGGAATGGAGCAGCAGGCCATCTTAGACAAGCAGGTCAAATGTCCAGAGGGAGCACAAATGACAGCTGAGACCAAAGATAAAATTGTAATGGGTCAGGGGTGGTGCAGAGGGTAAACATTTTACAAGAGCTGAGAAAACCAAGCAGAGTTTGAGTCTGCCTTCGGTGTGTCTTCCTGCTTGAAACAAACAAAAACAACAAAAAATGTTAATACTAAGTAAGAGCTTCCATGGTCTGACATTTTGAATATCTTTCTCTGAAAGTACACACACACTAATACAGTTAAAGCAAGCCACTGGAGTTGGAGTTGTGTCTTTTTTTTTCTTTTTTAATCAGTAATACTGATCACTTGTCTGGGTCTGGCATTTGTTACCAATTCTAGGTGATGCCCTTCCAATTTGTTTGTTTTTACTGCCACTCGAAGAAAGCCTTTCCTCGGAGACAGTCAAAACAAGATCAAATGTAATCAAATTTGTAATAAAATAACATTCTTCAGCAGTCAAGAGAGGAAAGCTTGACGTGTAAATGTCATCCAGCAAAGTTGCTATTTTAAAGCGGTCTCTGCTCTTCTGTGAAACGCTGAAATCAAAACTTTTTTGGATCCCTGAAATCCGGTAGCTATTTCATTGAGTACTTTGGAAATTTCATTTGAAAGGTACAAAGGGAAGTTTTTATCCGACGGGAGATGTGCTGGCGCTAACTTCTACCTGGTAAAAAAAAAAAAATGCCCAAAGATGATACACAGTGGTAAGAAGATGGAATCCGCCCAGATTTCCACCAAAACAATGGATAAGGAGACTGTGAAATGTATACACAATGGGATTTTACTCAATGGTACAGGATATTACATAGAAAAGAAATAGGTGGATGTAAGAGCTTACAGTTAGTGAGGTGACAATACTTAGGACAGAGCTGTGTGTTCTCATTACACTCATATCCTGGCTTCTGGTGCTTGTGTGCATGTAAACAAGGGGTGTGGGAGCAGCTACAGACAGTGGAGCTGCACACAGGGCATTGAGGACACAAAGGACACTTGCTAAATGAAAGCCACAAGGGGCCACAGGGGTGGGAGAACCCATGGGGGAGGTGACAGAAGCTGACTGAGAAGGTGGGGGGAAAAACAACAAAAGCCAACTTAGCTTGGAAAATGCTGTAGAAAAAAAAAAAAACAAGTCTTTAAAGGCCAATGAATTAGGCACAGGAAAGGATTAATGATAATTGTTACTAGTATAACATCTTTCCCAATAAAATAATTAAACAGAAAAATAGTCAAAGGAACTGTCTGCAAACTACCACCATTTTGAACGGACCTACTGGTCAATTGCACTCTGAAGTAATCAAGTAAGATATGAACAGGCACATATAGCTGTATAGTAGCAAAAAGTGCATATTATTTTTAAAAGTTGTTGCTAAGAATTGTCGGTGCAATATGACGTATGTAACTATGTCTTTACGGGTTTTGTTATTTTCCTACCCTTTAAATTTTCCAGAGTTGTTTTATGTGTTTTTATGAGTGTTTTTGCCTGGATGTAGGCATGTGGACCTAGGATGTATATGAATATTTTGGCCTGAATGTATGTATGTAGACCTAGTATGTATACGAGTGTTTTTGCCTGGATGTATGCATGTGGACCTAGTATGTATATGAATATTTTGGCCTGAATGTATGCATGTGGACCCAGCATGAATACGAGTGTTCTCTTCTAAAAGACCATGCATTAGCCCAATTGCCGGCAACAGGAAATAGTGCGTGTAAGGCGACGGCGAAACAGTCTTAAAAATAATCCTTGGAGGCAAGCATTCTTCACAGAGCAAAGCATTTTTTAAGCGCTCAGAGAAAATATATGCATGCCTTTAAAAAAAAGGCACTACCCCTGCACCCACAGTGAGCTGGAAATGAATCCAGGCTAATGAGAGAGAAAGAAGAGGGAATGAACCACAGCTCTATGAGAGGGCTGTAAATGTTATGTTAATTAGAGTTACAAACACACATCAAAAAACAATGCAAAATGAGTTTCCTTTCTCCTGCATGTGGCGGTTTTTAGGACAGTGCTTCAAAAACAACCGAGGGGCTTTGGAACCCAGGACCCTGTGTTAGGGTTCTCCTGAAGATTCCAATTAAGGAGGGCTGGGCATGGCTCGTTACCTCCAGGCATTTGAGAACTACGCTAATTGGGAGAAGGCTTTTGGACTGGCCTACTAAGAGTGGCTACAACCTTTTCGATGATTGCTGTGCACCAAACACTGGACAGTGCATTTTATAAACATTTGGGAGCTTAATTTTAGCACCAACAGCATGAGACACGAGAACGTGCGTATCTTTATCTTCTTTGACCAGCAATGAGGAGCTTAGGGAACTAGCAAGAAACGAGCCTAAGCTAAGGCCGAGCATTCAAAACTAAGGAATAGTTTCCGTGTCATGATTTGGGAGCTGGCTGGTGACCTACAACAGGCATACAGCCATTGTTCTTAAGGACCATAGTAGACTTCATACTTCATTTGTATTCGATTTTTTTTTTTCCTGCTCTTCCTTAAATGTGTTTGGAATGAGTTTCACATGGGGCTGCTCAGTGTGAATCAGGACAAAGCTCAGTGCACTTTATTTGGGAAAAGGCTATCCTATTCCAAAAACAGAGCAGAGAAAGGCAGTGTGAACTGCAAGGAAAGCCAGTTCAGCAGTTCCGGAGTCTTTCCGATGTGCCAGGGAGAAGTAGCTTCCAAGAAAAGAGCCAGAAAGGCATACGTGTTAGACGGTGCATGGGGCAGAGGTGTCTTACCTTGGTTCTGTTATGTGTGGCAAGAGACTCTATAAACAGCAATTGTGCATGGCACTGAGGTCAGGGTTCATCAACCTACAATCTGAAGTGCACATTATGACTGACTCATTCACGGTTCCCTTCATATTCTTATGCATCACTATCACTGTTAATGATATGAGCAAAAGAAAGGTTTCATGGGGGGCTGGAGAGATGGCTCAGCGGTTAAGAGCACTGCCTGCTCTTCCAAAGGTTCTGAGTTCAATTCCCAGCAACCACATGGTGGCTCACAAC
>JAQHUG010000268.1:1449983-1464202 GCA_028555095.1 Dicrostonyx torquatus | reverse complement strand
CTTGTAGACCAGGCTGGTCTGGAACTCACAGAGATCCGCCTGCCTCTGCCTCCCGAGTGCTGGGATTAAAGGCGTGCGCCACCACCGCCCGGCTTCTTGCTAGTTCTTTAAGCTTGGACTGTTTCTCTTCATCTACATTGTCTCAATGTGTTTTACCTTTCACTCCTTCTGTGTAACTTACTATCACTGCTTCTTGTGTCTGGCTGGTTGATGGTTGCCCAGCTTCTGGCCCCAGGTATGTCCCTGGCTTCTTGTCCCCAAGTGTGTCCCTGGCTTCTTGTCCCCGGGTGTGTCCCCGGCTTCTGGCCCCGGTTGTGTCCCTCTTTTCATCCCTTGGTTTCTTCTCCCATTCTCCTCCTCTCTGGAGCCTGGATTTCTCCTCCTACTTGTTCTTCATGCCCGCCAGGCCCACCTATCCCTCTGCTGACTAACTATTGGCCAGTCAGTTTTTAATTAGACCAATCAGGTGCATTAGGCTGGCAAGGTGAAACAAATATAATACATCTTTACCTAATTAAATCAATGCAGCACAAACAAATGTAACACATCCTAACATCATTAAAAATGCAGCATAAACAAACTTTATATGCACATATATATAAATATATAGGCACACCTTTATAAAAGTTGACAAAACAATCTTCAACATAATCAAATGTGACACATCTTTGTCTAGTTAAAGTAATATTCCACAACACCCAGTCACGACATGTTACCTACTGTAAGCCATTCTACCCTTGTTTCTCGTGGCGTTGGGGAGGGCCTGAAGTATGGACTGGGGACTATGAGCAAAAGAAAGGTTCCATTTATAAGGCTATGTGGAAGCCATTATCCCGGCTAAAGAGTTTCCAGTGCAGACTTCTGGGAGTAGCCCCCCAACCCCATAAGTAACACCTTACCTATTCTCTGCAAGCAAGCAAAGGAGAAAAGAAAAAAAGCACTGGTTCCCCAGATCCCCAGAGTGAACTTTGGTGGAATAGAACCCCTATGTTTGTTGCTCAGATTTAGGAAAGGGGTCAACTTTATTTATGTCTCCCCCAAAAAGGAAATTTTAAGAATGATAGTCTCATTTAATTCTAAAACCAATTTTATGCAATTATATCAGACGATTATTATTCTACTGTTATTTCTGTTATTTAATTATTGACTGAATTACATCTTCGAAGTCACCTTTAGGAACTGGTAAAGCCAGGACTGGAATTCAGGTCTCCCTGAAACCCAAGCCAGTTCTGTCCCATACCCAAAACAGGAATTGCCTTGGCCTCTGGACAGCTCTGTAAATGACCCTAAATGATGATGGCCGTCTTCAGTTCTCACCGTTTAAAACAGCCTGTCTCTCGCTCGAGAGACAGCAGGTGCCAGCCTTTACGCTTCCTGCAGAGCATACGCAGAGCTCAAGAAACATCAGATCCTTGCCTGTCCATCTCTCGCAGAGGCGGGTAGCACCACCAGAGACCCAATAGCCAACACTGAATGGAAAGCAAAGCGGTGAGTGAATGAAAAAACAAATTTGTTGCAGGAGGAAGAGAGCCAATCAGAAAGCAATATCTAAGGGGTATTTGGACCAGATCTGACGGTAAAGGCAGGCAAGTTTAGAAACCCTTAAATCAGGCACTGAGTGCAAAAGTTGGAGGTATAAAGGATGCTCAAGTTGCCATGAGTGAGGGTAGATAAGGTCTCTAATTCTTAGCGACCCTGGAATTCAGAGAGGGTTGCTTTTTAAGAATCCACAGGCTGCTCAGTGATTCGTCAAACATAGGGCAGGGACCAACATCTATGAGCCCAAGAAATCTGTGCTTGTCTGGTCCCAGAACTTGACAAGGTCAAAAAGTAAGAAATCATGCTTGAGAGACGAGTGCTCAGCCGTGGGAAATGGCCAGGGGTGAAGAAGGGGGGACTCAGCATTAGTGCCAGTGTTAGTCGGAGGGTCCCAGTGATCCGAAAGTTGGAGAAGCCGAGCTTGCCATATGTGGACCCAGGTTCCAGAGTCCGGGCATGCCTCCAACTGCTGGCAGGCAGGAGGAAGTGCGAGGAGAGTCTTTCCTGGACAGGGAACCAATGTTGCAATTTATTTTAAAACGAGGAGAAGTCAGTCCATGCAACAAAGCTCACATAGGAGTTTTATTGGAAGAGGAGAAAGAAGGGAGAGAAAGGGGCAGAGAGAGGGACAGAGACCAGTCAGTCCCTGGGGACGAGTGGCAGGAGAGAGAGAGAGAGAGAGAGAGAGAGAGAGAGAGAGAGAGAGAGAGAGAGAGAGAGAGAGAGAGATCCTGTTAGGACCCCATGATGCCTGAATACTAAACCCAAGTAGAGCCCAAGATGCAGCAGATGCCTTCCTGTCCCCCGCCTGAAGAACACACACAGAGCTCGTTCTTTTCATTGCCTTCGCATTTACTGTGACCTTCCTGGGACCACCCCAAAACTCACCCCCCTAACTATGGACTTAGATAAACGCACGGCTGTTGCCACTTTCATTGACTTTTTAGCAAGGAAGTCAGGACCGTGAGGGACTGGCCCACCAACAGAGACAGTGTGCTCGATCTATTGGGAGCTCATCGAATCCAGCTGGACCAGGACTGAATGAGCATATGACCTAACTGGACCCTATGAATGTGACTGCCAGTGGGGACTGACTGAGAAGCCAACGATAATGGCACCGGGACCTAGCTCTTCTGCATGTATTGGCTTTTTGGGAACTTATTCTAAATGGATGCACACCTTCCTAGACCGAGATGGAGGGGGGAGGGACTTGGGCTTCCCATAGGGCAGGGTATCCTGCCCCATCTTAAGGAAGCAGGGGGAGGGTGGTGGGGTAGTGGGGGAGCGGGAGGGCCCGGAACAAGGGGAGTAAATGTAAATTTTTCTTTTAACAATAATAAAAAGAAAAAAGAAAAAGGAAATCTCATTATGATATTGTTTTCTTCATATACTTATCCTTTTCCACACACGATCTGGAGCGTGCTTCTTCCCAAGTGCACTGTTTTTCTCTCCTACTGGGATCTGAGCTTTCCCTGGAGCCATCCTGATATTTTTATTTCACAATGTTTCTTATTCTGCAAATGACGAAATGATACAAGATTTGCCCAGCTCTAGTCATGCTTCTGTTAAATGCTTACAATAAAAATATATTTTTTTTTAAAAAAAATTCCTCTAGAGAGGTTAATCATATCATAACTGGAGAGCAAAGAGCCTCCAATCGTGGGGTCATCTGTGGACCTTGAGCCGACATCGAATTTGTCTTTCAGAGATCGGAATGAAATTTCTTTCCTTTACTTAGCTCTAAGTGGCTTCCCCGGGTATAAAGACCACAGGGGTTTGGGTGATCCAAATTAGTGACTGACTCTGCCTTTAAATCTCAAATCTGCTGCCTTAAAAACCCGGAGGACTTTGTTAACCCAGCAGATTCCCAAGATGGCTTAGGAATTTGGGGTTGCTGGATGCACAGGGGAGGCTGGAGAAATATGTATTTCATAAGCAACCCTCCGTTTCCAGGCTCCTTATATCCTCCCGTGTTCCAGAAGCCGCAGACATGCTGTGTGGCTCCGGAGGAGATATCTGCGCTTTGTGCTGGTGGTGAATTTTAGAGAAATACCGCGGATTTGCATACTTGCATAACTCGAGCCTCAAAGTCAAGAGGACTTTTCAGAAATCAAACTGCGCCGGGGGCGGTGGCGGCGCACGCCTTTAATCCCAGCACTCGGGAGGCAGAGGCAGGCGGATCTCTGTGAGTTCGAGACCAGCCTGGTCTACAAGAGCTAGTTCCAGGACAGGCTACAAAGCCACAGAGAAACCCTGTCTCAAAAAATAAAAAAAAAAGCAGAAATCAAACTGGAAGTTGGAGTTTGTGCCTCTTGAGATCACATCTACCGACATTGATTTAGTTTTCATCTACAAGCCCTTCCTACCCCAAAGCGCAAGGTACTTTATAAACATTAACCGCGGGAGAAACATGAATCTTGACAAAAACACTGTCAGCCAGATAAAATGTGTTTAGTAAATGAAAAAAAAAATGTAATGCAGGCTTTCAAATTGAATTTCAAATGACATTTCCTGCTCCGGTGGTGTGTGCATCTGCTACCGCTTTGTGGGCTCTGAGTATTTTCCCTGCACTTGGATGGTCTCTCGCACACCTGCGGATGAATATCTCTAGCTCCCCATGAGATGAGGCCACGCAGGTCCCGCAGGTCGCACACTGTTCCGCTGCTTGCTTTGGGGGTGGGGGATTTCCAGAGTCCTCTTGCCATCTCCCCACCCCCTCCACCCAGAAAATTCCCGAGTTTATGCCGTGCTGGTTGCTCCCCCATCTTCCTGAGGTGGCGTTATTGAAGTTTGAATCGAGGCCAACATTTGTCCCTTACTCCATCACAATCTGCTGGACATCATAAATTTTATGGACTTCAAACACTTGAAAAATTGATCAAGTATATAAAACGGAGGAATTTCTTTCTCCTACCTCTGAAGTTCCCTCTATTGCATGAAGAATCTCTACACAAACTGAAGAAAACCAGGCCAATGCCCGACTGTCGTAAAGTTATTTTTATTTCTACTTTCCTATCAGGTTAAATACACTTATTATATATTCTTGTTGTCCAGAATTTAATTTGTGTGTCTCTTTAAAATCTCAGAAAACTGATGTTAGAAATTGGCTGAATAAAGTTGTTTGATATTCAGAGGTCTTTTTCTAGAACAGTGTATAGCCATGTGCGATTGATTTTAAAGAGCTTAATTTTAATCTAGAAATTCAGTCATTCAGTTCTCTTCCTGTGATCTCAAGGTCTCTGAGAATATTTAATGTAAGATAGGATAAAAAAACAAGCATCTTTCATAACAAATTTTAGCAAAAAAAAATAATAGATCCCTTGCATCGTTTTATTGCAAGTGCCTAATTTCGGTTGTTCTCTTTTTGATATAACTGGGTATGGAGTCTTGTGAAGCACATTTTGCATCCCACAAAAATAAGAACCAGTCGGCTTCAAGTACGTAGGAAAATTACACTGAAATCCCCAAATGTGTGATATTCTCAAATAGCATTTCTTGAAAAGCCAACCCCAGGAATTATGTAAGGAAGTGGGTCTCCTTCGCAATCAGCAGCCCCAGCGAGCAGATCGCTGCTGAAGACCATGGTGGTCACTGAAACAAAACTGCACAGCGGCCTCGGCCAGGGAACGCACTTTCCAAAGCTTTGTCTTCTTCTTCTTCTTCTTTTTTTTTTCTTTTTTGTTTTTTTTGTTTTTCGAGACAGGGTTTCCCTGTGGCTTTGGAGCCTGCACTGGAACTTAGACAGGCAAAGAAACACAGCTTCACAGAGTTAAACAAATGCAGCATAAACAAAAGCAACACACCTTAAAATAATATAGAAGAGTAAGTTACTTTTAAAATTTGAAGAGATGCGGAGTACATTGCATGGTGAAGCAGAAGCTAAACCCAGGCTCTCAGACGTGTCCGAGGAAGGGGGCATGAAAGCCAACTTTGGAAAGGGGGTGATTCTCTTGTAGACCAGGCTGGTCTCGAACTCATAGAGATCCGCCTGCCTCTGCCTCCCGAGTGCTGGGATTAAAGGCGTGCGCCACCACCGCCCAGCAAGCTTTGTCTTCTTACAGAAGATGAGGCCAGCATTTAATATCAAGCCTAAGTTTTCTACACAGCTACATAGGAGAGATTCAATACTGACTCTCGGGTCAGAGAGCCGCGTAGTTTCCCCTGGGTTATTTAAGCCTTGATATGCGAAAATGTTTGGACTGATCCAAAGAAGGGAATGTTGAACTATGGCTTCCTGACATGAAATAGTGTGTAAACATGTAGAAGCAACATTATTAAACGTTTGTTACATAATCAAGATTCTTCAAGAATAACAAGAGAAACAATGCTTCTAAAATGTTATTTATATAATGATTTTGATGAAGATTATTTTCTTTTACAGAGACATGAGTAACTCAACAAAGTATGAACTTATGCCAAGTGACTCCAAATTACAGATTTATTTTAAGGAAATGCATCTAGGAAAACAAGTTAAATTCATCAGTAAAGGAAGCTCTGTAATACATCTATAGAAAGACAGATATTTTTTGAGGCTATCGCTATCTCTGTATTTAAAAACTAAGCTAAAAGATATATGCCGAGCCATAAGCGTAACTAATTTGACACTATGGAATCATGAGTAATTTTAATTTTATGCTTAGTGTTTTTCTTATTCTTGTTTTAGCCTTCGTTTTAATTGGTAAGGAACATGCGCACACATTGACTCTAAGCATGCTCTTTGGATAGGATCTCCTGCCTGCTCCCTGTGGCATTGACCTCACTCGTCTCTGAATCACCCCCTTTCCAAAGTTGGCTTTCATGCCCCCTTCCTCGGACACGTCTGACAGCCTGGGTTTAGCTTCTGCTTCACCATGCAATGTACTCCGCATCTCTTCAAATTTTAAAAGAAACTTACTCTTCTATATTATGTTAAGGTGTGTTGATTTTGTTTACGCTGCATTTGTTTAACTCTGTGAAGCTGTGATTCTTTGCTTGTCTAAAACACCTGATGGTCTAATAAAGAGCTGAATGGCCAATGGAGAGGCAGGGGAAAGGCTAGGTAGGCAGAGAGTATAAGAAGAAGGAGAAATCTGGAAGAGAAGGAAGAGGAACAAGAGAACGAGGAGAGGAAGATGCTAGGGGTCAGCCACCCAGCCAGCTATGGAGTAAGAGTGAAAGGAAGATACACAGAAAAAAAAAAGGAAAAAAGACAGGGTCTTACATTTAACCCAAGCTGTCCTCAAACTAGCCTCCTTCGGCCAAAGTCTCTTAAGTACAGGACGTACAGGTGTGCCCACCCTACCCCTCAAACTGCCTCCTGCTGATGCCAGTACCCTAGTCACCCAACCGGCCCACCTCTTCTATTACTTAGTAGAGACATTATAATGAAACCAGTTGGAAAGCGTCTATTAAAGTGTCTTCTAAATTTGAGGCATTTAACTCATTTTCTAATTGGAACCCTTAAAGCAACCGACTTTTCAATTGTCTTGAAAATACTTATTTTTTTTTTCAAGAAACCATGTGCCTATACTACAAATTGAAATAAATACAACCGTCATAAAACAAGCATTCTAAATTCTGTCATGATGTTTTTAACTCTTTCCTCTTTTGGGGGCATGCCATCCAGCTCCCAAATAATCACACGCAAAGTCTTAGCATTATTTATAAGTGCCCTGCTCTAGTTTGGCTTTTTTCTAGCCAGCTTTCCTTAACTTATTCCAGCTACCTTTTGCCTCTGGGACTTTTCCTTTTTTTCTGTTTATCTTCCTTTCACTCTTACTCCATAGCTGGCTGGGTGGCCGACCCTAGCATCTTCCTCTTCTCGTTCTCTTGTTCCTCTTCCTTCTCTTCCAGATTTCTCCTTCTTCTTATATTCTCTGCCTATCTCGCCTTTCTCTTGCCTCTCCATTGGCCATTCAGATCTTTATTAGACCATCAGGTGTTTTAGACAGGCAAAGAAACACAGCTTCACAGAGTTAAACAAATGCAGCTTAAACAAAACCAACACACCTTAAAATAATATTCTGCAACAAAATTAGTTGTGGGTATCCCTTCTGAAGGCTCTGGACCTGTGACCCATTGGATCTTGTCAAAATGTATATTTTCCAGTAGAGAGAGAGAGAGAGAGAAAGAGAGAGAGAGAGAGAGAGAGAGAGAGAGAGAGAGAGAGAGAGAGAGCTCTAAATTGTTTTTCCCTCATTATAATAAAAAAAGGCAAGGAATGAAGGAAGGAAGGAACTGGAAAGAAAAACTCAACATGTAATTCGATGTCCTTTACTAAAGAGCATTCAAAGAAACCTACATATTATGAATATATAATTCAATGAAAAAAATCCCATAGTTAGCTTAACACTAACCATAGTCACGTGAGTCACATAAGAAACAGGGTTCATCAGAGTTAGACTGACTTGTAATTCTCCACTACTGAAATTGACTCGTTCAGTAAAATTTGGGCTCCACTCAAGAAGGTATCTATAAAAGTTACATGCCTAGGTCCATGTCTTAAGGGAAGCCATTCAGCCTGTAAAAGGATTTTTAATGATTTCATGTGACAATCATGTTGGGTAGTTTGAAATCTGTCATGTGGAATCAGAAGGAGGACTTATTTGTTTTGTAGATAGAAACCTGAGCTAGTATCAACACTGGGATAAATACCAGAAACACGTTTGTTTGATATAGATAAAAGCTTTTTAAAACCTTAGATCAAATTACAAACACTAAGAAGCTAATGTCCCAGAATACAGATGGTAGGAGGCGGGGATGCAAAAAAGACCTCCCTCCTTCCTTACAAAGTTTCCCAAAGACACGGCCTGTAAATAACTCGACACATGTGACGACAACCCCAGAATAGAATTCTGGGGAGGAGCAAAGAGGACCTGGGCCCACTTTGCTGCTGGAAGCTCCCTCCACCCACAGCTGCTCTCGGGGGATGGGTGGGAAGTCAAAGAAAGACTGGAGACACAAATGTGCACATCGCTGAAAAGAGTTACTACTGAATGAAGTAGAGCAACGAGTCCAAGAAACACAGAATAAACCCAAGTAACACGTATCGATGGGATACAAAATAAGGCATGTGGCAAGAAAAACAAAAAAAGCTGTGGAATTTTCCAGAACCACAGGGCAGTTACAGAGAGATGACTTCTACTTCGAGAGATGATTTATACTTGGAGATTTCACCCGTTAAGGACCGGCTAATGCCGCCCAGGAGGACCTCGGTCTGTAGCAAGGTGGAGTTAGAGATGTCTTAGCCATGCCCATTCAACTGCAGGGGTTTACAATTAAGTGTACATCCTTAGTCTTACGATCTAAGGCTTTAGGCTGGGCCATCTCAAAAAGTAAGCAACCACATCCAAGGCCCTTCCACTGCTCACCGTATCCCATCTCAACACTAGTTGTAAGCCTTTGATTCCCATCAAAATGTGCGGGAGTCAGGGCTGGGAGTACTACTGAGGGCTCATCTTCCTATAGGAAGTGCTTCTCTTCCGCAAGCCTGAACAAGCCACCCAGCCTGTCCACACAGGCAGTGGGGCTGGAAACCATCATCTCGGGGTAGCACAGGAAGCCCGTGCTTCTTGACTGTAAGGCCATCTGACATGGCAGTTAAAAGACAGGATTGCAGACCCTCAGAGCTCAAACTGTGACCCTGAGTATGTCCTGTGCCAACCTCCTCCACATGGGCACTCCTGAGGGCCACTCTGCCCGATTTTCCTCTAAAGACCTTACCCCAGGCCCCTCTTGCTTTATTCCCTGGTCCTTTCATTTTTAGGAGTTCGGGATGAGGCATAGAGAATTTGCTTCTGGAGAGAAGCGGAGAGGTAAATAGAGAAAGTGACCGGAAGTGAAGGACCTGCATTTCTTCTCCTCTTTGATCCATTATTCTTAGATTTGGTCTTTTTATAGCGTCCCAGATTTCCTGGGTGTTTTGATCTTCACTCAGAGAAGGATGAAGCAAGCAAGAATATCATGCATAATTGCTCCCTAACGTGGAAGGTGCCTGGAAAAGGCTCATCTGTAGGTTTGGTGTCAATGTTAAAATGTCCATCTCAGCCCCGGGTGGACATCGAAGGTTTCACTGACATCTTCTGTCAAGAACTGAGCTGTGAGGTGCTGATGCCTCTTACATGTGCTGCCTGGGCGAGTGGAGAAGTTGAAAGATGATATTACTAGTTCCCAGGTTGAGTCACTGGAGAACTGAACCATACTGACAACTTGGATACTTTTTTTTTTGGTTTTTCGAGACAGGGTTTCTCTGTAGCTTTGGAGCCTGCGCTGGAACTAGCTCTTGTAGACCAGGCTGGTCTCGAACTCACAGAGATCCGCCTGCCTCTGCCTCCCGAGTGCTGGGATTAAAGGCGTGCGCCACCACCGCCCGGCCAACTTTGATACTTTTTAAGAAAACATTAATAACCCAAAATGGGGATGGGGGGGCTCGTAGGTTAATAAAATAACCTTGACATGTATATTTGGGAATGAGTAGCATTCATTCTATCAAAATTATTTAAAGTCATCATTCTATTCCTTGATGTCTTTAGAATATTGAATCCTGGAAAAGCTGAGATGGCAAAAGTTACCTTTATTAATGTCCTACGATCCAAAAGGTTATTTGAGATGATTCTGTATGAGCTTACGTTTTTCATCATGGTCGCAAAGAACAGACTGGTTTTTTTTCCAGACTTTATAGCTGAGGAAAGCAAGGAACATGTAACCCAGACAAGCTGCCCAACGCAGGCAGTGGTCACCTGAGATTCTACCCTGTGATCTACTCCTAAATTCTGTATTTGTGACACGGTGCTGCCACTTAGTTGATCTGAAGGAGCCTCCTGAACTGGGCCAGAGGTCTAGCCAGTTAAATAATACAGAGTCTGTTGGTACAGGAAAAACAAATTTCACTCTATCCCATCAGGACAGAGGGTTGGCCTAGAATTACAAATGTTTTCCACTGGAAGGAAAAAGACATCATTGGCTTGGAAGTTGGATCAGCCACGGAGACCAGGGAACTGGAATGAGGAACAGTACGTCAAAGTCGATCAGATCATAGACAAAGCACCGAAACTATCAGAGTTATAAATCCACCCAGGAGGCCGTAGGAACAGCAAGGACATGTGGAGTGTGGGTGGCAGAAGCCAGAGTGCTGCTGGAGTCCGGAACGCTTGGGGTTCGTTTGTTTCCCACTTTTGTCAAAAGTCTGTTCCGAACTTCCAAACGATGACTGAACCCAATGGCGCAGACCCGAATCTCTAGCTCAAACTTTAAGAGTTTTCCTCACCTTGTAAGTGAATACAAAATAATAAAATGTGAAGAGGGAGCAACTGTAGCATTAAGGTTTTTTTTTGTTGTTGTTGTTGTTTTTAAGTAAATGGCTCCAATCACTGTCTCTAGTGATTCCCAACACAGCTAGAAATACCACAGAGGAGGGGCTTCCAAGCCAAATGAATTAGTACCTTAAAAGTTCTTTCTGCTATTCTCAAATTGTTGAGTAAGAGGAAAAAGTTGTCCTCTCATGGAACAGGGCTCTGCCCGAGTGAAGCACGGGTTTTGCTGCGTTACCGGGAGCACCCTGTGCCCAAATGCCCTAATCACACATCACAGTTTTTCCTACTTTACAAGTACCAGCCTCGCCTGAAGAAAATGGATGTGTCAGACATCATGTACTTCGGAATGGCTAAAAATAACTTCCGAAATTAAAATCCCTGGAGATTTCAGCTCTGGAGTGGCAGGGATTCGGAAACCAGATGCTCAGTAGGCTCTTTGAAGCAGAGAGAGTTGGACAGCGCCAGCTTTAGTCCTGCGAGGACAGAAGGAGCAAGCCTCTTCATCTCACTGTCCCCGCCCCCCCTCTGCCAGCCTGTATCATCCCCGCAGGGATGCATTAGGTCTTCCTGAGTGCTTCCTTGATTCACTGGCCTCTTTTGGAGCCACTTGCCAAAGACAGCTTATTTAGCTGTGGGTGGTTATGGTTGCTGCATTTTTCTCCACTCACAGATAACACCACAGTGTGCTCCCATACAGAATGTATCAGCATTCTATTACTTCAGGGATTCTTGTCCTCGGTAAGAGCATCCCATATGTTATGAGTTCTTGGGAATTCAGAGGAACAAATATATGGAAGGTTTTCCTGAATATGGTTGGAATGATGTAAAATAGAAGGCAGGAACACGCACACACATGCACGCAGGGGTAGACACACATGTATTGGAGAGTGTGTATGTAGGTATACATGCAGAAACTAGAGGAAGATTGTGTGTGTCTTTCTTAACAGTCTATTGACTTAGAATCTTTCTCTGGGCTTTAACTTCAGCATTTCAGCTAAGCCGACTGCCAGTGAGCTCCTGGGATCCCCGTGTATCGAGCCCCCTGTGCTGACACCTGCAGACATGGCCAGCCTCTATGTGGATCTCAGGATTCAAACTCAGATCAGTGACCTGTGCAACAAATGAGCTTCCTGACTAGGCTGTGACTCCACCCCCGGGACCCTATTTTTGAATGTGTGCTTCCAACAGCAAAATAAGACTTGAAAACATGCGTTTTGGACTAAGTGATGCCAAGAAACAACATATCTAGTCTCTAGGAAGCAGCCATCCCTTTCTTGTAGCTGGATTATGTTAAATAAATTTTCCAATCCATAAACCTAGGTGTACTCCTCCATTGTTGCATAGCCAATGCCTAGAACACTGTCTCAATCCAGCAGGACAGTCAGACATTTTATTGTTCTAGAAACGACACATGCAGCCAGCACTTTGGTGAGTGCAGGGGTAGAGCGGGAGCAGAAGGACTGTTCCTGACCAGCATAGACTCTTCCAGTCAGTATTAACCAGGATGGACCAACAGAGGAGGGAAGGGCTTCTGAAATTAGGGGATGCTAAAATTTTTCACGGAAAGATGTAAAGAATTTCATGTTCATAACACCAACTGTCCAAACTTTTGGGGGCTTTATTTGAACCTCTCATCAGTTTCTCCATCACAATGGGCAAAGTGGTAGCTACTGCCTGGTTCTCAGGTAGGTGGCATTCACCGTTAACACTCATCGTATGAAAGCTGCAAGGTGCTTTCTGTGAACTCATGATGCTGCATTTTATGGAAAGAATAGAGAACAACTGCATGGGGCTGTTGAACACACCGACTCTGAATTACTTCTCCTTATAAAAACCATTAGGTAAGCGTAAGCACTGCCATGTTTTGTGAGTGAGGAAATGGAAGAGGAGAATTAACTGAGGTAATGAGGAACTGTAAATTATTATGTCCACATGTGTATACAGTCTCCTTTCTCTGACGTTAGTAATTTCTCACATCTGTGGCTATATCCTACTATATCATACTATATCATACCTGTATGTCACTCCAGCTTAAAAGGCGTATCTTAGCTAAAATGCTGCTTATTACGTGTTCTAATAACTTTCTGTGGTGTAGGAGGGTCCTTCTGTATTTCTGTTGCTTTCATTGGTTGAATAAAGAAACTGCCTCGGCCTTTTGATAGGGCAAGCTCTTAGGTGGGCAGAGTAGACAGAACAGAAGGCTGTGAGAGAGAAGGCACTGGGGTAGATGCCATGTTCCTCCAGCCCAAGATGGACTTTGATTAGAATCTTCCCGGTAAGCCACGGCCACGCGGTGATACACAGATTACTAGATATGGGTTAAACTAATATGTATAAGAGGTTAAAACTAATGGGCCAGGCAGTGATTTAATTAATACAATTTCCATGTGGTTATTTCAAATGTAAGCTAGCCCAGCGGCCGGGAGTCGGGCAGGACGGAACAAAGGGTCCACGTTCCTCTCAAGTGCTGCGAACACAGCCCGCACCTCTTACTACATTTCTGGAAGGACGTAATGCTGTTTGCCCTTGTTCCATACTTAAGAAAACACCTAACAATCACTATGTGTCAGCTTCTGCTACAGACCACTGGTTCTGAACCCTCGTGGGACTGGGTTAGATGTTAGTCGCATGAGCATCATAATACTGTGTATCACGTAATAGCCACCGTCATGTGGTCATATTACCAAAGGAAACAGAGGAGAGCTGCATAAAGTTGGACAGAACTAAGCAGTATGTAAATACTGATTAGAACAACTATTGGGGTTGTGTTTTGGGTTTAGCAGATAGTGTAGAAAGTCCTTACAACACTTAGCCCTGGGTAGGTGAGTTTCCAGTTATCTGAAGTCATTCATATCCTACACTGGATATGAAGAGCCCAGAGTTGTTTTTTTAGAGGCTATGGCATCATTTGCTTACCTTATTCATCCAATTGACCACAACAAATCCAAAATTATCAGTATCACTCTGCAGCCTGCTGGATGGTTATAGTCAGGAAGTAAAAGCAATGTTTCCTGATTCCATTTAATTTTCCAGGAACGTTTCTCTGGATTACAATAAGTGAAGGGAATTGGAAAACCATTTGTTTTTAACAAGCTTTTTTTTTGTTACTGGTTTCGGTTTTCAAAACCAAAGTACAAATAGCTTTCAGTCAACGTCTAGGACCTGCAGTTTCCTCAGAAGTCTGTGCAGCATGGCACATGGGCCGGCCCTGACGATGGTGTCAGGAAATAGCACAAGGAAGACAAAGACAAAGAAGGGCGGGGCCTATGGCTGACATGCTGCCAGTCTGGGCGGGGCCTATGGCTGACATGCTGCCTGTCTGGGCGGAGCCTATGGCTGACATGCTGCCTGTCTGGGCGGGGCCTATGGCTGACATGCTGCCTGTCTGGG
>JAQHUG010000268.1:1417932-1449723 GCA_028555095.1 Dicrostonyx torquatus | reverse complement strand
GGGAGGAGCCTATGGCTGACATGCTGCCTGTCTGGGCGGAGCCTATGGCTGACATGCTGCCTGTCTGGGCGGGGCCTATGGCTGACATGCTGCCTTCCAGTTTCATTTAAGTCTTACAGTCCCTCGGGTGGGGGAGCAGCAACAAAGACTGGGGATATTCAGAATCCTAGGTGATAAATGGATGTAAAACTGAGGAGTGAGAGCCAAGGCAGGGGAAATAACTGCTTCCCAGTTCTGTGGATTTGTTCTCTTTGTGTGTACTGGTGAGCACCGACACGTTTAAGATCAAATTCAGAAGTTAGAATCATTAGTATCCTCTATTAGTGTTGCCATTTCCCCGCAATTAACACATACGCACAATCAGAACAACCCCTCTCCCTGCTCTGATGTCACAGAAACAGAGCACACAGCCTAAGGTGCGTTTGACCAGCACAGAACCATTCTTCCTATTGAAAGCAGAGAGATAAAATCGAGAAACCTCTCAACCATTTTTAACACCATAAATTTAAGTTTAAGGCAGACCAAACCCAAGCGCTAGTGGGGAAAATAAGGACAGCTGAAAAGGAATACTCCAAAATCAAATGAGAGATGGCAAAAAAACAGGGGTGCATGGGTAGGAACTGATTCTGCCATCCAAACAACAATCAATTAATGAAATAGAGAATAAAAGAAGGGAATTTGTGAACTCTACAATTGAAAGTTCATGTCCAATGAAGCCTCAGCAACCTACCTTCCTGCAATTATATATAACACTATATATACACATGTGTATATATATACATACATGTATACATACATACACATGTGTATATATATAAACAGATAGTGTGAGGCCATTGTAAGGGAGTTAGATTTTGTGAGCCACCATGTGGTTTCTGGGCCATGTGGTTGTTAGGAATTGAACTCAGGACCTTTGGAAGAGCAGGCAGTGCTCTTAACCACTGAGCCATCTCTCCAGCCCAGGAGTTAGAGTTTGTGTATTTATTGTAGACCTATTGTTTCTATCCGTCATGTGAGGGTAATAATGAGGAAAGACTCTGCAGCGGCTCCTTCTTGAAAGAGACAAGATTTGAATCTAAATGGAAGTATCATTTCAGGCTTTAAAGATCATGAATTATATAAATCCAAGGGCATAGGTATCCTATAAAATACAGTGACTTGAATATAAACAAAAAATATACTACGAGTCAAGTCTTGGGTAGGAAATCACAAATCTGGGAAACAGACTAGTCATAATGCTGTTGAGAATACAAATGTGGGATAATAGGTCATGAGGCAGCAAGAACCTGACAGTTCTCCAGGGAATGGTGCTCTCTGGGTATTGGAAAAGACAACTTCTGCAGATTTGTAACTATTAAGTCAGGATATGGTACACTAATCATTGTTAATGTTTTAGCAAAAAAATTACCTATCAATGCCACATATAATATTTTAAGAAGTAAAACAGTAGTAAATGAAATGGAGGAGTAGGGATGAATCTAGTCAGGATGGAGAAGATATTGCTTCATGTTTGAGGTATAGAAGATTAGCTCAGTTAAAATGACTACAGGATGCACATATTTGAAGGGAAAAACCGAGAGGCCTTGGCGACTTGGTATAGGGTAACATCTATGAAAAATTGTGAGTAAAACTTATGTACTGTTGGTTTTAGTTCGAAGCATAGAATGGTTGGAAGGATTAAGTAGCTTAGCTCATGGTTACTGCTTTGGTTTGTTACAACCACTATGAGTACATGAAAAAAATTAAATCCATCTTTGGTGTGTGTGTGTGTGTGTGTGTGTGTGTGTGTGTGTGAGAGAGAGAGAGAGAGAGAGAGAGAGAGAGAGAGAGAGAGAGAGAGAGAGAACATGCACAGTTGGAGATTAGAGGACAGCTCGGGAAAGTCAATTCTCTTGTTAAACCATGTTGGTCGCAGAGACCAAACTCAGGTCAACAGTAAACAAACACCTTTACCCACCAAACCACCTTGATGAGCCACTGCTACTTTCATATAATTGGAAAAATTATATATGGCCAGCAACTAGATGACACGGTAAATAGATTAATAGCCTAATGATTTCATATTTTAAAGTTTTGTGTTTAGATTTTATTCTCAGCCCTCCTCAAATCTTCTGAGAGCAACCCCACTTCCCTGACCACCCAACTTTTCATTCATGTTTTTTGGTAATTTATCAAGATGAATATCAAGACGAATTTGTATCTATCTAATATTTATGGATATGTGACCTTCCACTTCAGTATGGTGAACCTATCATGGGTTGTACTCTTAGAGAAAACTGACTTTTCCTCCCTCAGAACCTAAGAATTGCCAATAAATCTATGGCTAAGAGAGATTTCGTGGCCAGCTTCCCTCTCATGTTGTGGTATGGTCTCACTTTGCCTTGCATGGATCTTAGCACGCTGTCACAACTACTGGAGTTCCTGCCAAGTCCAGGAGACACTGTTTCTCCATCATCATCCAGTTCCTCGGGCTCTCAACAGTCTTTTCATGACTCTGTCACAGTGACTCCTAAGCCTTGGGAGGGGGGGTTGTGGTGTACAAGTTCCATTTACAACTGAACATTTTCCGGTCTTATTCTTTGTGCCTTGGTCAGTTGGGTATCTCTGTCTTCATCACCATCTACTGAAAACAGAAGCTACCCTGATGAGGGCTCAAAGATATAAACTATGGATTTAACAAAAAGTCATGAAGTGTCAGTGTAATCTGATGTCCGTTGGCAAAAATGACAGTAATAGGTTCTCTCCTAAGGCATAGGCCCTGTGCAGCCAGTCGTAAGTTCTTAGAGCAATAATGGTGCCAGGTTTGAGTAGGAGTAAAAATCCAATCAGAAAGCAGTTGGGTTCTCCCTTGATGTTTAGGCACAGTTGCACCAGTGGGCAAGCCTCATTGAGGGGATCACTTTTATAGTTCACAGGATGCTGACCACCCATGGTTAATTCTCTGTTCTGGTTGCATTTATAGCACCTTCCAACACTATGAAACTTGTCCAGTAAGCATGAAGCGTTAAGGATAGTCAAGACGGATTCTTAAAAACACTGCGATCGCCAACAATTATAACAATAGTCACCACACTTTAAAACACCTTAGAATACTCTATTTTTTCCCATTATGACTTAATACCATGTTGTTTCATCAAACTTCAGTTATAGAGGTAGGTAGATCAGCAATATACCTAACCAAGTAGTATTAAGAATACTCAGAAAATGCACCTAGAGCTTGGAAAGGGAATCCTATGATAGTGAGTATGGGCCACACTCTAAAGTTTGGATTAAAGAATCTTGGAGACACTTCTATAGATACGCTCTGCCATTCTGAGACTTTAATGATCAAGCTGTTAATCATGACTCTGCAGTTTTATAGAACTCCAAGCCCCTTTTATAGTTTCAGAATCCACATATTATAGTTCTTGTTTTTAAAAATACTGCATATGTCAATAAATCAATACGCACATAGCACAGTATTACTTATGTATGTAATTAGTATGGTCTCATAGTAAAAATACTTTCCAAACTGCATTAATGTAACAGAGGAAATTCATATTCCTTTTAGAGGCTTATTTGCACTGGAAATGTATTTTGCAGCCTAGAAAAATGAGAAATAGTTATGTTAAAATAACTTGTAAAAAGTTATTGGACAGAAGCCAAAATATGAAACTTACCTTCCAACTTTTTAGAATCCTCATTATTTCTGCACAGTTACAAACAGCGTTACAGGTTTTCTTTGTAAGAAGTCAAAACTAGGGCAAATCATGTTATCTCTGAAAGATCTGGTCAAAGCTTAACAGCTCCTGGGATCATAGGTTATACGAGATCTATTCCCAGACAGTTAAAGGCAAGCAATTATGTCTGCCTTTAGCAAGGTGCTTTGGTTGCAAGCCTCTTGGTAACAGAGATGCAGTTAAGCACGCCCTTGCCTGATGACGTGTGTTACTAAATTCTCGTGCTCTTTCTCACCTTCATCTCTGCGTACTTTCTGAAATTATTACTTTTTGAAAAGATAGGGGGAAAGGTCCACATTCTCTGTGACTGCAAGCTTCATGTGGTAACTGAGATTATACACTAGGATATACATTAGGATATGAGAATAGGCATCACATCCAGGAAACACAGTGATTCTTGCTTAAAGAACATAATAAAAAATCTTACGTGTGTTTTCAGCTATTTGTTTTGGTATATGAAACTCGCAACTCTGCATGTTCCTCCTTTGTCATATCAGTTATAGACGGTGCTTATAAGAATGAATAGTCCTCCCATGTGTATCTTGGTACCTGGTATAGCAGCATTCTATAAAGTATAGTTATTGGGAAGCTACATCTCAGAGTAAAATCATTAGACCTGGCTTTGGGTTCTAGCTACCTTTGGGTTTGTGTGTCAGAGCATGATATGTGTCCAAGAATAGCCTCCCAGAATTCCACATTTCTCATCTATATGCAGAAAAAAATAAAATCATTTTTGTTGGAAAGATTTGAGAACAAATGTAGACAAGACCTTATCGTGGTACTCATGGTTTAACAAGTGGGAAATAAGTGATGGTGAGTAAATGTTCTTAGACGATCCCCGTAGATAAGTAATGCATTAGGACATTGGTTAGTGAGTTGTAATATGTTTCTGGAGCTAGTAAGATACAAACGTATGGACTCGGTTGCTTAAGTTTCTGAAACTGATTTTCTCGTGGTTCTGAAGGCTGAAAGTTTAAGGTTATGCTGTCAGCAAGTTTAGCTTCTTCTGAGGCGTCTTTGCATAGTGAGCAGATGGTAGGCTGATTTTTTTTTCCATGTCCTCACATGGCCTTTCCAGTTCTTGAGCATTACTGAAGTCTTAGCCTCTTTTTATGAGAATAGTAGTCATCCTAGGTTAGGGCTCTCCCTTTATCACCTCATTTCACCTAATTACCTCTGTAAATTTTCTGACTCCAAAGTACAATCAAGATGAGAATTTGAGGTCTCAATTAATTGATTGGGATGTTAGCCTATTGGAATACTTGCTGATAAAATAATGCGTTATTTCAAAGTAGGGGCAATCAAGGAGAATTATATATTGCTTTCCTGAAGCTCCCTTACATTCGTAAAGAGGGATTTTATACAATACATTGTCTCAGATTTGCCTGAAAGAAAATGGTCCATCTGAAAAAAAGTTCTGCTGGACACAAACAAATATAAAGTTGTGATGTTAAACACAATTACAAAGCAGTGTACTTAAAAACAGCAGTGTTAGCTTCCACACAGAAAGCTCATGTTATTGGATTGGCATATATAGTTTTCTGTGGCTATTATTAATTGGCTACTATTAGAAATTAACACAAACTTAGTGACATAAAATGATGCAGATATACACTTTTCCAGCTCTACAGGAAAGATATTTGAAAAGGTCATGGTTACTATAAAAGTTGATGTGCCAGTAAGAATTTTCCTGCTTCTGGATCCTCAGTGGACAATACCTATCTGTGCTGTTTAGTGGTATAGGAGGGTCCTTCTGTATTTCTGTTGCTTTCATTGGTTGAATAAAGAAACTGCCTCCGCCTTTTGATAGGGAAGCCCTTAGGTGGGTGGAGTAGACAAAACAGAAGACTGGGAGAGAGAAGGCACTGGGGCAGACGCCATGTTTCTCCAGCCCAAGATGGACTTTGGTTAGAATCTTCCCGGTGAGCCACGACCACGCGGTGATACACAGATTACTAGATATGGGTTAAACTAATATGTATAAGAGGTTAAAACTAATGGGCCAGGCAGTGATTTAATTAATACAATTTCCATGTGGTTATTTCAAATGTAAGCTAGTCCAGCGGCCGGGAGCCAGATGGGACGCAGCAAAGGGCCCGCGCTCCTCTCAGATGCTGTGAACACAGCCTGCACCTCTTACTACAGTTTAAAACTCTTAGACCATACTACAATTTTCAGCCCATGTATTTTATTCATCTCTCTTCAAAGCATGTCATTGTAACCTCATCACATCTCCAGTGCCTTCTTCTTGGTAAGGACCCAAGTTTGCCTTGGGCCAACCAGATCATCTACTATATTCCTCCCACCCTGAGAGCCTTAGTTGAATCATAAGTAACATGCTTCTTCTGCCATTTTAGATAACAAAGATGACCCTTGATGGTGGAAGATATAAAATAATTCCCACACTAGTTCAGAATTGCCTATAATACAGGGTTATCTGTTTAGGGGAGGCTTACTGATCATTATCCTGAAACATAATCCTCTGCATGAACAGGGAACAGGAACACAGTGTAGCAGCTAGAAGTGAGAGCCGGAAGCAAGAGAATGAGAGCAGGCTTTACAGCTGAATTTATAGTATAAGAGACCATGCCCAAGTGGGCTGGTACCTTAAAGGCTGTTGACTGAAGGAGAGGAAGGAGCTCCCACAGCAAACACGCCCCAGTAGTACAACATGCACAAAGACACAGGACCACTGTTCTATTTTCCAGAAGATCTAAGGGTCTCAATCCATGAGGTATCAGCGAATCCTAAAGCCCTACTCATGAAGTGATTGAGCCAAACCAAGACAAATATTTCATTTCCACCCATCGCATTCTCTTCCTTTTCTTCTGCCTCATGCAGACATTGAAGTGGGCAGTATGTCATGCTCTGTGAATTGCACAAGGACAGTTTCTGTTAACACACACACACACACACACACACACACCAAACAAACAAACCCTAACAAGTAAACACCCAATGGAACAAACAGCAAGAAATGTGACATGAAAAAGTAAGGTAGAGGTACTCACTGACCACCCTGATTGCCACGTTGGAGTTTCCAGAACCCACTTGGCAGAAGGAGAGCACAGGCTACTGAAATTTATCTTCTGGCTTCCACATGTGCCCCATGGTATGTGCACCCTTCCCTTATACAAAACAATAAAATGGTACAAAACAAATGGTTTTATAAAACCAATACATGAGAATAAATCTGCATAAAATAATGTGGTTTCACGTGGGCTTTATGTATATATGCATTACACAACGGTTAATTTATTTTAAACATATATTTCCTCAGTCAGCACCATTTACTCATGGTGAAAGCACTGAAAACCTACCCTGTTAATTTTTAAGCTCCGTGGTCACTATTTACAATCCCAGTGCTACTCAGAACCCACCAAAGCATGGGCAGAACTGGAGATCATACTCAATGAAAGAATCAGACACAGGACGACAAGCATCCCATGACTTCATCCATTTGCAGGGACTGAAAATGCTGATTTCATAGACGTTGGCACTATAATGGTGCTTACAGAGCAAAGCAAAGCAATGAAGTAAGGTTGGCCAATAAGAACTAAGATGGGGCAAATAGGATGTATTAAGGTTCTCTAGAGAACAGAGCTGATGGAACTAATTTACCCGTATACAAATGGGTAGTCAGATTTTGCCTGTCAAAGTCCAAGAATCTAATAGTTGCTCAATCCATGAGGCTGGATGTCGCAGCTGGGCTTCGGTATATGTCAGAGTCCGGAAGAAGCTCTAGTACCAGCGAAGCAATGGACTTGAGGGTTAGCAAGAAAAGAGCAAAAGTTTCTTTTTCCTGTAATACGTTGTCACCAGAAGGTGTGGCCGAGATGAAAGGTGAATCTTCCAAACTCGAATGGTACAAGAAGAAAAAATACCCTAACCTCAAAACAGTTTGGACTTTAGTTAGTTCCTCATGTAGACAAGTAGATAACGAATAATATCTATAAAGTAGGATTAAGACACAAAGTTCTTTTTTTTCTTTCCGTATCCATTGATAATGGCATGGGGACCTATCTCCTCTGCATGTATAGGCTTTTTGGGAACCTAGTCTATATGGATGCACACCTTCTTGGGCCAGGATAGAGGGGGGAGGGCCTTGGACTTCCCACAGGGCAGGGTACCCTGCCCCCTCTTAAGGAAGCAGGGGGAGGGAGGAGGGGTAGTGGGGGAGCAGGAGGGGACTGGGAGAAGGAGAGGAAGTGTAAATTTTTGAATGTAAAAGATAAAAGAATATGGGAAAAAAAGACTGAAATTAAAAGGAAGTCAACTACTTCCATAACAAGCCTTAGTGTAAAATAAGCAAAATTAGTAGAAATATAAAATAACCAGTCTTAGAACTGCTCACAGTGTTCTGAAGCCTGAGTAAGAGCTTCATAGTGGATATCCTAGAAGAGAGGGTACCTTCCCCCAGTGGGTTTGTGTTGTAATTAGGGGAGAGGTGTGTGCAGATTGTATGTTCTCCAGCCGCCGCTGGTCGCCTGCACCCGAAATAACCACATGACAAACTGGATTCATTTAAATCCTGCCTGGCCCATGATCTCTAGCCTTTTCTTGGCTAGCTCTCACAATTAAACTAACCCATTATAAAAGTCTGTATGTCACCACAAGGTGGGTGACCTACCAGACGAATCTACAGTACTTCCCTCTGCACCGGGGGCCTCATGGCAACTGGCCCACTTCCTTTCTTCTCCTCCCAGAACTTCCGTTCTGTCTATTCCACCCACCTAAGGGCTGACCTATCTTACAAGCCAGGCAGAGTCTTTATTCAACCAATGAGAGTGGTACAAAATACAGGAGAACACTCCCACATCAGGTTTGTACAGGTGGTACGATTGGTTTAGGAAAAAAAAAACATTATTCATATTCACCCCTGGACTGAAAGGACTCAGTGGCTAGAACCTGAGGCCCGGACTGTTGTCATCAGATACAGAGAGACACAATTAGCTGAGCGCACAGGAGAGAAACATCTACCCTTCAATGTCTATGTCTCAGTTAGCACCTTTATTTTTAATAACAGAGGCGTGACTGTCGTGGGAGCCCCATGACAATTAGTTCCTAGCTATCATGGATAGAGCAGGTTAGACCTAGTTTTTAGCCCCTGGGAAGCAGACACCAGAGAGAAGGTTTTCCCTGTTCTCCTTGTGCATAGAGTTGAAAGTAGAATGTTATTCTTTACATCCCCAGAGCAAATGCAAACGTTAAGAATGAGACCGTGTGTGAATCTGTTTAAGAAAGATTAGTTTTCAAACAGAAGACAGGCCAGCAGTGAGCAGAGGAGGCAGAGGAGAGTGGTCAGTCTCCCGTACCATTTTGTTTAAAATGAACTCTTCTTCTCTCTTATAGGTCTCACTTTTCACAATATTTAAAGGATGAAATGATTGATAGTTACATAAACATGACAGTGGTCTCTTTTCTCAATGGGTCGAGTCATTCCTGTGATTTCCCCTACAGGTGTCACGGATCATACATGCAGCTCCACCTCAGTCACAGGTAGAGTTTTCCTAGCCCTGTTTTCCTCAGCTACACACAAACCACCCGTGATGATAATAATCAGATGCCCTCATCGATATGGGCATTTTAAGAGGCTCTACCTAAGGATTACTTTAGCTTCAAACACAGAACTCTGCAAATACCATCTTAAGAAACTGCCACTTTATGCCACTGATTCCGACAGAGTCTCCGCTCAAATATTGTGTGTCTCAAACACGCGTTGTGAGTTATTTTTCATCAGCAAATCTTAGCGGAGTTAGCCCTCTATTCAATCCGCAAATGGGGCATCATACCTATTTTCTACAAACCAATTGATGTCAGATCCTTTTATTGGAAATGCCTATTATTTTATGCTGTGAGCAATAGTTTATTCACAAGTATTTCTTTCTGCTTCTGCTCGGCGTCTAATTACTTATCACTTCCAACAGTATGATATTGCTTGCTTGCTGGACGCGAAAGCTCTTAGACGGTATCCGACAATGGAATCTATTGGTTAGTTTCAATTTCTGCTGTCATAATTTGTTTTCACAGTAGTTGCAAAGAGGAAAAAATTATTTCTCCCTAATTAGGTGTGTGTAACACAGGGAAGGTTAGCAAAAGTTTGAAGTCCCACGTTTTACTGCCAGCTACGCTAGGTAGTTTCTTGTCACCTTGACACAAAGTAAGATCATGTTGTCAGAATGAATGTCAATTGAGAAAACGCTTCCTTCACATTGGTCTGTGGACTTCTCTATGTGCAGGTTCTTTTTTTAATATTTATTTATTTATCTACTATGTATACAATATTCTGTCTGTGTGTATGTCTGCAGCCCAGAAGGTACCAGATCTCATTACAGATGGTTGTGAGCCACCATGTGGTTGCTGGGAATTAAACTCGGGACCTCTGGAAGAGCAGGCAATGCTCTTAACCACTGAGCCATCCCTCCAGCTCCCTATGTGCAGTTTCTTTATTAACAATTGATGTCGGAAGACCTAGCCTTACTGTGGTTTGTGCCACCCTTGAATTGATAGACCTGGGACATTATACAAAGCCAATCATGAGCAGGTTTCCTGCTCTGCTTGAGTTTCTGTCTTGTTTCCTTTTGATGGTTTGTAAGCCCAACAAACTCATTCCTCATCAACTTTTAACCATGGCAATTTTCATAGCAATAGAAGAGAAACTAGAGCACCAGCTGAGGTGATGGGTTATAAGATTTTTGTGTGAGGCAGATGTCCTCCAATGTTCTCAAATACATTGAACTTAAAGCAGAAAGAGCCAGAGACACATTACACGCTCTCTTCAAGTTCCTGGGTGAAGTTGGAGAAGCAGTGGAACTGGGAACCAAGAGTTGTCCTGCTGTAAGGATAGAAACTTGAGGGGCTGGAGAGATGGCTCAGTGGTTAAGAGCACTGCCTGCTCTTCCAAAGGTCCCGAGTTCAATTCCCGGCAACCACATGGTGGCTCACAACCATCTGTAATGAGGTCTGGCGCCCTCTTCTGGCCTGCAGACATACACACAGACAGAATATTGTATACATAATAAATAAATAAAAATAAATAAATATTAAAAAAAGAATAGAAACTTGATCTGTTGTCATCGAGGAGGAGACATTAAGGATCTATGACCAAACAAGGCCCAAACAAGGAGTGTCTGGTTTTCCCTTTGTATTTTGACTCCTACATCAGCCAATGTTTTTAGGAGTAAATATTGTCTCCATCTACAGCTTTTCTTTTCTCTGGATTTAGGTTCATGATAAAGTCACAGCTGGGAGGACTGTCACAATGCATCCTGGGTGGCCACTTATGTTAGGACTTCTCAGTGTGAAGTCGGCAGAATTGAGCTCTTATTTTCCTTTTATCAGTTGAGAAATACCTTTTTCTGTGAAAATTTATAATTTAAAGACGTATGTAATAGACTTTAATTTTTATTTTCTCAATGAGACTTTTTTTTTACATACGTAAATCTATCAATGTAATCCATCATATAAATAAACTGAAGGGAAAAAACCATATGATCATTTCACTGGATGCTGAAAAGGCATTTGACAAAATTCAACACCCCTTTATGATAAAGGTCTTGGAGAGATTGGGGATACAAGGAACATATCTAAATATAATAAAAGCAATATACAGCAAGCCAACAGCTAACATCAAATTAAACGGAGAGAAACTCAAAGTGATTCCACTAAAATCAGGAACGAGACAAGGCTATCCACTCTCTCCATATCTCTTTAATATAGTGCTTGAAGTTTTAGCAATAGCTATAAGACAACATAAGGAGATCAAGGGGATTCGAATTGGAAAGGAAGAAGTCAATGAGACTTTTGTTCAATATGAATGTCTACAACAAAGGAGACTCTTATGCTGCCTTTAGGACAACAAGAAAAACAATGAGCACACACGCGCACACGCACACATATATATCATACATATTCATATATATTCTTATTGAACTTCGTAGCTGGTATTGCTGAACAGGATATGAAGAGGCTCTATGGGGACAGAGGTTTACACTTGCGTAGAAAGTCACAGAAAGTTGGGTTATCACGGGAATCCAGGTCAGTGGTACCAGTAATACACGCTTGGACACTCAAAGACACCTGCCCACAGCAGTTCCTTTGATGCTAGTGTTTAGCATGCGTCTGGCCTCGGTGCCCTCTAAATATTAACTACGTGCACATCTTTCTATTATACTACTTAATTCAAATGATTTGCCACTTATTACATGAAATGAATATTCCTAATTTGAATGTTCCTCAGTTTCAAATTGCATTTGCACTTAGCATGTGTATTTATTGTAGCTGATAGAATGAAGCTTTCCAAGTTGTAAAGGGGCAGATAATAATCAGTTTCATATATGCACTTACTGACGTGACATTATACTAAATTCAAGTGGGCACTAGAGACTATCAGGCATTTTCCTGTTTGAAAGAGTCAAATTTCCAATTTGAATATTGCTGTAATTCAGGCTGGAATAGACATTCAGTGGAAGTGAGGGGAATTTTAATTATGTACTTATCAAAGCTAAATATCCAATTTAAATTTTAAAATATTTAAGAGACCAACAATTCTAAGATATCAATAAACAAGGGACATGCTGCAATATTGCTATTTTCATGGAAATAATTTTCTCTTTAATCCAAATTTACTAATTTCTTGAAGGCAAAGCAATGTAATGTTGTAGAAACAGCATGAAACGCAAGGACAGCAAACCTTAGTCCAAATTGAGACGCTAAGATTTCTCAAATTCATCCAAAAATGTATATAACTTTGTAATGGGAGATTATTGTTAAGACAATCATTCAAAATCATAATGTCAAAGGACTTAATCGACATGAAAGCACTCTGGGGTGGAGGGGCCGCTCAGGATTTAAGAACATACATTGCTTCCCCAAGATAAAAAAAGTTCAGTCCTCAGCACCCCCTCTGGGCTGCTCACAACTACCTGTAACCCCAGCTCCAAGGGATCCAGTGCCCTCCTGTGGCCTCCATGGACATTGCACTCACATACATACATACATACATACATACATACATACATACATACACACAGTTACACACATTGTTAAAAACAGAAAGTTAAATCTTCAAAGGAAAGACCAGGCACTCTCTAGATAAATAGTAAAATTTATCCTCTATAAAATCCTCTACCATCCTTCCTCTGTCAAAACTGGAAAGGTTTGGGTGGGCTTCTTTACATCCTCCTACCCAGACCTCCTTGGTACAGAAGTAACTGGAGCATGCAGGTGAGATTCGAGATTATTGTGTAGTTTAACGGTGCTCGCCATCTGGGCCACTCAGCCAAGAGCAAAGGTGGAAGGGAAAGATATGAGCAGAAGTGATGGAGAGCCAGCTGTTTCAATGAGCCTTTCAAGATCCTGCGGGTTTCTCCAGATTACCCACACTGTGAACCTTTAACCTCCCCGCGCCTGCTGCTGGATTCTCCCTCCCACAGCACTTTTGCTGGGAACTTTATTAATCACTTGCCACCTGGTATTCTATCTACGGCAGCCTCTTCATGCACTACATCAATCTCCATTGGTGTAGAATATGAGTGAAAGAGCAAATGACTTTAGAACCTGAATCCCGTTGGTACCCACATCGTCTTTTATATCATTCAATGAACTCCCATGGAACTCTGTGTCTTTCACCTTTTGTTATCCTGAAAATAAGGAAAGCACCAGCCACAGCCTCAGACACAGTGTTGGTGTGGGTGAACAATAGTGTAACAATGACAGCTACCAGCTTTGGAAACGTTGAGATCATTAAGTACAAGCTAATCACACTCAATGATGCAGAATACGGTTATTGGTCTAATTCTGTGTGGGAGGAAAATAATGAGTACAAGGGGCTGTACTTGATGAAGATGGCCACAGATTAATGATGGACCAGGAGGTCTGAATGCAAACCTGCGGTTCAGCCAACGTCATTCCAGTTATGTCTGTGTAATTGCTAAAGATCTCCCACACTGGGACACTGATAACCCCCACAATACCACATGATAAGCGAAAGGCTTCCTGGGGGTGGGGATGGGGCTCAGTGATGTAAGCAGCCTTGGGGTGGATGCCCGTCCGAGTTTGCTTTCTGTTGTGAGAAAGAGTACAAGGCAAAGAAGGTTTGTGAGGAAGGATGTATTTGGCTTAAATGCCCCGATCTCATTGTGTCAAGGGGCAGCAGGAACCCAAGACAGGAACTGAAGCAGAGGCCATGAAGGAAAGTTCATTTGCTCAACACAGCACCCCAAAATGTTTGCATTTCCCAAGCTACCTGATTCTCAACACTGGATAGTATATAAACATGTGAACTGGACAGTGGGAGAGGAGCTTCCCTCTCTTTGGCAATCTGTGCAGGGGACAAAGGGCATAGCCAGCTGTTGCAATGTAATTACACTACCCAGATGCTGAAGATAAGGCCAAGGGACTTTCATTATTTATTTGGAAAGTGTACTTATTAGGTATAATCACCAAGGAAAGGCAAAATTAAATAACCATAGAAAACAATTTTAAATAAAGTAATTTTAAATATTTCCTTAATATGAAAGATCTCCAAAGATACACGACTGTGAAATTAATTATGAAATGAATAAAAATGTGGAAAGGAAATGTCCGTGGCCGACATTTGTCTGCTAATTTGGCAATGGAACTCCCCAGTGCTGAAGCCTTAGAGACGTGTGCAGCGTGTCTTTTCTGACACCCAGCAAGGCTTTCATTTCACACCTTTGTATGCTCTCTTGGAAACTTCCTTCACCGCGATGACTAAGCTCACATCGCCAATCCTGTCTGAATATTTCATCCAATCCTGTAATGTTTTCTATATTTTGCAATCCTGTCATCTTACCTCTTTAAAGTTCTATAACCCACTGTCCTAAACCAGTGAGTCTTATCTCTTCGTAAGGCTCATCTTTAGAACACGCTTGCTAAAGTGGCTGTCATCATAAGGGACTCTCACTGCCTTCTGTTCCCAGCTGTAGCCCAGCTCATTCTTGGGGGTCAGCTCTATCACACGCTATTTCCAGTCATCTCAGGTCACTGTGCTGTGTGGAGAGTGATTAAGAACAGATGGATACAGGTTTGCCAGCATTGACGGCCCATTGAATTTCTCTAGTGCTAAAAGCGTAACTGGCTCACCAGACTTGGGCTACTGTATTTATCAACCCAGTGAATGGAGAGATGAATATTAAATATAGCTGCTAGAAAATGGGGCCAACTCACCCTTATTTTTGCATGATGCTTTTGAAGAAAAATTTAATGCATATGTCCTTGTATTTACAAAGGCAGCGCAGAGTGGTATAATACAGAAACAAGGCTCTATGACAGTTTATTCTTGATCGGGGGTTTCAGTGTGGACATGTATCTCAGTCGTTCTAAAGGAAAAAAAAAGGACGGTAGCAACAGTTAATGCATAGAGAAGAATTAGAATCACCATCACAGCTTCCTGAATCTTAGCAATTAAAACATTTTCTCAAATTTCAGGGTGTGTATTTAAGGCTGAACATTCGAATGAGCTGAAACCGTATTTTCTTCCTTAGTGTCACTGTCTGGGGTGGATATAATATAGGACACTTCCTGGTACTTTTTTTAGATGACAAATAAGGAGATAATGGCACAGGAGAGTTAACAATAGAATCTGAAATATTAAATTAATGTGATATTAAGTGTGCAACAACATATAAAAGATGAGTCTTGATGGCAATTAGGGAGGTTGCCAGTCTGCTTGCGGTAGAAGGCCATCTCCGCTACCTTCCCTACTGTTACTAGGAGTCTTAGTCGGGGTAGTCCTTGTGGGTTCCTGGGGGTGTCCCTGGCATCAGGTTTCTCCCTAACCCCATCAAAACGTCTCTTTTATTACTCTCAACCTCCATCCTGCATCCAACCTGCCTCTTGCACCCTGCCTGTCCAATCTGCTCCCTCTATTTCCCGTCCCTCCATCCCCTGCCACAAGTCTACCCAGGAGATCTTTTTCCTTCCCAGGGAATCCACACATCCCTCCTTGGGCCCTCCTTGTTATCTAGCCTCTCTGGGGCTGTGGATTGTAATTTTTTCATCCTCTACTCTACTCCTAATAACCGTCTGTGAGTGAGCACACACCATGTTTGTATTTCTGGGTCTAGGGTACCTCACTCACAATGATTTTTTTCTAAAGCCATACATTTGCCTGAAAATTTTAAGAGGTCATCGTTGTTTTTTTTTTTTTTTTTTTGCAGCTGAGTAGTATTTCATTGTGTGAATGTACCACATTTCCCATTATCCATTCTTCAATTGAGGGGCATCTAGGTTGTTTCCAGGTTCTGGCTATTATGAGTGATGCAGCTATGAACATAGTTGAACACATGTCCTTGTGGTATGATTGGGCATCCTGTGGGTATATGCCTAAAATTGGTGTAGCAGGTCTTGAGATAACTTGATACCCAATTTCCTGCAAAACCCTCATACCTATTTTCAAACTGGCTGTACAAGTTTGCATTCCCACCACCAGTGGAGGAGTGGTCCTTTTACTGCATGTCCTTTCCAATATAAGATATCACCAGTGTTTTTATCTTAGCAATTTCGACAGGTGTAAGATTTTTTGATTTGTATCCCTGGTATTAAGAATGTTGAGCATTTTTTTTTTTTTTTGGTTTTTCGAGACAGGGTTTCTCTGTGGCTTTGGAGCCTGTCCTGGAACTAGCTCTTGTAGACCAGGCTGGTCTCGAACTCACAGAGATCCGCCCGCCTCTGCCTTCTAAGAGCTGGGATTAAAGGCGTGTGCCACCACCGCCCGGCTGTTGAACAATTTTTTAAGTGTCTTTCAGACATTTGAGATTCTTCTGTTGAGAATTCTCTGTTTAGGTCTGTACTTTGTTTTTTTATTGGATTATCTGGTATTTTAACGTTTTCCTAATTGCCATCAGAGATCCTCTATCTATCCGGGAACTGTAAAAAGGACGGAAGTAGAGGCTGGGATTCAGGGAAGAGCACTACACTGTGCTCTGGGAGTCTTGCTGAAGAAAGGGAAAAGGGGGTTTGCCAGCCAGGAGAGGTCACTAAAGGGGAACCCACAAATTCAGCTGGCCTGAGCTCCTGGGTCATCATGAACACTAGACCAACAGTCAGGGATCCTGCATGGGACAGACCTAGGCTCTCTGCATATGGGTGGCAATCATGTAGCGTGATCTCTTAGTAAAGGTTTCTTTATTTTTTTTAAGATTTATTTATTTATTGTGTATACAGTGTTCTGTCTGCATGTATTCCACCAGACCAGAAAAGGGCACCAGATCTCATTACAAATGGCTGTGAGCCACCATGTGGTTGCTGGGAATTGAACTCAGGACCTCAGGAAGAGCAGGCAGTGCTCTTAACCTCTGAGCCATTTCTCCAGCCCCCTTAGTAAAGGTTTCTAACAGTGAGAGCAGGACCTCTCCCTGGTGCTTAATTGGCTTTTGGGAGCCTGTTGCCCCGTGTTGGAATACCTGACCCCTCCTTGACATAAGGGAAGGAACTTGGTCTTGCCTCAACTTGATGTGCCATGCTCTGTGCAACCCTGACCCTTTCTGAATGGAGAGGGAGGAGAAGTGGATGGGGTGGGGGTATATGGGAATGGGAGGGGATGGGAGGACAGGAGGGAGGGAAACTAATTGGTATGTAAGATAAATGAAAAATGTTATTTTACAATGCAAGAAAGGTGAATCCTGGCTTTTAGGATAAAAGTTAAGTTTGGTATGTATTTATTTATTTTGAATATAGTATCTACAATAATTCATTTGTGCATATAAACAATGTATTTTGATGTTATTTACCACAATCACTCCCCTTAAGTCCTCTCAGATCTGACCGCTACCTGTCCTCTCTCAACTTGTGTCCTCTCTTTAAAATATTTATTATTTTTTATGTGTGTGGGTGTTTTGTGTGAACTCATGTCTGTGTACCATTTGCTTGCAAGGAGCTCATAGGACAGCAGAGGGTATTGTATCCCTTGGAACTGGAGTTAGACAGTTGTGTGCTACTGCGTGATGTGGTCCTTGAACCCAGGTCCTCTGGAAGAGCAGTCAGTGCTCTTACCTACTGAGCCATCTCTCTACACTCTACACACACACACACACACACACACACACACATACACACACACACACACACATTTATTTTGAACCCACTGACCGCAATCTGTGCTCTCCATATGCTTGTGGGCATAAGTCCTATCAACCCGAGGGTGGCTGTCCTACCAGGAGCAGCACTTCTAAAGAAAACTGACTCACTCCCTTTCCTCTGAAGCCAACATTGTCAATACTTCTGATATGGGCATGGAGGCCCCTTCCTCTTCCATGTTAGAATTTGTCTTGGCTTCATCCAGGTCTTGTGTAAACAGCCTCAACTACTGTTGAGTACAAGAGCACAGAAGTCTGGCCTTGTCAAAAAGACATATTCAATTTGGTCCTCCCTAACTTCTAGCTCTTAGATTTCTCTCTCCCTCTTCTGTGACGGACCTTAGCTTTAGGAGGACATGGGACACAGACACGCATCTGTCTGTGATGGACCTTAACTTTAGGAGGACATGGGACACAGACACACATCTGTCTGTGATGGACCTTAGCTTTAGGAGGACATGGGACACAGACACGCATCTGTCTGTGATGGACCTTAGCTTTAGGAGTACATGGGACACAGACACGCATCTGTCTGTGATGGACCTTAGCTTTAGGAGGACATGGGACACAGACATCCATCTGTCCGTGATGGATTGTAAATGTTTTGAGGACATGGGACATCTATGTCTGTCCACTCTATAGTCTCTTTACTCTCCTTGCTCTAGCCAACTGTGAGTTTCTACACTACACACTCTTCACTGCACAAAGATTCTTCCCTTATGAGGTCTGAGAACTGTACTGATCTGTGTATAAGGATAAAATTAGAAAGCCCAATCATATTAGTTATTTAGTGATAATGTAGCTTCACCCTTGTGGTCCGTCAGCTAAACCATAGGTTCTTGGTCACATTTATAGCGCCAGGCCTGTGTCTCCTCTGTAGTACACACCTTGTATCCAATCAGAAAGCAGATGATAATTCCCATAACATCACAATATCCCGCTGTGCTGGCCGTCACTGTCATTCACAAGGTTCACAGCTGGGTAAGCACGCTGATGATTTTTCTCTCCCAGCTTCCTGCTTAGCGCCAACTGATGAGCTGACCAGCAGGATGGGAGATTCCTACTCAGTACCAACTTGGTTTCTCTGTGTCCTGTGGGTGAACCATCAGGTATCTTCAACAAAAGCATCTTACCATCATGATCCAGTGGATAAAACCAAGAAAAAATGGACCGTAGTATTTGTGTTTGTTTTTGTTTTTTGTTTGCTTGATTGGTTGGGTTTTTTGGAAGGTGTCTCTGAGACCCTTTGACTGACAAGGCAGAGGCGGTATCTCACACATGACACTGATTTGCACTTGACAGTGTATGACTTCTGGGAAAAGCATTATGCCCTGTGTATGTCCAAGAAAGAAAGATGAGAAAGAAGGATTTTGAAAAGAGGAGATGATTTAGAATAATTTTAGTCTCTCATGAAAAAAAATTCAGCTCAAGTCTAGACGATTGAGCATTTGGAAAGTAATTGGCAAGCCTGCGTGACCTCAGACATGCCTGGGTGCAGGTGCCATGCGTGTCACAATCCTGTGTTGCCACACCATTCTCTTTGATAGCCCTTATCACAGATTCTGTTTGGTTAGGTGTTCTCCCGAGCTATACAGAAAAGAAAAGCTGAGATCTTGGACCACTTAGCAATCCTGTTAACAAAATCTAATAAGAAAGATTCTGACAGAAGACTAAGAACTGTCTGCTGCTACAATACCTAGGTACTTGAGGTGTGGGTTAAGTTTAGAATACATGCCTCCATTCATAATGACACCAGAGCCACACGAAGTGGGGAAGATGTTCGCATCCCCAAAAGGCAGAGCCAAGGGGCTGGGAAGCATCCCGGAGGAAAACAGAAAAGCATCTACACAATTTAATAGGTGAGTCTTCTGTCCATAACTCTCGACAGTAGATATTATTATTGAGCTATTCCTAGTGATAAAATGTCTAATTCAGTAGCCATTCAATGTTAGTATCCATTCCCTTCTGTGGGAAGCCTATCCTCTTACCATAAAGCACCATGGAGGATGGTGTAATTCTGTGTCAGGCAATTCTCAAATCAGAACTTGCCCCACCTTTCCTGTCTCTGTGGACCCGGATACGACTCATCCTTGTTTGCTCACTCATAAAACAAGGATAATCTTTATCTTCAAATATATGAAAATTGAATTTTAATATGCATGTAAATCATAACCTTGGCATGTAACTGCTCAATAATTGGTGAACGGTTTAATAATTAATTGTTCCTGCAAACTGATTTCTTTTGAAACACAGGTGTTGCCTCTTCTCATCCTCGAAGAAGCCAGCAGGACGTAATAAGATCTTCATGTCACAGAGGATACTGAGGCATTGAGACACGGGTTCACACTGCTAGTACATGGCCGAGACAAGCTTTAAACATGTATCTATGACCCCCACTTTTAAATTTTACCATATTTTAGTCATATCTCCTATCCAGATAGAGGCAGGATCATGCTGTTTAATGATCCTGACTAAAAATATAAAACAAAATTGTACCAGTTCAAGTCACCACATACATAAATACGTAGTTGGCTCAAATGCATGCAGGAGTTAATACGATAACCTTTGGGTGTCTGCTTAATGGGGTCATGGGAAGACTCTTGTCTCCTTTTTATATTGCTCTCTGGAGACCATTATAATCCTGGAGAGGTGTTTAGCTTTCCTTTTTTAAATTTGTTTATTTGATGTGCATAGTATATGCCTGAGCGTGCATACATGTATCACACAGCTGCAGGAATTTATATAGAAGTCAGAGGAGAATGTCGGATACTTTGGAACTGTTTTTACTGGCAGCTATGAGCTTCCACATAAGCGCTGGTATCTCAACCAGGGACTTCTGCAAGAAAAACAAGAACACTTAATGACTGGACTATCGCTCCAGCGTCTATCCCCAAGACGTTTAAAACTGCTAAACAATAGACCGTGATCATCCAAGTCTGCCCAAGCATAAAAAGATGGCTGCACCCTTGTGTGCGGCAAGTCACACGCTTGTGCTCCTCCATGCCTCATTTGTTGTTCTGATTTATATCGGTTAGAAACAGATCACTACTGTGGATAGCTTTCCAAGAGGCTTTTTATCGTCACAGTACGAGTTAGGTGAACACAACTGATAGGTTCCAAAAGTAATCATTGCCTCGACTAACTGATGGTTGGAGAGAGAGGTATAGTTGGTCACTTTCCCCCACTCTGAGTTAAAGCACTTCTACTTTAAACGTAGATAACGTCTCGTAACTTTTAGTCTATACTCTCTTGATAAGGCAGGGGATATAAGTAACACTCCATCAAACTGTAAGCAACCTTTGTAGCTCTATTAGACAGATCAACCCCATTGAAATGTATTGGGAAACTACTAGCAAGCCCTCTAGGACATGCAGCTTATGACCAACGCCACAGGAAGTTGACAATTATAAATATTTCATATGTAACAGAGCTTTAAGTAATTGTGTTGCACGCATGACTTTTGTACACACGAGAAACTTGTCCAAAACTAGAAATGGAGATAATAGGCAATCAGACGACTTTGTGAGGAATACAAGTTAAGTATCCTATCCAGATGTTGAGAGATGGCTCCACCCACCTCTTTTCTCTCTCCTGTGCACCTGTTAGCACAGATAAGAGCTACTCAGAGTTAGTGGAGTCCCTATATTTAGCATCACACCGACTTGCTTTTGGTTAGTGTCTAATTTGAAATCATTTGAATTTAAACATCTAATTCAGAAAAGATGACTCAGGGCATTACTTTCCTTATCCTCGGTGCTCTTAATCAGTTTCTTTCAGTTTCTATGTATAGCAGATGCAGATTTTATTTCCTAAATCACTAGCCTTTTAAATAACGAAAATACTCTTTTTTTTCTCATTCTACCAGAAAATATTATTATGCAGTATCCAGCATATAGCAAGGCCTTCTTTCCAGCCTTCCTTTATGTGTTATCTTTAGCGGTATCTGAAGAGAATATGCCATAGAGGAGCGGAAAGGATGGATCTGTGATACCATCCCCACTCTCCCTTTATTTCTAGACCGTCCTCTTGTTACTATAGTAACAAGAGATAATGATGAAGGGCACTGTGCTTAGGCTTCTAACACAACTACTCTTCAAGATGTTTCATTAGGATTTGCGTAGCATGCATGAGGCCTTGGGCTTATCCCAGCATCTTCCCACACAACACAACACTTTTATTTAAAATAAAAAAAAGAAGAAGGACCCAGGAGGATGATTCAGCAGGTAACGGTGCCCGCCACCAAACCTGATGATCTGAATTTGATCCCTTGAACTCACAGCGTGGTGTCGGAAAGAGGCTGCTTGTTGGTTCCCAGCCGCCGGCTAGCTTAGACCTGAAATAATCACACCGAAGTTGTATTAATTAAATTGCTGATGGGCCCATTAGTTTTAGCTTCTTATTGGCTAAGTCTTTTATTAATTTAACCCATCTCTATTGATCCGTGTATCGCCACATGGCTGTGGCTTACCGGCTAAAGTTCCAACCAGTGTCTGTCTCTGGTGGCTCCATGGTGTCTCTCTGACTCTGCCCGTCTTTCTCCCAGCATACAGCCTAGTTTTCACTGCCTAGCCAAGTTTCTGCCCTGCTATAGGTCCAAAACAGATTCCTTATTTATTAATGGTAGTCATAGCACACAGAGGGGACTCCCACATCAAATTGGAGAGAGAGAGATGACACTTTTGGATTGTTTTCTGACAACCACTTGCATGTAATGGCTTACACACACACCCATGTATACTCATACAAAATGAATGAATAAATAAATATAATTTTAAAATAAAATAGAGTGATATTGAAAACTTTACGGCTCATACATTTGATGAAAGCTATATTATATTCAGTTGGTTAGCCTGGATTTCTAGAACAGGAATCCGATTGAGAAAAACAGATCCTACAATCAAATAGTTTTATTTCCTTCTAAGAGAGTCCATGGCACACACATATACTCCTTTTTTTCTGGTTTCCATGTGTAGTATTTAAAAATATTTGGATCTTGCTGTCGCTTTGCAAATCTGCTGCTTTGACGTATGTCCTGCAGTTCACTCTTCCCCTGAACTAATGAATTCACATTGCAAACCACAGCTTGCTTACTAAGGGACAGGGTCACTAAGTGCCCATTAACTCTGCAAGGTAGGTGAACCACGCAAAGGAAGCAGTTTGCTGGTTTCTCCACCAATCAGTTCATGTCAGTTACATCTGCACACATTGAGTCTATATACTACGTATTTTTTTTTTCCCGAGACAGGGTTTCTCTGTAGCTTTGGAGCCTGTCCTGGAACTAGCTCTTGTAGACCAGGCTGGCCTCGAACTCACAGAGATCCGCCTGCCTCTGCCTCCCGAGTGCTGGGATTAAAGGCGTGCGCCACCACCGCCCGGCATACTTACGTATTTTGATATGAGAAATAATGCAAGTAAAAGCATCTGGAACCCCCAAAAATCTGTAAGTACCAAAACCAGCCCGGGTCGCCAAGAGCATCCACTGTTTCAACTCCTCGCTGCAGAGTTGGACTGAAGTGAAACTGTTGGGTCCATTCGTGAGACAGTTAAAAACACAACATACAACCTTTGATGAGGCTTACGCAGCTTCTCCTTGACAGTCATGAGGATGCCAATCCTTTTTCTACCTGGCGCGTATTCAGAGTCAACCCTGGCCCAAAGCTTCCTCGGACAGCAGGTGGCAGATCAGAGATGGAGAGAGTCGGGTAGAGCAAGGTGGTGAGAAATAACATGAGTAGCGAATGAAAAGTCATTCTAAGATTGCGCCTCCGGTTTGCGAAGTGAGGCTAAGGAAGCCAACTTTCATCCTCAAAGGCATAATTTAGATCGGCAGATAAAACAGCTCAAAGCTATCTGCAGTATTTTTTCTACCTAGAAAGACTTGGAGCTCCGTTAATTATTATGCTCCTGAAATATGCTATACGCGTAAAAGGCAAGGTAGACACCTTATCGAATTAAAGAGCGCATAGAATTCTCCTACTTGTGACTCATGACTACAGGTAGATTGCTGTGAGGACCGCACACTGTGCGTTTATGCAGAAGTGGTTGGCGTGGTTTCCCCTCCTTTCTTGCCACATCCTTGCAGAACTAAGTTCTCCCTTAATGAGAGGATGACTAGATGATGAAAATGCTCAGTCAAGGAGCCTTGAGTTCGGCGGTGCTTTGTTGATAATCCCTTCCCAACGGGAAGCATAAGCCCTTTTGTTTCAGAAGCCAAAGGAGCTGAAGCTGCGGGGGAGCCATTTATTCCAGGCAAGCTTACATGAGCCACGGCACTCAGGAGTCATGCCTCTGAGCTATTCCATTTAACGCTAAGGACCAGAATTACATTGAGTGCAGCCAAGTTCCTGTTCTCCTCAGTTTAGCATTAGATTTGCAGATTTCTATGCAACAGGTTTCCACGAGAGTAGGATCGACCAATAGCTACCAGCTCATAAATCAGTCAGAGGTTGAAGAGAGCCATGAGCCATTAAGGACTCGGGATTCGGAAGTTGTGGTGCATGCGTAGACATTCATCACGTATGTTTCAGCGGTTCCAGCATTCATCCTGCTAACTGCTCTGTGTCCAACAGGACTGTTGTTCAATGGGCCAGCCCAGGAAGTGAAGTTAGAGAAAACCACTGTGTTCACTGGAATATGGTAGCTTTATTTTTTTTTCCTTCACAAAATTCCATGGAAGCTAACAGTAGCCCTATGAAAGGGGAAAAAAAATAATACCTACTGGAGGCCAAGGGAAATGTATAGAAGTGATCATTTCTTCCTGTAAATAGACTAAAACATTTTATGATGAAATGTGACTGTTTTCCTAGCAATTGTAATGAATAATAATGACATTTGTAATGTATATCATGGTGAGAAAACTTGATGCCATTGGTGAGATAGATGACACAAATGAGTAGACGTGAGAACCCTTTTTAGCCCTGTAGAAAATTGTGATCGTGGGCTGGAGAGATGGCTCAGTGGTTAAGAGCATTGCCTGCTCTTCCAAAGGTCCTGAGTTCCATTCCCAGCAACCACATGGTAGCTCACGACCATCTGTAATGAGATCTGGCGCCCTCTTCTGGCCTGCAGACAGAATATTGTATACATAATAAATAAATAAATATTTTAAAAAAAAGAAAATTGTGATCGTGCCAACTGCTTTGTCTTCAAATTCATGCAAATGTCAAAACGTATTTAAAAAATATATCCAAGCGCTACTAAGAATTTAATGTTCCATTTAACGATCTGGGCTGAATTCTAATCTTCTTTAGCACCATATTAAACTATTGTGCAGCAAAAATAGTGGGTTCCTACATTTCCTTAATCATCTCCTGTGCTACAGAACGTCACGGCTACTTACCCTGGGAGCTCAATCCCCAGCATTGTATGTATTGGACGTGTGATACATATCCCGGGTACGACGGTACACATTTGTGCTCACAGAACTTGGAAAGGAGAGGCAGACAGATCAGAAACTCAAGGTCATCCTCTGCTATAGATTGAGTTCAAATATAGTCTAAGCAACACGAAACCTCTCTCAGCGAGCAAGCAAAGCCACAATCACGTTGCTTGCCTCGTGAGTTCCAGAAGTCCTAGCCTGGTATTTTGTGGTGGTAATGTGAGTCGGTCCTCATGATTGGTCAGCGTTGCTCAGGTGGATTCCCGCTGCTGCTGTCTTCCTCCTGAGTTTTGGAGAACCGAGCAGTGGTTTGCAGAGTTAAGTGCTTTGATGGGGGTCGTGGTATGCCAAGCTGATAAAAGAAAGAGGCCATTTAAATGCCCTAAGGGAAGAAAAGGTCCATCTGTCAACAAAACAACAATTTAGACAAAGTGGCTACTGTCCATAAATCTAAAAGCAATATTCGGAGTAATGAGAAGCAATTACTGGAATGAGCAGCAGCAGATCCACTCTCCGGACTTGGTTTTTGCCATTTTCCATGGAAAGGCAGCGTGATCTTGAAAGAAAATCGCTCATTTCCACTTAAAAATCAGAATGTCCCTCTTGCCACTACAAATGGCTCACAAATATCCAAGCTGCATCTCTCCTGAGTTCCAGAATCCCTCTCCTTGTGTTTTGTGGTGGGAAATGTGAATGATACAGAAACATCAAGTGGCTGACACACTGACAGCAGGACCCCAAAGCTGCAGCCGACAGCTTCACAACTGATTGAGCATGGAGAGTCGAGATGGTGCTTATACAGAGACTTCACCCTCAAGTTCGAAGTTCTAGCATCTTTGGTACAGGAAGATACTCTGAGTACTCCAAAAGAGATACATAAGAATCAACCCAGCACCAGGCAGTGGTGGCACATGCCTTTAATCCCAGCACTTGGGAGGCAGAGGCAGGTGGATCTCTGTGAGTTCGAGACCAGCCTGGTCTACAAGAGCTAGTTCCAGGACAGGCTCCAAAGCCACAGAGAAACCCTGTCTCGAAAAACCAAAAAAAAAAAAAAAAATCAACCCAGCCACAAACCCTTTGATCGACAATGGTGTTCTGCTGGATATGTTGGGGCGATGGTGACACAAAGCTGTGGGAATAACAACCTAATATCTGATTGGACGTAAGGCCCATTCCAGGAAATATACCCATACCCAACAGTTTCTTGGGTGACGAAGACCCAGAGACTAGATAGCCCAGGATCTAGGGTAAAGTTAAACACACTCTCTAAAACATAATAATAAATGTAACAGTGAAATCACTCCTAATTACGTTCTGCTAAACTCATAGATCAGTGTCTTGCTCAGCCCATCATCACAGCAGCTTCTTTGTTGTAACAGGGCTAGCGGCTGCCTGCGCCCCGGCTCCCAGCTCCCAGCCGCATGGCCCTGTTCCCCGAAATAATTACATACAAACTGGATTCATTTAAATTACTGCCTGGCCCATTACCATTAGCCTCTTCTTGGCTAACTCTTATATCTTGAACTAACCCATTATATAACTCTGATGTCACCACGAGGTGGTGACTTCTCGGAAGATTCTAACCTGTATCCATCTTGGGCCGGAGGATCATGGCGTCTACCCACTTCCTTCTCTCTCACCACCTTCAGTTCTGTCTACTCCGCCCACCTAAGGGCTGTGTCCTCTCCTATAGGCCAGGCAGTCCTTTATTCAACCAATGAGAGCAACCCAAATACAGAAGAACCCTCCTACACCACTTTTTGCCTCAGCATGAAGAAACAAACACAGAGAATCACACGTACCTTGAAACACTCTGCCCTAAGTTGAATGTCTCCATCAATGCCCTCACCTAAGGGCTCAGAGAACCCCTGAAGAAAGAGGAAACTGGAATTTAAGAACCAGAAGGGATAAAAGATACCAAGAAAGCATCGTCCTTTAAACCAACATTACCAATGGTGAAATTAACGGACAAAGATTCTCTGTCTTTATATTATGGGCTCCAGTTTAGTACCTTAATGGATTCTTGAGTGTGAGAAGCAGTGGGTCTCAGATCTCTGCTTCCCCTTGGGCTCTCTTCCTTCCATTGGTTCATCTTGTCCAACTCCAAAGTGAGAGATATTTTTATGTTATTATACTTTATTTTGTTATAGTTTATTACAATCCCCTAGAAACCTGTTTTTCTTAAATGAGACACAGAGAATGAGTAGATTCATATGGGAGAGGAGATGAGGACGAGTAGAGAAAAGGGATATATATGTGAGAAAAATGTATTTTCAATAAAAGAAAAAATGAGTTAAGAATAGAAAAGAAAGATCAACGTACAAGGAGACATCCTTTATAAAGTAAGAAATAAGGAAACAAGGACAAGATGGTCCCAGGTAGCTCTTTGAAGTACACTAACAGCGGTGACATGTGCCATAGTTGACTTCACAGTTTTGTAAGCTAAAGAGCACCCAGCAGGAGTTCCCCTGAATGTCCCCTCTGCTGAAGCGTTAATCTGCTAGGTCTGCAAGGAGTTAGGGACTTGGTAAAAGAGACAGAGTCTTCAAGAAGAAGCTGAAACACTCAAACACTGACTGCAGTCCTCTCACTGCCAACACTGATGGAATCACTAGAGTGGAGAAGTCTCTCAAACACTCCAAATAGAGCTGCCCTCTGACCCAGCTGTAGCACCGCTGTTTAGACACCCGAATACGCTCCGTACTGTATCATCGAGAGACCTGCACTGATGGTTACTGCTGCTCTGTTCACAAAAGCAAAGAAATGGAATGAGTCTAGATGTCCGTTAACGGATGGATAATGAAAACGTGGTGCATTTACAAAACGGAATTTTATTCAGCCGTAACGAAAGGCCCAGCAAAGAATTTTGTATGAAGAGAGACGGAACTAGAAAATACATATGTGAAGCCACTGAGACCCAGAGAGACTAACCATGCACATATTCTTCCAATAATATCCTAGCTCTAGATTTATTCTACATTGTCTTTTTTTTTCTATTTATGTATATGGGAGTGAGTGTGGATAAAGACTAGAAAATGGTTATGTGGGGGAGGGGAGGCTCTACCTGTGTGGTGGGGAAGGTAAGAAAACCATTCAGTGTGAAGATGGAATTAGGGAACTGGTGGCAGATGGGTAAAACTAGGAACAGGAAGGCGAGGAGATGGGGGTGAGGAAGAGAGCATCAACCCAAAGAAGTTGACAATTAAGCAAAGGTAAGTACTGTGATTTTCCACTTCTAGTTAGCAGCAGAGAAATTCAATCTAACTTTGCATGCCTCTTCATTTTTGACAGTAAGATATATACAACTACTCGTGGACCAGCTGTAAAAGCAAGGAATTACATGGAATCTGCATGTAGATTTTTGGAAGTCAGTTTTCCAAAATGATTCAGAAATACAGACATATTATCCCATGATTGTATCCACTGAAAGAACCACAATTTAAGATGGGAAGAGTCAGCCCAGAAATACATGGTGTTTGCTTTGCTCGTAAGTTACAGACTAAAGGACAGTGTGTGTTACATGACCAAAGAAGCTATTTAGTAGAGGGTAAAGATTGAAGTGCAGAAAATGCTAAAGATTGGGTCTTGGGCTGTGTTTAAGGTCTGATAAGCCCACTGAGCCGGGCTAGGTCCACTGTGCCAGGAAGACTGCATAATCTTAGGAAAGCAACAAAGAGATTGGAATACCTGACTTCCATTCGGCCTTTATTTTTCTATCAATGCAATAGCTCTTCACACTGGAATTAGTGGAATGAACACCAATAAAACAAAACTGCCTGTTCTGGTTGGTGAGAAATGGTCTGAGTTCGTTCCTAGACACTAAGTGCTTCCCATGCTCCGTGTCCAGATGAATTCCAGGCTAGAGAGATTACACTTTCACTCTGTGGGGTATTTATAGTTGGAAAGTTCGTATGCTTTTGATAGTTCTGATGAACCAGTGTGGTAGGGACACGCGTATTATGGAACCTAAAGGGGTAAGAAAGTAAGGAGTCAGTGCTGAGCATGCTCGGTGTTGGGTTGGGAAGAGGCTAAGGGCGCTCAGTAGTCACAGAGGATGGAAAGCCAAATCAAGCATCCCTGAACTGTCGCAGTCATCTTAAGGTGAGGTCTTAGCAATTTAAAAAAGGTGTACTTTGTAGAGCACGACGGAGGACCATGTTAAAGAGAAATAATCCTATTCTGATCACAAAGTCACCACAGCAAAACGTTTCCAAAGCGATGGCCATTCTCTTTTGATTTAAACTGATCAGCTATCTCGAGTCGAGCAACTGAAACACACATTCACAATTCACCTATTACAGCTAAAAGGAGAACTGGGCCTTGTTTGATATTTAAAGAGGAGGGATTTATCACATAGCATAAATTCCTACTTGATTTACACCGTATTCTGCATTTTCAACTGTGAGCTAGAAGAAAATATAATGTCCATACAGCAGGAGCCCTTCAATGGGTAGACCAGGTGAGCACAACTTCAGGGTGCACAACCCTCATTTTGCAGGGTCTAGTTAGGTAGAATTAGCCCAAACAACGCAGTCAATTTTCAGCGACCACAGTGTGTGAATTTTTACTGAGTATCTGAAGTAAAAATTCTTAGTTTCCCTTCTGTTCACAAATCAAGAAGACAGGAGGCATGCATCATGATTAATGACTTCTTGTGGCTGTTGCCAATGTTTGGTCACTCTGCATCTGTTATTCAGATCAGGCACAAACATGAAGATGTGGGGTTTACAATAGGTACTACTTAATCTGCCCTGATATATATTTATGTCTATTTTATATCTATATCTATAGATATAAAGATTATTTCTATGTATATAATAGATAGATAAATAAATAGATTGATAGATATAAAGATATTCATATATGTATGTGTTTGTGTGTGTGTGTGTGTAGTTTCTTATTTGTGGATTTTGGTACCAGAAAATCTGTGATATAAATAATAAAGTCAGTTTACAAGAGAATTCTAAGAAAAATCTTGTGGTTAAATAATACATCTAGCCGGGCGGTGGTGGTGCACACCTTTAATCCCAGCACTCGGGAGGCATAGACAGGCAGATCTTTGTGAGTTCGAGACCAGCCTGGTCTACAAGAGCTGGTTCCAGTGCAGGCTCCAAAGCCACAGAGAAACCCTGTCTCGAAAAACCAAAATAATAATAATAAATAATAATAATAATAATAATAATACATCTAAACCAAAAAAAAAGAGCTGGATGGTGGTGGCGCACGCCTTTAATCCCAGCACTCAGGAGGCAAAGGCAGGCGGATCTCTGTGAGTTCGAGACCAGCCTGGTCTACAAGAGCTAGTTCCAGGACAGGCTTTAAAGCCACAGAGAAACCCTGTCTCGAAAAACCAAAAAAAAAAAAAAGATACATCTAGACAAAATGATTAGAACAGGGGTAAATAATGAACACAATACATGTAACGTTCAGGTGAAACTTAACTAAAAGCTTTAACACATACGCACCAAGTATGTATCAGTTAGGGTTGAAGTAAAGAATGAAAGTGGAAGTGGGGAATCTATCAACTACCCAACTAGGACTTGCATCAGAAAAGTATCTTGGCTGTGGAAATACGTACCTCAGCTTATCAAAGCCCTGTGTCTTCATGACTTTCAGTGCTGTGATTAAACCTTTAGAGTCAACTCACCAAGAATGTCTCTTATCAGTTCATCGAGAGCATGGAAATAAGTGGCCAGCTTGACAATGATCCATTTCACACTTGCTGTTCAGACTCAGTCCCTGTGAACTTGGTAATGCGACTCAAAGAGAGGGCATGCTCAATGTAGTGCCAAGACGGCAGGGTGATGGCCAGTGCCTCTTCTGTCCTGATGTCATCAATACAATGTTCAATCCATGATAATCCTTGTAGATCATTCATCTTTCCCTGGTTACCCTCTGATCTTCTGACTTATTAATTATCTTTCCAATGTTCTGAGTTATTTCAAGTATTTATCCTCCGTAAAACTTTAAGTCTAAGTAGAGTAATATTTCTCAGAATACAATGAATGATTGTTCTCCAAAGATTTTAAACAACAGAATTAGCATCTGTAGGCATATACAAGTAACCCATAGATACTTTTTGATAGGATATAGAAGATAATTGCTGTACAGTTTCATTACGAATGTGTTGAGAAGGGGTTAACAGAAGGTGGTTCAGTAGGAACATACTTTCCACACAAGCGCACGCTGGGGAGTTCAGCTGATAGCTCCCATGAAGCTGGGTGTGTTGACACTGCTGTAATTACAGTTCTGTGGAGACAGGGGGATGATTCCCAGGGGTTTCTGGTGAGGCAGATTAGCTTAATCAACCAAACTCAGGTCCCTGTGAGAGACATTGTCTTAAAAAACAAGGCAGTTAGCTCCTGTGGAAGGACACCTGAGACTGACCTTTGGCTTCCACACACATTTGTGCACACATGAAAATACACACACACACACACTCATTCACACTCACACACACTCACACACACTCTTACACACTCACACACTCTCACACACTCACACACTCTCACACACTCACACACATTCACACACACTCTCACACAACACTCTCACACACTCACACACTCTCACACACTCACACACTCTCACACAC
>JAQHUG010000268.1:1406489-1417819 GCA_028555095.1 Dicrostonyx torquatus | reverse complement strand
CACACACTCACTCACACTCACACACACTCACACACACTCTCACACACTCACATACTCTCACACACTCACACACACTCTCACACACTCACACATTCACACACACTCTCACACACACTCACACACACACTCTCACACAGTCACACACTCTCACACACTCACACACTCACACACTCTCACACACTCACACACACTCTCACACACTCACACACATTCACACACACACTCACACACACACACACACTCACACACACACATGCTGGATGGATAGGACTTCGGACTTCCCGCCCTGGTAGCACGAGTCTTCCCTCTTTTCATTCATTAAAAATATCTTTTCTTATTGAGCTGGCTTAGTTTTTGATTGTGCCGACCTAACACGCCAACACCAACATGCGCACTTACAAATAACTGAGTTTTTTGATAATTTCATAAGACTTTCCAGACAGGAATAATGGTGCTTTGACATTAGTATGACTTATATTTCTTGTGAAGGATATAAGGAAGTGACTATGGAGTAGAAGATACGCAAGAATTCTCAGATGAACTCTAGAGTTAAAGGTCTTGATCCCGGACATGTGTTGTTTTCTTATTTACACAACAAACCATCGCAAATTTTCGGCTAACAACAATACAAATTTATGGTCTGGTAATTTTGTAAATGAAACATCACTTTCCTGAGCTCATTCTGACAAGAGGAAAATTTTACAGGCATGAAGTCAGAGGTCTGGCATGCGTGTTGTACCAGGGACATTCCAGATATTGGCAGAGTTCATTCTCATATGTCTATAGTACAAGATTCCTGTGTCCTCACTGGCTGGTGACTGAGGTCAGCTGATTGGACTGCCTTCTTCTCAAAGCCAGAAAGAAGGGCTCCAGTCCTTCTCATGCCTCTGACTTCTTTGACAGCCTATTCTGTGTCAGTCCTGCTACTCTCGCCCAGAGAAAGCTGTCTGCTCTTGAGAGCTAGTGTAATAAAACTGACTATGCCTGAGTCGTTTAAGATGGCCTCCCTATTTTAATGCCCACTAATTACATCAGAAAAAAATTATCATTTCCTTTAACGGAACAGATCCGTGAGTCATAGCAATCTGGTCGTGACTGTCTTTGAGAAGCGACTCCGTTTCCTACAGTCTGTGAGTGTCTTCTGTGCTTTGAAACACTCTCTGTGAACTGCTAGTACACAGACATAAAATATGTGAAGTAAGTTTCCAAATATGGTGGGGAAATAGAGAGATTTGTTCATTTTAAATGCAGCCTGGAAGAGCGTGAAATTAAGAAGGGATCAAAGACGACATTGAACCTGTTAAGTAGACACTACCGAGTAGTGGCATCCCTTTTCTTAGTGAAGAACATACAGCTAAGGAGGGTCAGGTTTCCCTTGCTCACATGTTTGTTGAGCCCAACTTGGGACCGTCTCTGAACCTATTTGAACCTTCATGGCTCTTAAGACTCAAAAGAGGAATTATTTCTCTTCCATGTTATGATCTGATTCAGCCTTCTGAAGTGATTGTTTTGTGACAATGTGACAATGAACTTTTATTTAATTATCAAAATATATGTTATAGCCACTTATATTTCTGAAAGTCTGAATAATATATTCCTAACGTCACAAAAAAAAGGTTTTATCATTGGAAGACAAGAGCTAGACTTAGAAACAGCTAAATCTCAACCATGTGCTCTACTAGGGAAAATGGCAGAAACAGTCCAAAGAATAAAAAAATTAAAAAAAAAAACAGCAGCATACTTGAGGTTGATGCATTTATATATTTATCTTGTTTATGTGATAATTAATATTTTGCTTGTTCTAGCATCAAACTTATTTTTGATTCCTAAATGTACAACAGCTGGAGGTAGGGCAGAGGCATCAGAGAAACGTGTAGGATGACAGGGAGAAACCAGTTTACATCTCATGCCTCTGTAGATGCTCAGCGGAGTGGATAAGCCACTTCCAGATAATTGAGATTTGAGCAGATGTGAATTTGTTCTCATTAGGATTCATGGTTCCAAGCCGTGCACAGTGCAGGGAGACAGCTACCGGGCGGCAAACAGGAAGCTCACCCTTCCCGCATCTTTAACAGAAGCCTCCCAGGCAGCATCACAGTAAAAAATAAATAAATAACAGTTTCAGAAGTCAGTTGTGCGGCTAAAGGGATCGTTCATCTTTAACCGTGAGCCTGCTCACCCTGCTCTCCTCCGAGGATCACACAGTGCCTTCCATGGGCCCTGCCTCAGAGTGTTTCAGAGATGTGTGAAGACGAACTCACACAGCTGCAGCCGGGGCTGGCACGTGCAGAGCTGTATGTTAAATCGTCTGTCGCCCACGCTTGATGCTTGACGCGCCAAAAAAAAACAGCAGGACGCAAAACACACTGTTCGGTGTTCGACAGCCTCGCGCAGAAGTTTCCAGAGGAGACTATTAGCATCCGGAAGTTGGTCCGTGAAGGAACATCCTCCAAGAGTTAAAGGCCACGGGGTAGCATGTAATGATGCTGGATACGACTTAGTATGTTTAGCGGTGCTTTCCAATGAGATATGAAGCTTCTAGTGATCTGGACAGAGCAGCTGAGCCCCTAAGCAAGGAAGTGGGAGAGGGTCCGTGGCCAAATTTACCTCACTCGGAAGGCTGCGTTGTTTTCCATGACGCATCCTAAGTGACTTCTTCTCTATGCTGTGTTGAACTAGGATTCACCTGCTTACGTTTCTATTGCCTTCCCCTAGTCTATGACTTCTACGCAAACTATTCCTGAGTCACCTGTAGGTCCTAGGACCTTGCTCAGGGTCCAGGGTGGAAACAGGTAAAGATGAGAATGTGCCGAGCCTGTGCAGACAGGACCACCAGGGGAAGGGATGCTCTTTGGTGGTTCACTCGCTAAAACAACCCTCAGCTTTGGATGTAAGTGTAGTGTGGTTTCCCTGGAGAAATAGGAAATGTGTATTCAACCCACTTATCAGAGTTAAAGTCTAGTTGTTGAAACGGTGAGTTTATAGGGTTACTCCTCAGAGACAGCCACGCCCCCAAGCAACTAAACTCAGCATAGGCAACTGAGAAAAAGCTATGCCACCCAAGAGTCCCCCTGTGTGACCTACGGGCTATGACACTCCCGATAATCTCCCTCCCAGGCATTTACGCCTCCCAAGAACGTAAGGGAGGAGAGGGAACTTGTGAAGACCCCGTGATCCTGTAAACTCCAGCGATACTGTTTGCCCCCCTTCTTTCTTCGTTATGAACCAAACCAAGTCCACATCCATCATTGATTTCCCTTAAGAAAAGCTGGAGGAAGAGAGGAGCCATCTTAGTTACATAAAATCTTGACTGTAAACGTGTTGTGTTTGTGTGTGTGTGTGTGTGTGTGTGTGTGTGTGTGGTGTGTGATGTGTATTGGCTTAACAAGCCTGGCTTTGCCATTCACTCAAACACCAACCTAGGTGTTGCTATGAACACGTCTCGTTGATGCTGTGAAAACCTGAATTCAGAGTATGAGCATGTCCAGTCCTGTTGCACACAGACATCGTAGTCCTAGGAAAATTTGGCCTTATGGACATTTTTATAAAGTATTCCAATGCTGAGATAAAATAAAGCTTACCTAAAAGTTTCCTGTTTATTTTTACTTCTATCAAAATACATTTCCTGTGTGATTTTGCTAACAAACATGAACTTGAAATAGCTATTAAGTATGTGATTGGGGGAAGAAAACAAACAAACCTGAAACAGACTTACCCTTTGTTGGATATTATTTGTTTTACGTTTTCCCAAACTGCCACCATGAACTTTAGGAGTTCCCTTACATTGACCGCAGTTATGCTTAAAGTTAGGATAGGTATAACAACAACTGCATAGAACACCAAGTCTTCTTTCTCACTCACGACTCAAAGTTTCCCAAATTCTGATAATGTAACATCCAACCCCAACAACTGGTCAGGCATCTCTCTGCTCAGGATTAACCACAGTTATCCTAAGGTGAGAGTTGTTTCTCTTTATTTCTTCCAGTTCCCAGATTTCCTTCAATTCAAGTTTATTCTTTTAGAATTAAAATCCAAATTATAAAGATATGCAATACTGTACGAAGCATTCTTCTCCTCAGTTACTAATATGTTCCAAAATTTCAATAATTAACAACGTGGTAATGCATGTAGACATAAACTCAATGTGATAAGTATTAGATCTCTGGCTATTGGTTTTCTATGCTGATACAATAAATCAGATCAGGCTGAGTTAATAGGAGCTGGTTTAATCTGAGCAAAGTAACTCCCAGGAGGTCTCAGGGGAAGAAGAAACTATGCAAAAGGTGCAGTGATTGGGCCTTAAAAACTCTGTGGGTGTGGTCTACAGCATCTCAGGGAAGGAGCTGACCCTTGGTTGTCTTTCTCAAGGGCAGGGTCCGGAATGGGAAGAATGGGGCTGGGTGGAGCTTCCCCCCGAACCCAATGTAAGGGAATATAAAGTCAAGAGTTACTATTTGACAAATGGCATTTCATTTTTTATTGGGGTCCCACGTTAGGGCAACATCTGCTGGGGTCCAATCTTGATGGGGTTCACACGTTACAGGGTAGACATGTGGGGATTAGAAATATTAGGCAAGAGGAACAGAGATATGAAATAAAAAGAAGAGAGATGCCGGGCGGTGGTGGCACACACCTTTAATCCCAGCACTCGGGAGGCAGAGGCAGGCAGATCTCTGTGAGTTCGAGACCAGTCTGGTCTACAAGAGCTAGTTCCAGGACAGGCTCCAAAGCCACAGAGAAACCCTGTCTCGAAAAACCAAAAAAAAAAAAAAAAAGAAAAAGAAGAAGAAGAGAGATGCAGAAAAGAACCAGGAGGGCAACCCAATGAATACCACATATTCGCCTGTGTTTATTTTCAATATGTTTAAATCCCCCAATCCAAAAGGGGGGAAGAAATCAAAAGGCTTCTTTCCATGATAGAAAGAATGGACAGAGCAACTACCTCCTTTAGTATCTGAAACAGCAAGAAGCTACATCCTGAGTTCTGCATTCTGTTGCTTAGGCAGGACATGCAGCAACCACACCTTAGACCAAGCATCCTGTAGGCATCTACTCCCTGAGTCAAACATCCTGTCATATCCTTGAAGGCACAGCAATAGGCTTGGATTCTCTGACCTTTGGTCAAAGTGTAATGGATCCACCGCTGTGGGACATCTCAATACTGATGTGGGATTACCCTTTGTATGCTATGGATACATATAAATTTTTTATCATTGGTTAATGAAGAAATGCCCTGCTTTGGCCTATGGCAGGGCAGAATAGAGCAAGGCAAGAAATCCCACATAGGTAGAGGAGGAAAGAAGATGAAGTCAGGTAGGTACCATGTAGCTGCCAAAGAAGAGAGATGCAAGCCAGTTGCCAAGGAAACCAGACATGTAGAAAATGATGTAACACCATGGCCACGTGGCAATACATAGACTAATGGAAATTAGTTAATTTAAGATGAAAGAGCTAGCTAGAAATATGCCTGAGCCATTGGCCAAACAGTGTTGTAATTAACACAGTTTCTGTGTGATAATTTGTATCAGGGTGGCTGGGAAACCAAAAAGCAGTCTCTGTTTACACAATTCACAAAACACCAAGTAACCATAAACTAGGCCAAGATATCTTGTTTATAGCCACACCTTAAGTCAGACTTCTTGTCAGTAATCTTGAAAGAGCTAGAGTAGGCTTCAACTCTCTGACAGTCAGCCAAAGTGGTGAGGACCCACTTCTGTGGGCCCCCTGCAATTTTGGGGAAAGAAAAAGGCATTGGATAAATGTTATTAGCAAAACTAGAATGTTTTAAAAGAAATAAAAGGTCTTTATCTGACTTTTCACATCACGAAAGATCAATCCACCACAGAGTGAGAGAAAGAAAAACCAGGTAACTATGACATTGAAATGTAAATGTCTCTTTTTATCATTCTTCTGCATTCTCTACATCTGTCCTCCATTCTCTGGTCCAGTCCCCCTTCCCTGTGCCCTCGGTGGGCTCTGTCTGTACCCAAGACGGATTCTCTCTGTTCCTCTGCTTTAGTCCATCAAATTCAGTAGAATTTGACAATATTGCCATGAAGACAAAATTGTATAAGTCGTGATGCCTAAAATTACCCTTTGGCATTCTTCTGTTTGTTTAATGTTTGTTTTGTTTCAATGTCTTAATTGCATTATTCTAGAACTTTTATCATACTCAGTGTTTTCATTGATCTGGATAGTTGATAAAATGCTGTATTTTGTTCTCAGCCTAAAAGTGAGTTTAATGTACTTACATTCAGATTTTTAAAGCCAGTGTGCCCCAAAACGCACCAGTTTTATTATCCAAACCACTGAAATTACTAAAGGCCACCATTATTTAAATTTGTTCGATACTCAACTTATTCCTTAGCTCTGTAACTTCACAGGCTTTTCTGCCATGTTGGCCTTGCCCTCTGAGGGCTCAGGGAAAGGAAACTTAAAAAAAAATAATAAATGTTCTTGGAACTGGGGAGATAGCTCAGCTGATAAAGTAATTCCTATCGGAAACAGGAAGACTTTAGTTTGAATCTTAAAACCCATGTAGAGCCGGGCGGTGGTGGCGCACGCCTTTAATCACAACACTCGAGAGGCAGAGGCAGGCGGATCTTTGTGAGTTCGAGACCAGCCTGGTCTACAAGAGCTAGTTCCAGGACAGGCTCCAAAGCCACAGAGAAACCCTGTCTCGAAAAAGCAAAAACAAATAAAAATAAAATGTAAAAGCCAGGTAAGGCAGCCTGTGTCTGATTCCCCAGGGTTGAATGGGAAAAGATCTGAAGCAAGGGGGGGGCAGCTAGGCCAGTGGAACTGAGGAAATCCAAGATCAACGAGATACACTGTTACACTGTCTCAAGCACTGAAGGTGGAAAGTGATAAAGAAAGAAACCTCTGTGTTTCCTGTGTAAATACGGACACATATTTACACGGCATGTGAGGAGGGGGGGCAGGGAAGGGAGGGAGGGAGACAGAGAGTCTATTTAAACTAAATTAAATATAAATGTTTCAGAACATGTACTTTAGCCCATTCCTTACCTTTTCCCCAAGTTGTTACACTTCTATGACGACCGAGCAGAACTGCCTGCCCTCTCCCAGCACGTCGCAAGTTTACAGGTTCAGCTACACACTGATTACAGAAGTGAGAAGTGTCGCAGAGAGGTATTTGAGAATACCTGATCTTGAGATATATTAAATGTACCGCGTAGCTGTTCCTTGACTGCCGCAAGTCTTATTGGCAGCTATGAAATAGTATGCAAAACTTCATCAAAGGCGTCTAACTACAAAATCCCAAGTGACTGCCCCTTAGAGGGCTGCAAGTTTGGTTTCTTGGCATCCTTCATTTTCCTTTCCACAAACCCCAGTTACATTAACGCTTTTTAACTCAGCTATAACAATGACAAGAGAAAACACTCATGTGGCTATTCATGGACAGGGAGAGAGTGGCTCGTTCTTTATCAACCATACCATTTAGGATAATCACATATGTTGTAACTGACAGGAAAGGGAAAATAACAAAAATTTAAGCACAGCCCTTGCTTCTGTGACTCAAGGAGTATTTCAGGGCTGATGGGAACCTCTTGGGGTTTTCTCTTGCAACCACTTAACTAATCACAGGTGAAGTTAGCTACCAAGGGGACAGATGTTTTGTCCACCACAGCACTTTAAGAAAGTGTGTCTAGCCAGGCGGTGGTGGCGCACGCCTTTAATCCCAGCACTCGGGAGGCAGAGGCAGGCGGATCTCTGTGAGTTCGAGGCCAGCCTGGTCTACAAGAGCTAGTTCCAGGACAGGCTCCAAAGCCACAGAGAAACCCTGTCTCGAAAAACCAAAAAAAAGAAAAAAAAAGAAAAAGAAAAAGAAAAAAGAAGAAAAGAAAGTGTGTTTAACCGTTTCTTGTCTTTTATATCCCCGGTGTGCTGACCATCTCTGCCTCAAGGGTGAAGCTCACCTTAGATTCCCAAGCTCCCTACAGCACTTGGCTGCTTCTGTGCATGCAGGTTTCTGGTCCCGATTACATTCAACTTCCTCTACCTTTTTTTGATAGTTAGTTTTGATCATTATTTTGTTGCCTGTGTTTCATGTGCAATACGTATACACTCCTACACACGTGTGTATGCACATACATGTTGTTCTACACTCATGTGATGTTCTTTGCTGTGATGTCAAAATAAGTGATTAGTTAGAAACCATCAGCTGAACATATTCCAAGCTTTTTTGCAAAATGATGCATAATTCACTGTAGCTACAGAAGGATAACCATGTGTACATGCTGCAGAAACACACACACAGACACACATATAGACAAACACATACTCAGGTACACAGACATAAAGACACACACACACAAACACACACACTCAGACATACACACAGATACACATAGAGAGATAAATGCACATACAGACACACATGCAGACACAGACACATACGCAGACACAGACACACACATAGACACATACACAAACACACACACATAGACATATACACAGATATGTACACGCAGACACAGACACACACAGAGACATATACACAGATATGCACAGACACAGACACACACACACAGCCACACAGACACAGACACAGACACAGATACACACACAGATATACACACAGTCACACATACGGAGACACATGCACACACAGACACACATACTGACAAACACACAGACACATGCATAGATACACACAGATACACATACAAACACACAGACATACATAGAGATACATGCACACACAGACACACACACAGACACACACACAGACACACGCAGACACACACATGCAGACACAGACACACACAGAGACATACACACAGTCACACACACAGACACACATACTGACAAACACACAGATACACAGATACACACACACAAACACAGACACACACAGATACACACACAGACACACAGAGATACACACACAGGCACACATACTGACAAACACACAGACACACACAGATACACACACAGACACACATACTGACAAACACACAGACACATGCATAGATACACACAGACACACATACTGTTTTCTGGCACATTTTCATTCTGAATCATCCCTGGGCTTCAGCGTCTTCCAAACAGCACAAGTTCTGCTTCCTAACAGTAAAAATATCATGGCTTAATGATAGAAATCCCACAGAATGTTTTCCGCTTTTATCATAAACAACTGAGAATGAGATGCACCAACTCCTGTATTAACGGGATCACTACTCTGGACAAGCTGTTTGATGCCTCTATACCACTGTTCCCTCTTCTGAATGGAGTGCTTCATTTCTGTACCAGAAGGAGACTGTTGAGAGTCACTGAGTTCATCTCTCTAGTAGTTGATGTTTTATTTCTGTAGTTGCAGTTACCTGTTTTCAACTGAGCTGTGAAAATATTAAGAGGGGGCTGGAGAGATGGCTCAGAGGTTAAGAGCACTGGCTGCTCTTCCAGAGGTCCTGAGTTCAATTCCCAGCAACCACATGGTGGCTCACAACCATCCGTAATGAGATCTGGTGCCCTCTTCCGGCCTGCAGGCATACGTGGAGACAGAATGTTGTATACATAATAAATAAATAAATCTTTAAAAAGAAAATATCAAGGGGAACTTTCCAGAAATAATTCATAAATTTTCAATCACGTGCCATTCGGAAAGTCTTGTGGCGTCCATCTCTATCACACATGTTTACTGCATATGAATAATCTCTTTGCACACCACATCTACTCTCTGTGGTCTGTGCACCTGCTAGTTACTAGTATCTGCCTCCCTTATCAGAGCCACTGTTCTGGTGTCACAGTGATTGTGTTCAAGAAACGTTTATTTCATTTAAAATAGAAAAGTCAGGACAGTGGAAATCGGAAAAGCCAAACACAAGCCGTAAGTGCCAAAGTGCTTCCTTTGAGTATGAATGAAAAGTTATACACTAAAAAAGGAAAGAATAATCAACTCCTGAATTATGACTAAACATACAGTATAGAATATATTTTATGCAATAAGTCATATTAACAATTCTCTCTAGTTTATTGTCATCATTTTTTCTATCTCACCGTTAGCTTTTAATTAGTTACTCTGTTTCAACTATCAGTTCAGATTCATAGGAATTACGCTCAACAAAAGATACAGCAACTGGGATGACGGTTTGCACTATCAAGCCTTTACGGAGTGCGGAAATGAGTATGAGGCAGGGAAGACTCCTTGCGAGCCCTCCTTAGGATTAACCAGACACTCACGCAGGGAGTTCTTGCTCTGGACGCTGGTGGCTTTCATCTGGTCACTTTCCTGCCAAAGATACCTCATCCTCGTGAATGGGCTATTGGCAAAGTAATCAACAACCTTTCATAAAATCCACAGATGCATTTTAGATCTTAGAGAACTGAGTTTTCTATGGTTTGGGTATTCTTGGGTCTTTGGGTATTGGGAGTTTTTTTTTTAAAGATTTATTTATTTATTATGACAGTGTTCTGTCTGTCTGTATGCTTGCTGGCCAGAAGAGGGCACTAGAACAAATTACAGATGGTTGTGAGCCACTATGTGGTTGCGGAGAATTGAACTCAGGACCTCTGGATGAGCAGTCAGTGCTCTTAACCTCTGAGCCATCTCTCCAGCCCCCGGGTATTGGGAGTTTTAAAATAGTCTTTGTTGTTCAGTGAAGCAAAGGTGGAACTTTTTGAGAATGAGGAGCAGAACTTGCATATGGACATAGAGAAGTTGGTTTCTTGTGGTCTCGTAGAGGTAAATGAATTATTAATAACTCATTAGCTTGTTTAAGGGAGGCATAAATTGTATAGATACGTACTGATAGCAAAGTTTCTATAGTTTTCACAATTATTACTGTGAAACTGAAGGTCTAACGTGTCATTTTGTGTTAGGATGTGGGAGGACATAGATGACACACTGAAAGTAGCCATGGAGGAGAATTAAAAGAAGACATTATTTCGGTGGGTGTGGGCAGAGTTTCTCAATCTTGGCTTGGTATGGCACTGTTTCTGATAGGGGTAGGAAACCCAGTGAACCCTGGGTTTTGAGGCAGCAGGACCTAGCAAAAGAAGGAAACTTGAAAGTGAGCCTGAGGACGTGTCTCAGGTGTCATCATGGTAGAGTAACTTCTGGCAGGATTTGCAATGAGTCCCAAAAATTTTCCTCAAATCAAGACTGTTTTTCCCTGCTTCAACCACTGTCCTTCTTCACTTTGATCTTTACCTTGTTCCTGATTAAATAATCTTTAACACTTGCTTAATTTAAGGACACCACAGAGCACAAGAATCCAGGTAGCGCTCTCTCTCTCTCTCTCTCTCTCTCTCATGTGTGTGTGTGTGTGTGTGTGTGTGTGTGTGTGTGTGTGTGTGTGTGTGTGTGG
>JAQHUG010000268.1:1362036-1406334 GCA_028555095.1 Dicrostonyx torquatus | reverse complement strand
TGAGTTCGAGACCAGCCTGGTCTACAAGAGCTAGTTCCAGGACAGGCTCCAAAGCTACAGAGAAACCCTTTCTCGAAAAACCAAAAAAAAAAAAAAGAAAGAAAGAAAGCTCACTCATCCAAGCCTGCATACTGAGCCCTGAACATCACTGTCAGAAATCATTAATATGGAAGACAAATCCACGATCTGTGTGGGTTCCTCAGCAAATTGGCCTTTATGTCCATCACTTCTGACCCCGCTGTCTGGAGGGCGTCAGTGCTAGTTTGGAAGTCAAATATTTAATTAAAATATGTTCTTTGTAATACTGCATTAAAGGATATGGTAATCTTTCAGGAATGAGAGGTTTTCTGGAATCACAAACTGGTGACAGGCGAATTTGTTTCTACATAACTTGGAGGCAGTTGTGGAAATATTAGTTTCAGCGTAAGTAGTAAGTCACGTTTCCTGTAGAAAGCCAGAAGAAAAGAATGAAATAATAATATTAGATAAGGCATGATATCTTAACTTGATAAGTTAACATGATAAGTTAACTTGATAAGTTAACATGATAACTGCACTTGGAAGCTAACACCCCAAATTGGCGACTGCTCGTTTAATACGCAGAAGTAACATTGGCAGTTTCTTTTTTAAAAAACATTTTTGATGTTGGCCCCCCCTTTTTAAAGATTTTATTTATTATACCTAGTTGGGGACATCCCTGTAGACACCTGGGATCCCCTCTAGAGCCACGTATCTTGCCAAACCTAAAATGAGTCCCTTAAAATAGATATCTTATTCCTTTCTCCAATAACCACCCTTCCTCCCTCTTTCCCCAGCCCTTCCCTTCTTCCTTCTCCTTCCCTCTCTCCCCTTCCCCTACCCCCCACCTCTGCCCTCTCCCCTATCCCCCCACCCTGTGCTTTCAACTTTTGCCCAGCGATCTTGTTTGCTTCCATTTTCCAGGAGGATCTACATATGTTTTTCTTTGGGTTCACCTTGCTATTTAGCTTCTCTAGGCTTGTGAGCTATGAGCTTCATGTCCTTTGTTTATGGCATAGAGTCCACTAATGAGTGAGAATGTGGCTGCCAATGGGGGCAGACTGAGTAGCCATCGATAATGGCACTGGGACCTATCTCCTCTGCATGAATAGGCTTTTTGGGAAACTATTCTATATGGATGCACACCTTCTTGAGCCGGGATGATGCGGGGAGGGCCTTGGACTTTCCACAGGGCAGGGTACCCTGCCCTCTCTTAAGAAAGCAGGGGGAGGGAGGCGGGGTAATGGGCGAGCGGGGGGGACTGGGATAAGGGGAGAAAGTGTACATTTTTATAATCAAAAATAAAATATATATAAAGATTTTATTTATTAAGTATACAGTGTTCTGCCAGTAGAGGGCACCACATCTCGTTACAGATGGCTGTGAGCCACCATGTGGGTTCTGGGGATTGAACTCAGGACCGTCTGGAAGAACAGCCAGTGCTCTTAACCCCTGAGCCATCTCTCCAGGCTAGCATAGGCATTTTCTCTGGTGGCATTTTCTAATCACTTGGTTTGTTTTCACTGTTCTCTGGACTTAATTGGGAGATGGTTAAGACATAATAACCCTCACAATTTCTATTTGTCTTTCGAAGCAGTTTTCCCCGTTCTCAGGTTTTCCAATTTCAAAATATCCTTTAATTAAATGTATCCATTTTTTTTACATCCTGACTGAAGTTTCCCGTCCCTCTTCTCCTCCCATTTCCTCCCCTTACCTCCCTTCACCAATCCACTCTTCCTCTGTTTCTATTCAGAAAGGGACAGGCCTCCCATGGGTGTCAGCAAAAGCATGGCCTATCAAGTTGAGGCAGGACTGAGCTCCTCCCCGTATGTCATGACTGTGCAAGGAAACCCAGAATGATGAATAGGTTCCTGGAAGCCAGCCAGAGGGTGAAGGGCAAGTGCTGCTTTCACCATTAGGATTCCCATAAGAAGACCCGGCTACTCTGTCTCACATATGTAGAGGGCCTAGGTCTGTCCTCGCTGTCATTCTGCCACGCACAAACGCCTGTCTGCCTGGGCTCTATGTGCTTCTATACAGTTACCGAGCTGCTTTGGGCTAGGGACTGGAGGTTGAAACACACAAAGACAGACAGACAGACAGATAGCACAGACAGAGACACGGACCTCTAGCCACTGGTAAGAAGTCCTTTATTCAATAGCACCATGGAGGCTTATATACCCAACAGTCAGGTGGGCCAACAGGTGAGAACCTCATCCTCTGATCCCCAAGGCAACACGTGCTCGTGAAGCCCAGCTTTCAGTAACTTAAATCAGATGTAAAGATCTCCAGCAGGGAAGAGCCGCTGGAGGCCAGGACTCCAAATGGTCCTGACATCTGTGTTTGAGTCCAGGTTACTTGTTCCTGTGAGCTCTTTACAATGACCTTGACCCCCCCCCCTTGCTCATCCAATCTTTCCTCTCTCTCTTCAACAGGGTTTCTGGAAGTTTTCTCAGGGCTTGGTGTGGGTCTCTGCATCTGTTTCCATCCGTTACTGGATGGAGGCTCTCTAAGGACTATTGGGGTAGACGTCTGATTACAGGAGATGTCTAGTTAGATCAGGCTCCCTCCACGATTGCTAAGAGTCTTAGCTGGAGGCATAGCTGGGGTCATCCTTATAGACTTTTGGGAGTTTCTCTTTCACCAGATTTCTATCTGACCCAAATGCCCCCCCCATATCAAGATGACTTTCATTGTTCTCCCTCCCAGCTCCATCCTTCATGTTTCCATTCCCACCTGTCCCAAGGCTACCTGGGAGATTTCTTCTATTCTCCTTCTCAGGGAAATCCATGCATCCGCTCTGGACCCTCCTTGTCACCTAACCTCTCTGGAACTGTGGATTGTAGCCTAGCTATCTTTGCAGCTACATACCATGTTTGTCTTTCTGGATCTGGGCTACCTCACTCAGGATGATTTTTTTTTTCCTAGTTCCGTCCATTTGCCTTTAAATTCGCTGATGTCAATGTTTTTAACATCTGAGTACTACTCCATTGTGTAAATGTACCACATTTTCTTTATTCTTTCTTTGGTTGGGGACCATCTAGATTGTTTCCAGGTTCTAGCTATTACAAATAATGCTGCTACAACATAGTTGAGCAAGTGTCCTTGAGATATGGTTGGGCACCCTTTGGGCATATGCCCAAGTAAGTATATAGCTGGATCTTGAGGTAAATAGATTCTAAGAAGCCGCCATGCTGATTTCCAAAGTGCTTGTACAAGTTTGCACTCCCACCAGCAGTGGAAGAATGTTCCCCTTACTCCACATTCTCTCCGACATGTGCTGTCATTAGTGTTTGTGATCTTGGCAATTCTGGCCAGGGTAAGATGGAATCTCAGAGTTGTTTTGATTTGCAGTTCCCTGATGGCTAAGGATGTTGAACATTTCTTTAATGTATCTCAGCCATTTGAGATTCTACTGTTGGAAATTCTCTGTTTAGATATGTACCCCATTTTCTTTCTTTTTTTTTTAAACAAGTAATGTTTGGGTTTTTTTTTTAGATTTATTTATTTATTTATTACGTGTATAGGATTCTTTATGCATGTACACCTGAAGGCCAGAAGAGGGCACCAGACCTCATTACAGACGGTTGTGAGCTACCATGTGGTTGCCGGGAATTGAACTCAGGACCTTTGGAAGAGCAGGCAATGCTCTTAACTGCACCCCATTTTTTTAAGATTGTTCAAAACCCTTACCTTTCAAAATGGTGACACAGTGCATCTGCTACATACTCTAGAAAAGAATGTGTTTTCCAGAACTTCAATGCAAAAGAGCCTAGTTGTGTAAAAGCTATAAGCATTTGCTTGAAGTAAAATTTGCCTGCAGTTACAAGCTGACTATGAATTTCGCAACTTAACGTGCTTAAAACTTTGAAACAAACAATATTTTGTGTAATGCACATTTTTGGACATTCCAACTTCAATACAGTCCAGTATTTGATAAGCTGTTAGAATGTATTCATGCCCACTCATTTATCCACGACTCATGGCCAGTATAATGGAGAACGAAGCCACTGCAGTAGAGACTAGGTGGCTTGAAAACCCTCAAATGTTCATTGCTTGGCCTGCGACAGGAAAAGTTTGCCTAACTCTAGTTTCCAAGACTATTAAAATACCTTTTTCTTTAAAAGAAATATAAAGAAGTATTTTAAATTAATCTCCTGTATCTATAATTCATTAAATCTCACAGCTTACAGGGGCCATTTCCTATGACTGTAACTATTTATAGGAAGTCATTAATTCCACATCGGGCGTTAATAACAGTGTAATTGTTCCCTTTTGTTTGCTGGGTGTCAGAGATAATGAACAGCAGCGTTTGAAATCCTGCCAATCCAAGCTTTTCCCCTCAAGTGAGTGATGGTTGCATCAAAAACTGCTCTTAAGGAATTACAATGTTTGGAGTGACAGTTCACAGACTATTGCGATGTTAGGTTTCTTCTGCGGGGAGGTTTCTTTGTTTTTGTTTTGTTTCCCCTGGTAGGGGAGGAGAGCAGCTAACTTATAAAATAATTATCCTTAGGGAGCAGGGAGTTGCTAGACAGTATAATCAGAAGAGATGGTTGTGGATGCCTGGAGGACTCCAGTCCACTATGAAAAAAATGTTGAATAGAGAGTTCCAGAAAGAAGATAGTGAGAGGTGATACTTGTTGACCTCTGGGTGCTACCGCACAATGGAACGGAAGATTTAAGAGTTTTCTAAAAGGGAAAGGCTCTTAAATCTTAAGGCAACGTAGAACTGCCGTGAAAAAGACAAACTAGGAGCTAAGATGTTCCTGATTCCGGGGAAAGTGTGTGATAAATCAAGTAAGTGGTCGTGGCTGGTACAAGGTGTGCGACTCTCCCAATATTTACCAGTGCCTCAGATTCACCCTCTATAAAGTGTTGATGTGCTCCATGGATGCAGAGATAGGACTGACTCTGAAGGTCCCTTCTCAGATAGAAATGAAACTGTTCACGCCTGTGACAGATGGCTTAGAAACCAAGGGATGGCATTGCTATCCATCAGCTATAACTTCCCGTCTAGCCGCAATTACTTTTAAATTTAAACCATGTGTACATAATTTAATTCATCCTTTTGTGTATGTTGATCTCAGGAGAAGTGAATTTAAACTGGCTTTTCTTGTGTCTGTGAATATATGAAAATGCATTCTAAGTATGGTAGTTATTGGTCTATAGAACGTGTCACCAAGTAAGGGATCATTGCATTATAAACTAACTACAGGCCATCATCAGGATATGTGTCTTCCAAAGTGCCACTATTCATATTCCCAGTTTCATATTAAATTTAAATACGTTACACACAAATATTTTGTTAAGTTATGGAAGCATCTTATAAAATTGAATAAAGTTTAGGAAATATAAGAAGAAATCATACAAGTATATAGCATAGGGGGAAAAGCAAACATTCATTTTTAAATATAGAAAATTATTTGTGGCTGTAGATATTGTCTGTGTAATGAGGTACTTGAGTATTGCTTTTGAATAATATTAAAAATACCGAATTAAAGAGAAACATCAACTATAAGTTTGAATTGGTATAGTTAATATCACATGTACATAGTTTTAATGGTTAAATCTGATACTTGGAGCTGGAATTTTCCATTTCTAATCATCAGAATATCAAATAATACGAATATTCACCAATTACATTAAAGTCATTTAAAGGTGTCAATCATTCTATAGATATACTTCATAGCCTTACATATAATTTTATATACATTGTGAGTAATTTATTTAAACATTGCCTAGCCTTCATTATATACAGTTGAATCTGTATAAATATGAGTGGTGATCCTATAAGTAACTATAGAATTATTTAAAAGATCTTATTCTTTCATGAGTGAGCTAGTGAAAACCATCCTATGGAACCATCCTTTATAAGTTTCACCTTTGAAGTTATAACAGATACTATGGTGGCTGAGACCATAGGGCCAGAATTTTAAGATCCATCTGGACTACAACATGAGTTCACAGCTAACCTGGACAATTTATTGTCTTGGAATAAATTGAATGGGTATGTTGCTCAGTGGTAGAACACTTGTCTAGTCTGAGTGCATAATTTAATTCATCCTTTAGTGCATGCTTATAGTATGAGACATGAATATTTGTGTTTCTTGTGTCTGTAAATGTTTGAAAATATTCTAAGCCATATATACACATACATGTATATATACATATACATATATCCCATATATATTTAGAGTTGAGTTCTGGTATATATATATTATTTTATGTTCATTGGTATGAGAGTCAGATGCCCTGGAACTGGAGTTAAAGACAGTTGTGAGCTGCCGTGTGGGTGCTTGGAATTGAACTCAGGACCTGTGGAAGAGCAGCCAGTGCTCTTAACCGCTGAGCCATCTCTCCAGCCCCCAGAACTCAACTCTAAATGAGTACGTTTAACTTGAATGTGCATTTGGCCCTGTTAATGCTCTGAAATTTCTATTGATGTCCACTTGGAAAAAAACTACCCTAAAGTTTTAGACACTTGGGCTTTAGTAAATATTGGTCTGTTTTTTGTTTTTTATTTTGTACTCCAGACAGGACTTAAACTCATTCTGTAGCTGAAGCTGAATTCATACTAGTGGCATTCCTACTTGCATTAAGCTAAGTGGTTTGATTACAGGTGTGAGCCCTTTGCCTGGCCAATCTTTATCTTACTTAATTTTGTCTTTTTCAAAGGAATGAGCATGCTGTGTGGTTCCTTTGAATGGGTCATAATTCTTTTTTTTTTAAAGATTTATTTATTTATTATGTATACAACATTCCTTCCATATATGCGTACATGCCAGAAGAGGGCGCCAGATCTCATTATAGATGGTTGTGAGCCACCAAGTGGTTGCTGGGAATTGAACTCAGGACCTCTGGAAGAGCAGTCAGTGCTCTTAACCTCTGAGCCATCTCTCCAGCCTCATAATTCTTAACAAAGAAGTATATTAAGTTCTCTGTTTCTAGTATTTATATTCCAAATCTTTGTCAAGTGCAATAATAAATATTTATATTTAGAGCCATATGTTGCCTTTGCAGTGGTAATCTTGCTGGAAAATTCCTGGTGCCCAATGAAACCAGACCCATTATATCTCAGAGCCATGAATGTGGGAGTACTGGTGTGAAGAACCACCTCAGGGCAGCTGTGCATAGGCATAGCACATACAGTGATTATATACAAACAACACAGACTATATCAATAACTGCCTGTGTTCCTGAGTTATCTAGTGACCATTTGAACTTCTTATAGTCATTTCAGATTGTACTCATACTTCTCATTATATAAATTAAAACCTGTTTACTTCACCTCACTATGAGAACAGAAGTCCTGCCAGGTATTTGACCAGATTATCTAGGTTTGTAGGAGTCTGGTGGGAATCATCTGCATTTCAAACCCACCTTAGAAATACACTTCTCAGAATGTACCTAGGGAAGTGACTCCTTAATATACTACATGCTAGAATTTCAAAAGTGCATGCTTTTAAAAGAACACATGAATCAAAATGAAATGAGAACAGAAGTTAGACAATGCTTTATGGGGAATAAAAGTGAGCTCACAGCCCACTAAAATGTATAGGATCCAACAAATGCCATTCTTAGAGACATATAGTTTAAACAAAGTAAAAAAGAAAACAGATTCAAATCAAGACTCTGATATTCTCCTTTATGAAAATAAAAAAAAGAGCAATTTGAACTCAAGAGAACAAGAAAGGAAATAATCAGGACTAGGATAAATATAAGTGCAGTAGACAATAAAAAGAGAATAGTGAATGGGGAAAGTTGAGTCCTTTGAAAGTTCTGAAGATTTGAGAACTCTTTAGCTATATTAAGAAAATAAGAGATGGACAAATTGCAAAGGGCAGGTGTTAGGAAGGAAGCATTATTACAGCCCTCATAGCCACGTAAGAGGCTAAAAGGAAAGAAAGAGTGCTGTATCAAATTACACTAGATGAGTTAGATGAAATGGACACATTGGTGCTGAGACATTCTATGTCAAGGATGAGCCTTGAGAGCACTGTGTTAAAAGTAAATATTGTAATACAAAAAGCCACTTGTATGGTTTAATTTGTAGAAAATATACGTAATAGGAAGGTACACAATGAAAGAAATAATGAATGTTTGCTTGGAGTTGGAAGAAGTGGACAAAGATGCGGCTGCTAATCCTTAGGTGAGCTGATGAAAAGGCAGATGACTTTGGTAGGAGAAGCAATAGAACTCAGTATATTCAGTGTCTGAGTGATGGCTCATGAGCACACCCTTCTGACACTCTTGGCTAAGATACTTTGATATACTGACTTTCATTTGTTTCGCTATTTTGAAGTATCTTTTATGAAATGTCTAACCCAAAGCTCTCAGTTTTCCTTGAATAAACCAATCTAGACCCGAGTGGAGAAAGAATTGCTACCCGCCGCTCCTCTCGGAGGGTGTAGAGATATCAGGAGGGAAAGCGTTGCCTGAAGATCTCTGGTTGTTTATTGTGCCGTCACCTTGTATACTTGCTAAGATTTGTAGAGAAGACAACATTTATAGATTAAATCTTTGACAGCTTCATACATGTGTAGAGTATATTCTGTTTACTCTCATTTTACTCTCTTTAATTTCCTTCGGCCGCAGCAGGTCCCCTTCCTACACTTGTGCCTTTATCGTTTTTAGTTAAAATAGATTATCAAGAATTCAGGCTTCATAACTGGGTCTGCCTCCTTAAATTTACTTTTTGTTCATACTGCAAATACCATCTGAACAACTGTCATGTACACTGCACAAACTGGTGGCCGTGTGATGCCAGGGGAAGTCAGATGTGTTGTAAATGGATGGAGAGGTGTGCGTTGTGTTCTCGGAACCCAGCTCCCAGACCCCAGCCACCGGCCCGCTCAGCTGCTAGTTGCTTACTTATGCCCGAAATAACCACATGAGAATTATATTCATTTAAACTCTGCCTGGCCCATTATCTCCAGCCTTTTCTTGGCTAGCTCTCACATCTAAACTAACCCACTTTAAAAGTCTGTATGTCACCACAAAGTGGTGACTTACCAGACTGTTCTAAGGTACGTCCATCTGCGGCAGGAGCCTCATGGTGACTGGCACATTTCCTTCTCTCTTCCCAGAACTTCCGTTCTGTCTACTCCGCCCACCTAAGGGCTGGCCTATCTTACAAGCCAGGCAGAGTCTTTATTTAACCAATGCAAGCAACAGAAATAAAGGTGGACCCTCCTACACAGATGCTCCCTGTTTCATAAACCACATATTTGATAGAAGACACGAGGGATGTCTCCCATCAACTGAGCACATTAATGCAAATTACAAGGTGAAAAGCCAAGTTCCCGTTAGAGGAGTTGATCTATTCTAACATGACCTCGATTCTTCTCTTTGATCTGATTTAGCAAAGTTAGTAGAATTTAATCATAGAACTGTGTGGGCAAGAGTGAGGCTAGCAGCCCCTGCTAAGACTAGGTGGAAATTCATTCAGGAGGGTAACTGAGAAGGCCCTTTGGGGATGTCCAAAGGACACGGTTAGTAGGGATTACAGAGTACGGGGTGGCCATGGTGTAAGGCTTTATATTGTCCAATCATAGTGAAGCTACATTGAGGACTATGTCTAGACTGTGGTTGGATGGGAGATGGGGTTTTGGAAAATGTCCCTGACTGATATGGTGAGTGGATTATGGTCAAGTGTAAGCCTTTTATGTCCTGTTTGGGCTGGGATTCTAATATGTGGAAAGAAGTCAAGAGATACTAGGAGCACAGGAAATATCCAAAGACTTGGTGAGACACTGAGTAAAGAAACAGGGAAAGATGATTAGTAATGTTTTTTTTATCTGGTTTTAGGTTACAGCTATGCTTTTTGTGATATGTTGTAAGAGGAGGAGGCTGTGTTCCCGGCACCTGAGAGGAACGCGGGCCCTTTTGTTCCTTCCCACCCGGCTCTCGGCCACCAGCTAGCTTATGCCCGAAATAACCACACAACAATTATATTAATTTAAATACTGCCTTGCCCATTATCTCTAGCCTTTGCTTGGCTAACTCTTACATCTTAAGCTAATCCATTATAAAAGTCTGTATGTCACCACAAGGTGGTGACTTATCGGAAGATTCTAACCTGCATCCATCTTGGGCCGGAGGATCATGGCGTCTGTCTTACTTCCTTCTCTCCCACCACCTTCTGTTCTGTCTACTCTACCCAGCTAAGGGCTGTGTCCTATTCTACAGGCCAGGCAGAGTCTTTATTTAACCAATGAAAGCAAAGAAATACAGAAAGACCCTCGTACACCAGTGATAGAACTCAAATTTCTCTTAGAATAGAAAAAAATTTAAATACAGACTGGAATGGTAGAGACAAGTCAGTAGACAGAGGCACTTGGATTCAGACCGGATGACCTAAACTAGATTCCTGAAGGGTCCCACAAGTTGTCCTCTGGTGTACACATGCATGCCAATAGGCACACAAAATAAATAAAATGTATGTATCTCTAGGGATTTCTTGCAGAAAAGAGTTGCTTTTACACATTTGATCACATATCAGATTGAGCTGAAAATAAAAATAAAACGCTCATAAATATTTCCTCTATATGTTATATAGTTGCTTACACTAGATTAGATATGTTTATGGATCTGAGGAAAACTAAGTAACTATTTATTTTACTTAGTTGTTAGGCAGCTAATGAGGTCAGCAACCAGATGCACAAAATATGCATAATTTATTGACCCTTGTTCTAAGACAAAGTGAGCCGCCTAGAATACTTTAACTGTGGTTAGCTTTATTGTTCTCTGGAGAAACATTTTGTCATTGATTATACATTTCGGACTGTCAAAACACAAATTTCATTAATGCTGAGTCTATTGTATGATATTACCATGAATTTGGGATATATATATAAATCATTAACTCCAGCATATTCATCTAAACAGATGTTCCGTAGAAAACAAATGAACAATAAGGAAGGGTCACTATGCAGATTGGGAGCAGTCAAGCAGACTCAGAGATTACAAGAGGAACAGGCATGCCTGAGATGGCGTCCCATTAGCTCACACTGAATTACAAATATGAGCTACACATCCGCACCACTGCTGTCGACAGTCTCCGTCTTTCCCAGCATGCAGTTGCATAGGTACCTCAATATTCATGACTGAGAAGCCTCGGGCACCAAGAAAGCACCGTGAGTCGCTTCACTCAGAGATGTAGACTTTTTTTTTTTTTTTTTTTTTTTTTTTTTTTTTTTTTTTTTTTTTTTTTTTTTTTTTTTTTTTTTTTGGTTTTTCGAGACAGGGTTTCTCTGTGGCTTTGGAGCCTGTCCTGGAATTAGCTCTTGTAGACCAGGCTGGTCTCGAACTCACAGAGATCCGCCTGCCTCTGCCTCCCGAATGCTGGGATTAAAGGCGTGCGCCACCACCGCCCGGCTGAGATGTAGACTGTTTAAACCTAGGTACATAGCGTGTTCTCTGTAAGGTGCTGAAGCAGCCTTTAAATGAGGCATATCAGATCCGCCATAAAGAGACCAACCCCTGGGAAACTGGACCTGCTCAGCCCCTACAGCATCTTTGACAATTTCATCGATAATCACATTTTTAAAAAAAATTTTCATTTCTAGTACTTTAACCATTTTTTTCTCTCCAAGGTGGATTTTATATTTAATTAAAAAGCAAAATAGGAAAAAGTAGAAATGGCTGTAGCAACTTCAGGCTCAAAAATCAACAGTCAAGCATGAAAGGATTCTCTGGAGAAGCAGAACGAAGTTCTTGACTTTCTAGACCGTTATTTAGAAAATTTCTCTTCCCTTTGAGAATGTATATGTAGAAATTAGACTAGGTACCTTCAAAGCTGACACAGAATACTTTACTCCTTTTGAAACTATTTTGTCATAACTCATATATTACACGTCAGGAGAGTAGCAATGTGTAATTGGAACTAAACCAATTGATACCTGAATTGTCACAACATTTCTGTCTTTCTCCAGTTTGCTCTGCCAGCACTCCGATGTACCTTACTTGTGAGGAATCAGATATTTTAAGCTGAGGACATATTCAAGACATTAGCGGCTCTAAGTGAGTCTTTGTTATAAACAGAAGAGAGATCGAAAGAGAAAGAAAGGGGATTATACTTAGACAAATGGTGCCAAGAAAATGAACCAGAAAAGACCTGGTAAGAAAACAAGTGTTGCTGGGCTCCAAAGCCACAGAAAAACCCTGTCTCGAACCCCCCCACAAAGAAAAGAAAACAAGTGTTGGGGAGAAAAAGATTTTTTTTTTCGAGACAGGGTTTCTCTGTGGCTTTGGAGCCTGTCCTGGAACTAGCTCTTGTAGACCAGGCTGGTCTCGAACTCACAAAGATCCGCCTGCCTCTGCCTCCCGAGTGCTGGGATTAAAGGCATGGGCCAGCACCGCCTGGCAAAGAAAGGGATTTTTAAAGATAATGGTGCGTTAAAATGCATTTATTTTCTGAGAGATGAGAATTAGAGCATTTTAGTTACCTTTTCTATGCTTGTACTATGATACCCTGAATTTAACACTTCAGTGCGTTTGGGCCAATGAAGGCCCTTGGATCTATTCAGATTACAGAACGCACACTCACATGCGTGCAATAATTTCATGCAGTCACTTGAGCTTATATTCTATTCAGTTTGTCGCAAATACAGCTTTTAAATAATAATTAGTATTATATTTCATGAGCACATGAGAGCTAAGTTATAAAAACTGCTTCTCATCATTTCCCAGTTACCAGGACACTGGTGTTTGGGCAATGGTCTAGCTTAGTGGGCTCTTTTATTAAGTACAAGGCACTGACTGTCCTATGATTTAAAATAGAGGCTACTTGGGAGAATGTTATGTTCTTTTTACCCAACAGTCTAAAAACAGTAAGCATTGTAAGCTGAGAATAGACTGGGGGTCTCGGCCTCTTGCTAGGTAGCCTAAGTTTTCCATAAAGTTTAACCATGTCTTTTATGGAAATATACAGTGGTAGGTATGTAACCCTTTCAATCCTTAGTTTTGAGTGTATCGGTCAGTTAGCCAAGAGTAGCAGCTGTGATAAAAGCTAACTGGGATCATATTTGATTTTTTTTCCCTTCCTGTTCTCCTGAGTCATTTAAGAACCCCTCCAGTCTCCAGTCACCAAAACTGCCTACACAGTTGGTTTATCTTGGTTGTGCTAACTATGGAGAACTTGCTAATTGCACTAGGCATGTTTGCGTTCTAGTTTAACTATCCTTGCTTTCCCATGGACGCTTCTGACTAGAAGCTGGTTGCTTCCCGAATGCTGCATCGGCACAAGTGAAGCTCGAAGAGATGTAACTTCTCCCGCCTGGCACCCTTTCGAGAGATTTGGGGAAGAGATCTTAGAAGCACAGACAGCTCCTGATGGGAGGTTGAGAAGTACGATCTTCTGGGGTATAGCAACTTGCTGTGGGAGTCAAGCTTCCAACTGCTTTAATTTCAGGTTCTAACAATTCCAACTTTAGAAATTTATTCTAAGGAGGAAATTTTAAATACATATATAATAGAATTTAAATGCTCAGCAGGTGGATGGATGGATACTTACAATAGTAAGAACAAGAGGACACATGTATCTAGTACTAGAAAAGCAACCCATATGCACGGATGTACTAACCATAAAAACTTACCTCCTATAATGTTATTTAATATTTACTGTAAAAATGCTCACGATAACTTATGGAAGAGAAGGTATCAAAGTGTTCATTTAGATACTTTTGTCTAATTTTCCTTTTATATAAAATAAAATTTTATTACAAGTAAGACAAACCAATTCTAGTTGTATAAAGGGAACGTTATTAATGGAACAATGAGAGTTATCTTGGGACCATTTCAAAGCCAAGAATTGGATGGGTTGGGGAAACAAGAATAGACATTAGGGCAGAATCAACCAGATTAGAAATAACCTTTCTTGAGGGCAAACCCACCTCTTCTGCTAGAGAAAATGAATTCCATTCATCTGGCTTCTCTCCATTTCCTCATTCACCATTTAAAGACTGAAGATAAAGGGTCTTAAGCCAATGTAGGTCTATTCCATGCCCCCAGATATTGGGACAAGAATGTAAAGATGAAAATATGATGCAGTAATTAGAAACTAACATTCCAATAAAATATCCGGAAATGGGAAAAATTTCCCCAGAGTAGTTCAGAAAAGAAGAATTGAATATCTTGTATGGCCTCACATAACATCTATCTAATACCATATTTTATCTTGAGAATGGAAAAGTTTGTATAAAACTTACAACTTATGGAGTGCCTACAGTTTATCTAGAATTCTAAACTGTTTTCGGTAAGGGGCTCACAAAGAATTATGTTTTCTTTATCCTTCGAAAGAGGCATTATTTTAAGAGCCTCTAAAATATGAGGTAGACGTTGTTTTCTTTATAATAGAAAACAGAAAATGTACTGTAGCATCATTTATCAGTATCTGCCTATTTATCTCAGGAGATCCACAGCTTCCTCTCTTGCAATTTATCTCTGAGCTTTGAATATAAATCCTCAGTGTGTCATTGTTAATAATGACATCTCAGAAGAACCCGGCGACGCTCTGTCATTGTCACTTGGTTTCGAAGGAAAATTATGTTTATAAAAGCCATGCAGACAGTTGATAGAAATATAGTTTGGGTAACATCCTTTAAAAATAGCCTGAAATATTTTCACCATCTGCTGTGTTTTAGAGATGGTGAGGTATCCTCAAAGTAGACCATCTAAATTCTACCTGAATAACCCTATTCCATCTGGTCTGAGTGGAACTAAGCTAGTCAGCACCTGGGTACTTGGTTCCGAGCCAGTGTCTGTAGGATGCAATCAATAGGGGCTAGGATTTGAGGTGACTTTTCGTCATTGGACTTATCTTTGATCTACCATTAATTTTAAGATGACTATTAAATAATGAACTGGAAAAGATAAACAATGAAGTTTAAGAAATAACCCTTTTGTCAACTAATATCTACTTTCTGAAACGCTAAAGAAAATTGCCCACTTTTTTTTTTTTTTTAAAGCTGGGATTGAGTTCCCAACAATTTGTGTGGCTTTGTTTTCCACTCACCCTCTCTTAGAGATACTTCTGATTTCCTCTGAAGCTTCTTTACTTAGACTGAACAGAAGCCAAATTGGTGGACCAATTGTTCTCATTCTTGTAGTATGAGGTGCGGGTTGTGTTCCCAGCATCTGAGAGGAGCACGGCTGGATCTTCTGTATTTTGTGTTGCTTTCATTGGTTAATAAAGAGAATGCCCTGGCCTGTAGGATAGGTCAGCCCTTAGGTGGGTGGAGTAGACAGAACAGAAGGCGGGGAAGAAAGGAAGTGTGCCAGACACCATGATGCTCCTACCCAAGATGGATGTAGGTTAGACACATGCTGGTAAGCCACAACACGTGGTGATACATAGACTATTAGAAATGGGTTAGTTTAAGATGTGAGAGTTAGCCAAGAAGAGGCTAGTGATAATGGGCCAGGCAGAGTTTAAATGAATACAGTTTGTGTGTAATCATTTCAGGTATAAGCTAGCCGTGCGGCCGTGGCTGAGATCCAGGCTCTGGGAACAAACAGCCGCGATCCTTTCAGGTGCTGGGAACACAACCCGCACCTCTTACTACACACTCTTATTATTTTCTTGTTGTGGAATATTACTTGAACTAGGTAAAGATGTGTTACAATTGTTTATGTTATGAAATATTACTTTAGCTGTGTAAAGTTCTGCCGCATTTCTTTACACTGCATTTGTTTAATTATATAAAGGTGTGTTATTTTGTTTACACTGCATATTTTTAAATTATGTAAAGGGATGTTGCTGTTTCACCTTGCTTGCCCAAGGATTCATGCCCTGGTTAGGCATGAAAAGCACAGGTGGGGCTTGCAGGCAGAGAGCATAAATAGAATGAGAATCTAGGCTCTAGAGGAGAGAAGAAAAAGGAGAAGAGAATGAGGGAGAAAGTGGGGGACATGCCTGGGGCCAGAAGCCAGGCAGCCACCTGATGATGAGAAGCTGTGAAAGGAAGATAGACTGAAGGAAAGAAAGATACAAAGTCCCTCAAAGCAAAAGGTAGAAGAAGAGAAACGGGGTGAGTTGTAAGAGCTCACAAGAAGCTAGTCTAAGCTAGGGCTGAGCATTCATGGCTCATGAGAAATTTCTATGTCATGATTTGGGAGGTGGATGATGACCCAGAAGAAAAAGCCTGCTGCATTTTCTTTTCATCCTTCCGAGGGGTTGGATGTAATCATGAGTGGCAGGTTTCTACAGCAGCTACTGTTGACTGGGGAGATGACTCTAGTTCAAAGCTTATTCTCTGTCTCCTGACAGTTGAGAGCGCCCTAATCCCGAGAGAGAGAACGGTAGTAGCGCTAAGTAGTCATGGTCATTCCCTTGCCTAGAATGAATGCCTAGACCCTTACAGAGAACGGCAGTCGTTCTGAGCAGCAGTCACGGTCACTCCATTGCCTAGAGTGGACGTAGGATCACTTCTCACCAATGATGGAAAGTCTTTTCAGTAATTTGTGAAGGAGACTTTAACTAGATAAAAATAGAAATCCAGACAGAAGGGCCTGGTTCCCCTGCCGTATAACTCATATAACTCATTCCCGTGCCATGGTTGGGGGGGGGTTAGAGATAAAGTCGTCCCTTCACTGTGGGATAAAAAGCTGTGGGGGAGAGGGAGAAAAAAGAAATTAAAGACAGGAAGTTTTAGTTTATGACGTCATACATGGTCCACATGCAAAAATCTTAATTCTGTTTTCAAGAGGTAATCAAATATAGTCATTGATTAGACCACATGACTTTTCTCTCCATTACATCTAAATCAACCCTAACAGTATGATCCTAAGTATCAGTAAATCGTCCTTAGCATATAGACTTGCTATGGAAGACCGCTTGACTTCCTGATAAGGCATGCATCATCAGCAGATACAGAATGCATGCAGAGGCAAGCACCATTGCATTGATTGACATAAACTTAGTTCAGTCTCCATGCCTCAAGTAACTAATATGTCTAACTGCTGTACCTTGGTACTTCCTCTCAGCCACAATCTGAGTAGGTCAGGCTTCTTTTCTGCGCACATCAATACTTGTTTAATTACTTGACTATTTTATCACATTTCTTCCACTTTATAAAAACGGTTAACAAGCAGAAAAGTGAAAGCATTATGAATAACTTGTGAATATCATTGTTGATGGCATGAGGCTAACGTAATTGAGATAAATACAAAATAATTTAGACGTACCAAAAAAAACAAGTACCTTTCGTCTTAATTTAATCTCTATTGGACTAAAGCTAATTTGCTTTGTTTTCAGCTAAGAGGAGAATTAAACAGACAATGATATATTTTATGAAATTTTGTCAGCATGAAAAGACAGTAGTGGGGCTGGAGAGATGGCTCAGTGGTTAAGAGCACTGCCTGCTCTTCCAAAGGTCCTGAGTTCAATTCCCAGCAACCACATGGTGGCTCACAACCATCTGTAATGGGGTCTGGTGCCCTCTTCTGGCATGGGGGCATACACACAGACAGAATATTGTATACATAATAAATAAATAAATATTTAAAAAAAAAGACAGTAGTTATGGGCGAGGGATAAGTAGGTTTTCACAGTTATATTTAGTTGCATAATATTATACTCCAGTTTTGCTATTTCACATAAAAAAGCTGTCGAGCTATTGCCAGTATATGCTAATTTGATAGATGTCTAATGATAAGACAAAATGTGATCTTCATTTGCAGTTGCTTTGTAACCAGTAGGGCATTACACTCTTGGAATTCTTTGTTCGGCTTTTATGAAGAATTGTGGAGTATTTTCCTTATTGCAAGAGCAGGCCTAACTTGGTTTGTGGAACTTTACGAAAATTCTCAAAAGAGAAGCATTTAAACTAAGATCAAAAGAATTTCCAGGGATTAAAAACCAGAATAAGGAAGTGAATAAAATCTATGCCAGGAAAATAGGGTGGATATGAAAGCTAAGACAGCTGGAAGATCAGAAGAAATCGACTGTGAGAATGGATAGGAAGGAAAGGAGACAGTGTTTTAGATGGGGTTTGAGAAGCAGACAGAATCTATAAATAACTCAGCTCCAATGGGGACATAAAAGGATATTGTGGAGGGCAAAGTCATATGTCTTTAATCCCTGCCTTCAGTTTTATACATAATGACCTAGAAGAGGATAAGATTAGAATATGAGATGCTAAAAGAAAATAACCATAAGTGACTCCTAATGACATATTGCTGCACCCGGTAATCAGGGACATCCCTCAGTCCTGATCAGAGACGCTTCTTCTAGCAAGAGATGACTGGTAACACAGGTAACCACAACTGAACAATGTGTAGAGAGAGACTTTGGAGTGCTCAGGTTAAACCGAATGGGTAGGAAGGTCGAGAAGGCCTGGAAGGGGGTGGGAAAAAATAAGATCAGAATACACCGTATGAAAGAAGTTTTAAATGATTTATCAAAACCACCAGCTTCAATCCATTTGTTTTAGAGGGAGATGAAACAAGGAGTTAAGTGATTGTTCGTAGGAAGGTTGGAAGTGCGAAAAGCCCCAGGAGGGGTTTAGAAAATAGAAGTAACAGACTCGGTCTTCAAAACAATAAGTTTATAAATTACCATCCAGCAGAAATAGTACTTAAAATGAAAGTTATTAATCCCAGAAAAAAAAATAACTGTCCTGGGAAAAGGAGATACTTCTGTCTCTGGGATACGAGTCACTAAGGAAAGGGCGTGTAGATCAGTTGGTACAGTTTGCCAGGGATGCATAGGTTTCATCCCACACAATACAGAAACCAGGTGTGGTGGTTCCTACGTATAACCTCAGCACTGAATAGAAGACAGGGAAATTAGAAATGCAAGTTCACCCTCAGGTATTTAATAAGGTCAAGTTCAACCTTAATTGTATGAGACCTATCTCAGCAATAACAACAAAGTACAAATCAAATAATGATTCAATTATTTATTCAATTTAGCACCAAGTCCTTTTCCAAGATGCAAAGGTTGGTCACCATTACCATTAGTGTTGATAAATCTCAGGACACAACTTGTTTTGAATATTAATTCACATACTTAATGTAATAATGATCACATATATATATTATTAAAACAATAGAAGACATTAGGGTGCAATGGCTTACCCTTTCATACCTGAGTAACTCCTGTTGAGTCTTTGTCCCCAGGATTTCACTTTTGAGTACAAATTCATGTGAGTATGAGAACAAGCCCCTTGTCCAGAGACCATGTCTCTTAGCCCGCGTTTGTGTGTGTATCTTTCTTAAAATTATGCTACTGAAAAGAGACCATCAAAAGCATTGCTTTTCATTACGTGTGACTGTCATTTAGAGTTCAGATTTTAGACCAGCACAGTGACAGCTATAGAACCTAGCCTTTAGCTGCCCGAGATTTGCAGGACAGCTGCTAAGAGTTATGCTTAATTACAGTTTTACAACGAATTCTTCCTGAGAGCAAGGTCAGGAACTGAACATGCCCTGCCTGTCGTGTGGTCGCTGCTCGGCTTTCCCAAACCATTGTTCCATCCACAGTGCCGCTGTCCTCTCCATGACAGCTCCTGATAATTACACTCACAGGTGCTGTTCATGCTCTTCTCTCCTCTCATTCTGGGTAATTGATTTATTTTTGCAACTAGTTTTTGCTCTTGTGTTTGGATCTGTTTTCTCAATAAATGGCATCTTCTGGTAGTAATACCTAATTTTTGATGTCACTCAATTTTTTAATTGATTTTACTAAGTTCTACATTTTTCTCTGCTTCTTTCCCTGCCACTCCCCTCCACTTCAATCCTCTCTAATGGTCCCCATGCTACCAATTTACTCAGGAGATATTGTCTTTTTCTTTTTTTTTCTTTCTTTCTTTCTTTCTTTTTTTTTTTTTTTGGTTTTTCAAGACAGGGTTTCTCTGTGGCTTTGGAGCCTGTCCTGGAACTAGCTCTTGTAGCCCAGGCTGGTCTCGAGCTCACAGAGATCCGCCTGCCTCTGCCTCCCGAGTGCTGGGATTAAAGGCGTATGCCACCACCGCCCGGCGATATTGTCTTTTTTCTACTTCCCTGTTGCAGTGTGAAGGCTTGCTTGCTTGTCCTGACTGCCCAGATAGCTCAGCCTCGAAATAATTACACAGAAACTATATTAATTAAAACACTGCTCAGCCCATTAGCTCTAACTTCTTATTGGCTAAATCTTACATCTCAGTTTAACTCATTTCTATTAATCTGTGTATCGCCATGTGGCAGTGGCTTACTGGGAAAGATTCAGCACGTCTGTCTCTGGCGACTCCATGGTGTCTCTCTTACTCTGCCTTTCTTCCTCCCAGCATTCAGTTCTGTCTTCCCCACCCACCTAAGTTCTGCCATGTCAACTATACCAAGGCACTTTCTTTATTCATTATCCAATGAAAGCAACACACAAACAGAAAGAACTCCTATACCACGTCCCATGTAGATTAGATCCATGTATGTCTCTTTTAGGGTCCTCATTGTGGTCTAGATTCTCTGGTACTGTGATTTGTACGCTGTTGTGTTTTTTTTTTTGCTTTATTTTTAAAAAACTCTTATGAGGATGTCACTCATTTCTATGATTAATTTTCCTATAGCGTTCCTTCCCACCAGAAAGTAGAGAAGAAACGAAGAGTGAACTGAAAACAATTTGAAGGGAAAATGATATTTTAGGATGAGAGAATGTATAACAACAGGTAATCTGTGCAGCCAAGTGCCAAACTGGGAAGATGCTGTCCATCCAAACAAGAGAACTTGAGCGAGGTCCCCTGGCACCTGTGAAAGGCTAGGTGTGCTAACTTGTACTTTGTAATCCCAGAGCAGGAAAGGACATGACCAGATTACCCCTCTGACTGACTGACTGGCCACTTAGTCAAGTTGACAAGCTCCAGATTCAGTGAAAGACCCGGGCTCAAAAATATGATGGAAAGTGATAAGGAAGACGGTTGACATTGACCTCCCCGTGAACACACATACATAAACACCTGCATGCACACCTGCATGCAGACTTTGTGCCCATGCAATGATGCATTAACGTTGAAAGTACTGAAGGCAGCCTTACATTTTCCGGAAGCACAGGGTTTGGAAGAGCAGATTCCAGTGAGGAGCAGGCATGCTGCCACAGCATCCAGCCAGTTCTCTACAAAAGGAGAGAAACGAAGCCAGACAAGATGAGCCATCCCAGTCTACCCTAGTGCCACTTTGAAATTACTTTGAGATGTTAGATTCAGGTTGAGACTTGTCATTGGTCTCTGTCAAGCAGCATAAAGATGGTATCCCCAGTCAACGAACCACCTAAAAGACAAAGAAAAGCTTGTACCCTCATGGGACTTCTCCAGGTTCTTTCTTTTAGGATTTTGTTAACAGTCTCAGTATACATCATCTTCTCTGTTAAGATGGTTGGTGCAAGCACAAAGACCAAAAGTGTAGTAATGAGAAGGAGCTGATGCAGTAATGAGGAGGAGCCGTGTCCCCGCTGAGGAACGGGCTGTGTTCCTTGGTCGTCCAGCCCAGCTCCCGGCCGCTGGGCCTGCTTTTGGTCCCAGCTAGCTTATACTCGAAATAAACACATGGAAGTTGTATTAATTAAATTACTGCCTGGCCATTGTTTTTAGCCTCTTGTTGGCTAATTCTTACATCTCCAACCCATTTCTAATAGTCTGTAAGTCACCACAAGGTAGTGGTCTTACCGGGAAAGATTCAGCATGTTTGGCTCTGGCGATTTCATGGTGGGCTCTCTCTGAGCCTTCCCTATCCCAGAATTCCGTTCTGTCCTCCATGCCTATCTAAGATTTTGCCCTATCAAAAAGGCCACGGCAGTTTCTTTATTCAACCAATGAAAGCAACAGAAATACAGAAGGACCCTCCTACACCACAAAAGTGATGCCTCCTTCTCACATTCAGTTTTTAACCAACTCATGTCGATGCGTCCATGCAGAAGGAAACCATTTGGGCAGCATGGGTGGCAGGGAGGAGCCAGAAAAACCTGTGTGATGGGATGGTCCACAGGAACACGACGGGAATCATAGACCAATGACTAGGTTATTAAATTTCTGTTCATTTGATTGACAGCATTTTAAAGTAGTTCTAGGTTTACAGAAAACTTTACAAGAAAAAGGTTTTAATAGGGCTGGAGAGGTGGCTCAGTGGTTAAGAGCACTGCCTGCTCTACCAAAGGTCCTGAGTTCAATTCCCGGCAACCACATGGTGGCTCACAACCATCTGTAAGGAGGTCTGGTGCCCTCTTCTGGCCTGCAGATGTACACACAGACAGAATATTGTATACACAATAAATAAATATTTTTTAAAAAAGAAAGGAAAAAGGTTTTAATATATTTTATTAATTCCTTAATTTTATGGCCATATGTATATACACACATATATGATGTATATATATGACAACATATATGTGTGTGTTTGTTTGTATATATATATATATATATGGCCACAAAGTATATATATCTATAAGGTGTTTTGATTATATTCACACTACTCCACCTCTACTTCCTCCCAGATTTAAACCCTTCCCTTTCCACCTTCTGTGTCCTTCTCTTTAAGTCTCCAGAACCAAAAGTACCTCTTGTGCTGTTCATGTCTTCATGGGTGTGGTCCATCACTGAAGTATGATTGACATATCAGCATTCCTTCATTTCTAATTGACCTGGCAAGACCAAGTCTGCACTGGGTTGCATCACCCTTGGGCATTTGGACCTAGGCAAGGCCTCAACCCTAGACAAAGAAATACAGGCAATTAAAAAATTCTAAGAAGCCGGGCAGTGATGGCGCACACCTTTAATCCCAGCACTCGGGAGGCAGAGGCAGGCGGATCTCTGTGAGTTCGAGGCCAGCCTGGTCTACAAGAGCTAGTTCCAGGACAGGCTCCAAAGCCAGAGAAACCCTGTCTCGAAAAATCAAAAAAAAAAAAATTCTAAGAACAGGAAAAAAAGAATGTCCTGGAAGGAAAACCACACCCATTAGTTATTTAATACTTAATGGTCAGCCCTGAAAACATATGCATTCAAGCAACCTCATACAGGCTGAGCAGCTTATAATTAGGAAAAAAAAGGTGTGCACTTATATACAATAATCAAGTCATGAATAAAAGTGGTGTTGGGGTAACATGAGAGAGGACTGAGGGGAAATTATATTATATTATATTATATTATATTATATTATATTATATTATATTTTCTCTGCTTCAGTTCCCGCCTCCAGATTTCTGTCTTGACCCCTTCCTTGAATTTTCTTAATGATGGACCAAAACCTGTAAACAAAAATGCACCTTCATCTTCCCAGATTTGGTCTTGCATTATTTTATCAGAGCAACAGAGAAAGCAAAGTGGAATTTTTTTATTTTGTTTATTTTTCCAACCTTACATTTTCATGCCCTTTTTTATTTTCCTTTAGCAATTCTGAACATGTACACCTTACGATTTCACATTCCCCATATCTTCAGTGCTTTCCATCATGTCCATTTGTTACCATGGTTTTAGTGAGTCATGCTTAGAGTAACTTTGCTGCATGCATCATTATAAAAGTGGCAATTTTTATTCCTTATATAGCTACAAAAATTTGAAGTAATGGCAGTGTCCTTATAATCTACAGCAGAAATCTGAGTGGAAATTGGATCCCATTTCATCTTCTCTGATCTTTGTCCTCTGGTCTCTCAATTTCTTCTTGTTCCTTCCTCCTTCCCTGCCATTTCATATGCTGCTGTCATTTCTGCGTTCCTCAGAAGCATACACTACATACAAGACAAGATAACATATTTCAAAACTAGGGTTTGACTGCTGTTTATGTGTGACTAAATTCTGCGTGATTAAAAAAATGAGCAGAACATTTGTATTGGTCATCACCACCTGCCAATTCTTGGATTAGCACACCATGTAAGGAAAGAGTCCCACCCCATTGCCTTTCTCATTTCTCAACCCTGTGCTGGTTGGATATCCCCATGTCACACATTACCATATTTTTCTATTTTCAATATATTACTGTTGGTTTCCCACAAATGTTATATATGGCTAATTCTATAGATGGGACACGGTTCTCAGAGTCACAGTTTGCTAAGGAAAACTACGGCATTGATACACAGATGTGGTACACCTGTGTATGCACTAGCATGTGTCAAGACTCACATAGCAACGAGGTGAAGGGAGACAGGCATGACTAAAGCAAATGGCTGAGCTGCACTGTCAGACAAGGGCCAGCAGCAGGTTGCCCAGTATTTCAACTTACTTTCCTCTTTTGAGCATGGTCTGGTCTTGTGTAAGTGAAAAAAGATGCATACCTAAACGTAAAACAATTGCTTAAATTTCTTCTTATTCACTAAAGTTGCAGAGTTTTCGACTTTTATAATCTTGGAAGCAGTACAAGGTAATATACCAGATTCGGTTTCCTCCATACAAATATCTAATACTTGTGGAATAGCTGAAAGTTATTTTGGCATTCTGAAATGAAAAATTTTTGCTCATTATTTAATGTATTTTCAAATTTATACTTCCTCTTCTATAAAAATTTGGGATAAAGGCATCTTTTACTGAGGATCCTTGAAGCCATAAATGTCTCTGAGTTTCTTCTGTGATTTAGATGTGGTCTCCTGTTTTATAAGGGCTTGCTCCCCAAGGCAGGTGCCATTAGGAGGAGGAACTATCTGGAGGTGGGGCCAAGGGGCGGAGTTACATCATAGGAAGAACTATCAGGAGGTGGGACCAAGGGGAGGAGTTATGTCATAGGAAGAACTATCAGGAGGTGGGACCAAGGGGAGGAATTATGTCATAGGAAGAACTATCAGGGGGTGGGACCAAGGGGAGGAGTTACGTCATAGGAAGAACTATCAGGAGGTAGGGCCAAGGGGAGGAGTTATGTCATAGGAGGAACTATCAGGAGGTGGGGCCAAGGGGAGGAGTTACGTCATAGGAAGAACTATCAGGAGGTGGGACCAAGGGGCGGAGTTACGTCATAGGAAGAACTATCAGGAGGTGGGACCAAGGGGAGGAGTTACATCATAGGAAGAACTATCAGGAGGTGGGACCAAGGGGAGGAGTTACATCANTTACATCATAGGAAGAACTATCAGGAGGTGGGACCAAGGGGAGGAGTTACATCATAGGAAGAACTATCAGGAGGTGGGACCAAGGGGAGGAGTTATGTCATAGGAAGGACTATCAGGAGGTGGGACCAAAGGGAAAAGTTATGGCATAGGAAGAACTATCAGGAGGTGGTACAAGGGGAGGAGTTACGTCATAGGAGGAACTATCAGGAGGTGGTACAAGGGGAGGAGTTATGACATAGGAAGAACTATCAGGGGGTGAAGGTCAAGGGGAAGAGTTATGTCATTGGAAACACGCTGCAATGGAGATTGGGGTACCTCCATTTCTTCTCTGCTTCTTGTTTTTTTAAGGAGTTAATTCCACAGTGTGATCCACAGTTATGATGTACCATCCTTGCCAAGGGACTGTAGAGTAGGGCTCATAAACTGAGAACAGTTATGAAGATGTGAACATAATCTGGAATGGGAGCATCAATACCGCTCTGTTGGTTCTCGTGGATTTAACGTCACAGGCCACAACGTCATTTCCCCTTCTTCGTCTACTGTCTCTTGTACTTTAGTATTACAATGCGGCACTGGCCACCAAAGTATCTGCGTGTAAAGTTGAGGCGATCCTTCTCTCGAATACCGCCAAGAGCAGTAAATAAGGTGTGTTCTGTGGGTTCCAGAATCAGTTTCTGAGAGCCTCGTTAGATACATGTTCAAAACAACAAAACTAAACTCCTACATGAGGCTTTTTGGGAAAACCTTCCACGGGTTTGCAAAGGGAATCTCTTTCAGGTGCTGATTTTCTTGGTATGCTTTTAGTTGCCAACAACCTCCCGCCCTGCACTCTTCCCGTTCCCTGCTTGCAAGTCTCTTTCCTCCCCTATTTTCCTCCCATTTAGGGGAGGAAAGAGGAATCCTCCTTTCATGCCAAATACATCTACCTCCCGTTTTTCCGGCTTTGCTCCCCTTACGTTTTCCTCCCTGTTTAAATCTCCATTCTACCCCCCACACACACACACACATACACACAACATGCATAAATCTACATTTCCAATTTTGATTTACTTCCTACGTTTGTTTGTTTGTTTTTTAAACAAAAATAAGGAGGGAAAGAAGGAAGGGAAAAAATGCTCAGGAAAATGCACAGAAAGTCTTTAAATCCATAAAACAATTATTCATGAAATCTCATCCTGGGGAAAACACAAATTTGAATGCGGATGTGAACTATATTTGAATGAATTGCAATTTTGTGAAGTATTTTAATAAATGTAAGTACATGTTACTCTCTGTAGCAATTGGCATACATTATAACTTAGTTATTAGTCTAGTGCCATTGGCGTGGTCACGTGTAACTATGCTGGAGATTTTAAAGTGTGGTTGTCACTTTTGTCACCTTGCACTTAAAAAGGCAAAGATGATTAAGAGTGGAAAGATCTTTCTTTTTTTGGGAGGGGGTGGCGGTTTCGAGACAGGGTTTCTCTGTGGCTTTGGAGCCTGTCCTGGAACTAGCTCTTGTAGACCAGGCTGGTCTCGAACTCACAGAGATCCGCCTGCCTCTGCCTCCCGAGTGCTGGGATTAAAGGCGTGCGCCACCACTGCCCGACAAGTTTCTACAAATGGATTGTAGCAAGTAGAATCATAAAAAGCAGGATACTTGAGGGTTAGTATTTTGCCTTAAAAGGACATTTTTATAATGTCACCTTTGCCATGGTGACTCCTTGGATTTTGAAAATTAACACTGAAGTTCTTTCAGAGATTTGCAGTGATTGTGATCTGTGGACCAGTTTGCTGCAGTATACCTACATCTAGATTTATGTGACGCCTAAGTTTTCATTTAGGCTGTATTCCACGAGGTTTGGAGAAGATGTTATGAGCTTTCTCCCTGGCGATCTTGACTGTCATCAGCCTGCGCCATCATTTTTCTCACTGGTCTTCAGAGCTAAAGCTTAGCAGGTTAACCTGCAGGATCCCTGCCCATTCTCATTAAGCGACATTATGAAATGTAAGAAAATCAAAAGTATAGACTTCTTGTGAAGCCCCCAAAATTCAAACACTCAGAAAAATAAAAAAAATGAGCTCTATGTTATTATTCTAGAAGATTCCATGTTACCCTCTTTTGTGGGGTATAAGTCCATACATATCTGATTATAATATTCATGTATATTTTATGTACTGGAAATACTCCATACAGTGAATAAAGATATGAACTAAAGTTCTAATAAGAAAGTACTATCCTAAGCCATTTTTCAACACCAGAACTTTCCAGCATGTATTATTATCTGTTGTATTATTACACATATAATACACAGATATGCATATGCTGATACTTAATATAAGATTTCTACTAGATGACTAAAATACTGTGCACTGGCTAGAAGTCTGAGATTTTTAAATTCTTAATTCTTTCCTTATTTCTTCACTGTACAGTTTCCTGAATACTTATTTGTTAGCCATAAGTATTGGCACTTCTCCTAGGTCCCCATACAGAATAATTTTTCTGAAAAACCTGTCTTTCTTTATAAGGTTTATATTTTAGTGAACCCAAAGCTGCTTTTCCATTTATGACTGTTATACAAACAAAAATAGACGGTTCGTCTAGACATAGAGACCAGGTAAAACACTGAATTGATGACAAAAATATACAATAGGAAAATGTACAGTACAGTTCAGTTGGGGCATAAATGGGACAAACAGACAGGTCAAGAACAGAAAGTGTTTATTGGGAGCTGATGATCAAAACTAACAAAAAATAACAGGAAAAATGGAACTTACTATCCAGAGACACTCCATTTTGTGAAGCTCCTTCATTTTAGTTCACATGGCAATCCCAACAACTGTTGTCATTTGGTTTCCCAGAAGTAAAGAAACTTGTCTCTCTAGATTGTGGCACTCTCTCGGTTTATGGACCCCAGCGGCAGACAACCTGGAAAGACATTTTCAGTGCCTTAACATTCTTCAGACTGACTACTTCCCTGCTACCCCTAGCAATGACTGGCTTGCCAAAGATGAGCCTGTCGCACAGTGAGCCACTATAGGTTTTGGCTTTGATTGGATGACTTGGAAGTGAAGCATCTCGAGACTGGATACATTGAAAATGCAAGGACTCCATAAAAAAGTCACCATATATTTTTTTCTATTGGCAGCTAAGGGCATGGTAAGGGAGTACTAGTCACTCACTTTCCCTAAAAAAGGAGATGTTAGGTATTCTGTGGTTGGCACAATAATGTTGATTTCATTAATTATTTGAAAAAAAGAAGTGTCTTCCTTTTCATGATCTTAGAGCATCCTTGCCCAAGGTTGATATTATATGAAATTATATTCAGTTCAATAGCAAGACTTGTCTGTGACTGCCAAACTACCTTGCAGAAACTATGCCCTGTTCTTTTATTTATTTTTACAAGGCTCACACTGAAAGGAAAGCAGGAAGTCAGAACTGGGCACCTCCAAGTGCTGACTTTTACCCAGAGGGCACCCACTGAACCCTGACGAGACAGTCTTCTGCTTGGGTAAGGTTGTGGAGCTAAGAGCCAGCATAAAAAGGGAGATCTGACCATTGCCTGTGTTGGATTGACGAGCCCAGCATAGATTAAAATAGGTCACATACTTCATGCCTTCCACAGTCTTTCCCAGTTGGACAAGACCAGGAAAGAAGATCTTTGTCCTTTTCTTTTCTTTTTTGTTGTTTGTTTGTTTGTTTTTGTTTTTGCAAGACAAGCTTCTCTGTGGCTCTGGTGCCTGTCCTAGAAATAGTTCTTGTAGACCAGGTTGGCCTTGAAGTCACAGAGATCTGCCTGCCTCTGCCTCCAAGTGCTGGGATTAAAGGCAAGCTCTTTGTCTTGATGTTGGCATTGTTTAAAAGCAATTCAAGTCCGCAGAACCATCTGCAGATTCCAGCTGATCCATGTGTGTAGTTGAGCCCTAAATTCTCATTACAAGTTATGAATTGATTTGAAGAAGTTCTGGGCGGGAAATGCTTTTAGGAAAAAAAAATACACAGCAACCTTGACAAACTCAGTGACACCTATAGCTTTAAAAGGAAGAAAGACTAAGTCAAAAGCAAGAAAGACAGTGAAATGATATTACCTCAAGAGTGAGAATTGGCCAAATGCAGACTATGGTGTTGTTAAAGGGCGAGAGGCTGTGTCCCACAGCCTAGAAGTGGGGCCATTTTCCCGGCGCCTGGCTCCCGGCCGCGACCACTTGCTTATGCCCAAAATAACCACAAGAAAACTGTATTCATTTAAACTCTGTCTGGCCCATTATCACTAGTTTTTTTCTTGGCTAGCTCTCACATCTAAAACTAACCCATTATAAAAGTCTGTGTGTCACCACGAGGTGGTGATCTTACGGGGGATCATTCAGCATGTCTGACCCTGGCGGCTTCATGGCGTCTCTCTCACTTGCTTCTCTCTCACCACCTTCTGTTCTGTCTACTCTGCCCATCTAAGAGCTGTGTCCTATTCTATAGGCCAGGCTGAGTATTTAACCAATGAAAGATAAGAAATACAGGACGAACCCTCCTACACCACTGTAGAATCAGAGTCTCTGAATTTCAGACAGGAATGTTGTCAGACCCATGAGACAAAACTGATGTGCTGAACATGTATGAAGAAGTTACTGGATTAAAATATGGATAAAAAGTAATTTAACAAAGCTGACACAATCTGTTCTAGAAAGGAGAAAGTCTGGGGATTGAGATAAAATATTGAGTCATAGAAATTAAGAGAAAATGCGAATTACAGATGCATAGTGATAAAAAGTAAAGCTACTTTAATCAGTGAAATAAAAGCACAAGTTTGCAGTAAGTAGAAGATAAATTTAGCCTCCTGCCCTGTCTACTGTAGAACCACTCTTGAGCCTTTTTATTTTCCAGGCCTATAAAATTTTTAGCATTCCCTGAGTACTTTCTTCACATCTTTTGTTTCTGTGTTTTACCACACCAGTCACGTTTATTTTGTAAATGTGAATGCATTTCTTGCTTCTTGGTGAACTGTGAGCACTCCGCTAGCGAGACAGAGAGCCTTGAACTAAGCATCAGTTGTCGGAACTCAGTCCAAGAACAGAGTCCGGTGAGGATGCTCTAGAGAACACAAGAGTCTTGTGACCTCAGTTTCTTCAAAACACAGAAATGTTCTCGGAAGGTGTTTTCGTGCTGCTCCCAGGTAGGGCAAGACAGGAGTGAGCTTACTTCAGCTGGTGTCATCCATGTACTTCTATGAAGAAGCAAGTTTGTCCCAAGTGGGGCTTGTCCTTTTTTTTTTTTTTTTTTTTTTGGTTTTTCGAGACAGGGTTTCTCTGTGGCTTTGGAGCCTGTGCTGGAACTAGCTCTTGTAGACCAGGCTGGTCTCGAACTCACAAAGATCCGTCTGCCTCTGCCTCCCGAGTGCTGGGATTAAAGGCGTGCGCCACCACTGCCCGGCTGGGGCTTGTCCTTGTGATGGTACACTTTCCTTGGTGGCTCTCCTTAACCCTCAGAGTTTAGACTGCCTGATTCTCTGAATAAAGTTGACTATGGCATGAGACTTTAGTCGGCCTCATTTTGGGGCCCGCTCTCGCACGTCCCTCGATAAACTAGAGCAGTAAGCAACCAGTGTCCAAGTAAACTTTCACAAGCTGCATAAGCATTTAATGTCGATTGAAATGAACTTAATTCTCCAGTTTTCAGTTGGTTCACATTTTTGATCTCCCAGAGATCATCTCTGTCTGCACATATTTTGGGAGACGGCAACTAATTTTAAGTGAGGTCTTACCACGTAGTCGAGTCTTTCCTTCAATGCCTGTCCCTTCAGTCACTCAGTCTTGGGACTGTGAACTTACACCAGGAGACTTGTCTTACCATTCACGTTTCTTCTTTGTCCAAGCAATATAAATGTGACACAAAAATGTCCCAGAGGCTGCAAAACTTGCTTCCGTGGAGTTTAAAACACAGTCATCCAGAAATTAGCAATGCTTGCCTGTTGAGAACGACAGGAAAACAGTTTTCTATTCTTCCTTAAACTGTATTTTTGCATCACGGGCTCTTTGGTAACCTAAGTTTCTCGACAATACCAATTAGAAACTGTAAAGTTCTATGGAAATTCCCTGGATAGTTCACAAACATAATGATTTCTTTTCAGGTAAAATAAACAAAACCCATGGCCATAATATAACATAAAATGAGAATATCAGTGTATTACAAATATTTACTTAATCTTGTTTGTTTTGATGAGGTTCATGATCAACGCATGTGTTATGCAAGTGTTTCTCTGACTGAGCTACATTCCCGGCCCCACTTAATCATACTCAATATTCAACTTTTAATGAACCAAGTTCAGAGGTAAAATGCACGATCTAAAAGCCCTTTACCAGCAGTGTTTTCTGTAAAGTCAGGAAAAAGGAAATATTGTCAACACAGGTACTTTTAACTGGCAACATCTGGCATTTTGTAGCAAAGGCTCTCTCTCTCTCTCTCTCTCTCTCTCTCTGTTTCTCTCTCTCTCTCTCTGTGTGTGTGTGTGTGTGTGTGTGTATGAGTGAGTGAGGTAGAGTCATAACTCTATACCCTAGCAAATTAACTATATTAAATAATTCTTTTTAAAATATTAAAAAGTAGTTAGCAATACAAAGAAAATTTAAGAAAACAATACTGAAACACTGAGAGATCCTAGATCTATATAAATGCTCTGCCTAACTGGCCTTAGTAATTCTACTTTATGGTTTTATTAATATAATCCCAAAGTCAGCAATTTGGCAATGGTACTAGTCCATGTCATCTGCCGTTTGTCCCATGTCTAGACTCATTAAGTGCACCATGGAGAAGGGAGAGCTGTTCCACTGTGACAAGGGTGTGTTGTGCTTTCATTGTCTCGCTCCTCCCCTTTCCTTCTGCACCGCTGTGAACGCGCAGCAACCATGCATGCGCTCCCACCGTGCCGAGGCTTTACTTAGATTGCCAGTCAACCATGCTTAATGGAGCGACCCAGGCTCAAAGATTACAGTCTGTGAGATTCACTTTATAAAACCACCATGGGATAATGACCATAAATGCAAGCTTTTAGGTTAACTAGTGAGTATAATTAGAAAATAATAAAATATGCCCATGGCAAGCATATATTTCGTAAATATTTATTATTTTTATTTGTCTGTTTCGTGTCTGCATGAGTTAATGTGGACCACAACTCTGCAGGAGCCTGGAGAGGCTAAGAATTGTCCCGCCTCCGAGAGCCGGAGTGACAGGCAGCTGTGAACCACTGGTGGGTCCTAAGAGTGGAAGCTGAGTTCTCTGCAGAAGCAGCAACTGCTTCTAACTGCTGAGCCATCTAGAATGCCTCCTAAAGATAATATATGTCAATAAATACACATACAACGACTAGCCCAAGGAGATACATTTCTGTCACCTCTACAGTTTCGCCTTTTCCTTTATAGGCAGTCAGGCCCAGGGAACCGCTGGTCTACTTCCCATCAATGTAGATGGCATCTGTAGCCGGCCATTATACAATAAATAACCCATGAAAGGAGCTTTATTTGCTGAATACAAAGTTTTCTGAAATTCATTTAAGTTTTTAGCGCAGGTATGGTGCGGGACAATTCTGTATTCTGTCAATCATGTTTTAAATAAATGCTGATTGGCCAGGCAGGTAGTATAGGTGGGAAAACCAGATAGGAAGTAGAGGTGAGAACAGGAGAATTCGGGGAAGCAGGAAGCTCCCTTAGCATTCCTGCACAGACCACCAGAGAGGCAACATGTGAGCTGTCCGGCTGAGAAAAGGTACTGGCCATCTGCCTAACATAGATGAGAACAATGGGTTAATATAAGTTATAAGAGCTAGTAAGAAGACTGAGCTAATGGGCCAATCAGTTTATAACCTAATGTAGACTCTCTGTGTGATTTTCTTTGGGGCTTGCCGGCTGTGGGGTACCGGGCGGGAAAGAAACCCCAACGAGCCAGCCCTCATTGTTACACAGGTGTGGGTGAGCCAGCCCCGAAGTTGTAAACATGGAAAAGGTGGCCCCACTTCACATCTGGCAGACATACCCCCACTTCACATCTGGCAGACAACCCTACAGTTGCCCAGGCTGAAACCCAAGGTTGCACATGACTTGGCCTCCCCACCCCATCACCCAATCTATCTATGATCTGCACGTGAAGGGACCTGACCTGCAAACCCAAACCTTCCAGATCTCCACAACCTAGGACAGCAACAGGCTATCCAGGAGGAGCGCTAACGAGGGCCCAGCTTCAACAGTGTAGTAGAAACCAGAGGCCTCAACCCAGACCAAGGACTCTGCAACTCAAGATATAACACAAAGGGGTTTATGGCGTGACACTTTGTGTTTCTATGAAGAGATTTTTAAGTTTTTCCTTTTAAATTTTATTTTAATACTTTTGCTTCTTTTTCTCTTAAGTTTTGTTTTTTGTGTGTGTGTGGGGTATGCACTTTATTTTATTTTTGCTTCTTTTTGTCTTAAGTTTTGTTTTATTTGGGAAGCCCCCCCCAATAAAGGGTTATCTTTTAGTCCATTCATCTTTATTTACCAATATTCGTTGCTATGAGTCATTGGTCTGGCTCAGGGCCTCTGGTTTCTGCTACACCACTGATAATGGGCTCTCACTGGGGCTCCTCTTGGAGATCCTGTTGTTGTCCTGTGTCATGGAGCTCCTGCTGTTTTATATCTGTAGGTCACCCCTTCACATGCTCCAGAAGTTCATAGATTTGGCGAATGTTAGGGTGGGCCGACTCATAGCCCTGGTTCTGGCCTGGGTTGGTCAGCCTGCCAGCTCTCCCGCATCCTCACTGCCCTGGTGAGCTCTCCAGACCTGCCTCAGCCTTGCTTACCCAATACAGCCAACAGCAAGGAGAGGGACCATATTTTTAACTGAAGAGAATCACTAGACAGTGAAGGAAAATTTATGTCTAAAATCATCTATAAGAGAAGAAAATAAATTGCCACTTTAAAATCATTAATGTATTCTTCATCTGTAGTTTATATGGATTGTACTTATTTGATTGTAGCATGAATTACCATGCCATAATTAAAATAAGCAAAACTAGAAGAACAATAAAACATTAAGGATTTATTTAAATTTATTTATTTATTATGTATACAATATTCTGTCTGCGTGTATGCCTGAAGGCCAGAAGAGGGCACCGGACCTCATTACAGATGGTTGTGAGCCACCATGTGGTTGCTGGGAATTGAACTCAGGACCTCTGGAAGAGTAGGCAATGCTCTACCGCTGAGCCATCTCTCCAGCCCCTAAGGATTTTTTTTTAAAGTGATACTAACAAGACAGTATCATAGCAGCATTCTTTGGGGAGGAAAAAACTCAAAATAATCCAAATACATATGGAATATGTTAAGGTAAAGATGAGATTCTTGGTGGAAAAAAAATGAGGAGTACCTCTTGTCAAAACTTGAGGGAGATTGTAGGAGGAGGGTGCTGCCTTACAGCTGGACGTAATTTAGATATATTCTTTTTCAAGTAGAAAAATAAACAATACCAAACAAAGATCAAGGAAACTTCTAAACATTACCAATACAGGCGGAAAGATTCAACAACCAACTAACACAGGTTTCTACAGGTCTCCAAATGCTAAATCTGGTCACCAATTAAAATATGGCAATAGATTAAAGGACACTGTCTATTTTGGAGCCCAGATATTTAATTGACTAAGCAAATTAAAATGAAATAAGAGAGACATTGCTAGCAACCTTAAAGGATGCTAGTGAATTAACTCCATACGCTGAAATCTGGCAAATCATTATGGGGGACCAAGAGAGCAGAAGAGGCTTTCTCTTTTCTCTCCAATAAAAATGAATACCAGAGAGCTTACGAGAGCAACTTATACAAATAGTCTAGGTGTTGAAGAAACAAGCAAAATAAATGATCGCGCAAATCTTCAAACCCTTAATAAATTAAGTACAGACCATGATCCTTAGAGGTTACTACTAACAATGATAGCTTCGCAGGTCACTTGAGGAGAGAAAACAGTATCATTTAGCCAGCAGTTTTGACAAAATTGAAGCCTGAACCAATTCAAGCCCTTAAACTTGTCTATTAGGAATGGAAAACCATGCTACATGATTTCCTAAGCTATAGTACTGATGGTCTAGCCAGAGCAAAAACAAACCAAGGGGGTAAGTTTCCCAGCTTAAAGACAACGACAAGTGCTCGGATAAAGAGGTATGGAGGGTCCAGATGGAGATTAACGTAGCCCTTAAAAAAAACATTAATCAAACCAACGTGTGATGTGTGCTTCTCTTTTCTCTTTCATCTTAATATCATTTTTATTTTACTTTAATAAAAGGTGTAAGTACAGCACTTTCTGCTCTCTGTACTTCCTCCGGCTTCTCCTGTGTCCTGTTCTGTTCTCTGTACTTCCTCCAGCTTCTCCTGTGTCCTGTTCTGTTCTCTGTACTTCCTCCAGCTTCTCCTGTATCCTGTTCTGTTCTCTGTACTTCCTCCAGCTTCTCCTGTGTCCTTCCCTGTCACCAGTGTTCCCCCTTTACTTCCTCTCAAGTCTTTGGCTGCTTTTTCCTCTCTCTCTGTGTGTGTGAACATTAATATATAAATTATATCAGCATACAAACGCAGCTTGCTGTATCTATTTACGGTTGCTTTTATGTATATAACTTCAGGACTGATGACTGATCCCTGGGTATTCCATAACCAATTAAGAGACTTATCCCTGTAGAAGACCAATTGTCACTCTCTCAGAAGTCCTTAGGTGCCTGGAGTTCTTGTAGGGGTGGAGCCTGTGAGATTGGTCCTTTCTGTGTTCGCATGCCTATTCCCCTAGTTACTGTTTAGGTCTTGCTTAGGCAACGAATCTGCCTCCAGGCAACACCATATTGTTATATTGTTGTAGTATCCTAAGTGTTGTTTCCTGTTATTTTCAGAACTGCAATCTCACCACAGACTTATTGGCCCTTCGCCTCTTTCCACCCACCTCTTCCGAAAGGTTCCCTGAACCTTAGGTGTAGAATAGAATTTGTGTTGTATGTATGTACGTATGCATGCATGCATGCATATATATATACACGCACATATATACACATGCATATATATACATGCATGTGTATGTGTGTGTGTGTATATATATATGTGTGTATATATATATATATATATATATATATATATATCCATTAGGGCTAAAATACCCTACGGTCAGTTGTTCTCTACAGTTTGATCAGTGTGGTTTTCCATAATGTTCTCCATAAGTATGTAGTTCTAATTATTTTTATGCAAATAAAAACTTCTTTGATGAGGGGCTCAAGCTCCATATCTCTGAGTGTAAGAATCAGTATTTAGAAGAAGCTATGAATTGAGTGAGGATGTTATAATTGGGAGAGGGAGGGAAATCAGCCCAGAAAAGGGGAAAAGTGACAAATAACACTGAGGATGTCTGAGAAAGCCTTCAGGAAGATTGTATGTTTAATGGAGATCATAAGCATACACACGCGCGCGCGCACACACACACACATGCGCGCTCGCACTACATATCCTAAATGACATTATGCCACATGGGTTGACAATGATTTTGCCATGTGACATAACAAAAACCATCTAACAAAAACCCAGACCAGGCATAAGAAAACTCCTTGAGTTGTTCACGAAGCACAAGAGACTTCTGAAACAAAATAAAGTATTGCTGTTGTCCTGCAGTAGGCATACGTCTGTGTGATATATCATATAAACATATATATATATATGTTATTTGAAATATTTGAGTACTGACTGTGATATTTAATTGTATTAATTCTCTGACACACTTTCTCAAATTAACATTGGTATCAAGATTTAAAAACAAACAAAAAACTAAACTTTTAGTTAATTTTAAACCTTTTGATATAAAATGAACTTTTAATTTTGTTTCATTTGTGACTGACTCACGGGTAAGTTGTTAACAGAATGAGTTTCTCGTTTCTGCCTCTTCCCTAGCTAAGGGTGTGAACACACTTTGGGGGAGGTATTTGCTTATTGTGTAAAGAGAGAGGGAAGTAGCTGCTTTGTGTGTTTCTGTCATTCTATCAAAAAAACAAAAATCATGGTTGGCTGGACTTTTAGTTCTGACCAGACATCAACGAGAGGTGTCAAAATGGAAATTGTATCTTGCACTAAAGTTTCATTGTTACTTGACATAAAATCCTCCATGAGTGAAAGGCAGGCAGTTTGTCTGAAAATAGGACAAGACATGAGATTAACAGCATACCTTTTATATTTGATTTCAGAAATTGTACAGTGTGCTAAAATTGACTTTTTACAATGACGCTTTGCTGGGAGTCATCGATTTTAACACTTTTCCCTAGCCTCCTGGTACTTACCCGTCTATTGATGCGTCTGTCTGCAATTTAGATATCTCATGCAACCCACAATTCTACATCTCTCCTTCTTCACTGGAATTAGAGTTATTTAGTTTGTTTTGCACATCACAGATTCCTAAAAAGAGAGTTTCTCAAAATACAGACATGTCACTACATGTCTTCCACAGATGTCATCGTGTTACATGGACAGGAGATTTAAACTATGATCTCAGTACTTGAGTGACTGAGGGCAGAGTGTTGCCATGAGTTTGACATGCATAGCAATTTCTAAGCTAGCCTGGGTCAAAAGAAAAATAACCACGTGTGTGTGTGTGTGTGTGTGTGTGTGTGTGTGTGTGTTTGAAATGGAGTGGGATGATGGAGATCTCGGTAGATGAGCCCAAAGCACACTTGATGCTTTTACCAGAGAAGGAAGCCAAAATTATTCTATCTGTCCACAATTAGATTGAGTGCTTTTGCCAATACCTAACATCTCCCGTTGCGTGGCATAGATTAATCTAGCACTTGTCACAGGATAGGATCATAAGTCTGTGTAAGGATGTGGAAAGGAACCAAACAAAACATTCATGAATCTTCAAGCCCACTGCGTGAGAATTCTCAGAGCAATTGCTAGGCGTTAGCATTGCCCAGTTTAGTACAAAAAGACTCTGCTCGCTTTGTTCATCCTCAGGATTTTGAATGAAATGAGACAATACTTGTAAAATCTCCTAGCAACATGAAGGTTTGTTTATACGTTTGGGAGTTAGTTTCACTTATTCTTAATTTGTCTGCCAAACTCTATAACATGGCTTCTGGTCATTAGGTAAGCATAGACTGACAGGTCAGGTTCTGATTGGCAATTCTTCCTGTGAGTGTTTTGCATTACTGTGATTGCGGACTGTCTTGATGTCTCACAAAGTGTCGATGGAGGCTGCGTGTTTGTTCCCGGCAACCCAGACCCCAAATAACGACACAGAAACTGTATTAATTAAAACACTGCTTGGTCAATAGATTAAGCGTATTGTTAAGTAGCTCTTAGATCGTAAATTAACCCATCTCTATTAATCTATGCATCACCATGAGATCGTGCCTTACCAGCGGGGTTCCCTCCAGCATCTGTCTCCTGTGGCAGCTACATGGTGTCTCTTTGACTCCACCTACTCTCTTCTCCTCTGTCTTCTTGGAATTCCCACCTTATCCTATTCTGTGCTGCTATAGGCCCAACGTAGCTTCTTTATTAACCAACAGTATTCACAGCATTCATAGGGGAATCCCACATCAACCAATTTTATTTTTATTAAAATAATTTAGCATCATTCCATTCACTGATTAAACATTGAACGTCACTTGCCAATGTTATAAATTTGGAAATCTTCATGAAGCCAAAAATTAAATTATGATATTGCATAACAGTTTTATACCTGTAAAACCATCCTATAATAGCACATTCTTCATAAATGTATTTATTTATCTATTTACTTTGCAACACTAGAACTCAAACCCAGAACCTTGTGCCTTATGGCTAAATTACATTCCCAGCTTCACAAACTTACTTACATTAAGACAATGTACTTACTTCTCTCAAAAAATGTAGAATGAACTGGAGTTTTTTTAGGGAGGGAATTATCTAAATTTGTCAAATCAGCTTTTAATAGTAAATAATAAATGATACCTTAGTTTCATGCTTAACTTTATTTTACATGTCTTTCAATATGTTGACTATGTTTAAACTTGATTAATATGTACTCTAGATTTTGAAAGTCTACTTGGGGTTTATATGATTATGTATGTAGTAATGTTTAGGAAAAACAAAAATATTCTTCTTTTTCCATATGTTAACTCATTGTAAGGTAATGTTGTCTAAAGAGTTGTGTGACAGAGAGTAACTAATGTTTGGTGCCGGAAGCCTGAGTTCTTAATACCTTAGGGAGCAGATGTCAAAATCAGGTAGGATGAGGAGCAGGTAGTGGAGTATTTGTAAGTTTCTGTTTCTTTTCATTTCAAAATGTCTCATAAAGTAAATCACTCAGCACACATTTCAATGCGGCATCCATCCCTTTTCCAGGACTATGGAGCTTCCACAAAGACCATGGTTTGGGAGAGTAGATATTACAGCCACACAATTTATTGGAAGGACTGTAGCTTCTCAATTACTCTGCGTCAAGAAACATCTGGAGAAGTGATTGCTTCCTGTGAGAGAGGCCTAGGAGACCAGCTGAAGAGCTTTGAATATCTAAGTGGTAATCGTGAGGGTTTCCCTGCTAGGAAACTCATCTTTCCTGAAGTCAGTGGATCTGAGGTTGGATACCAATTGGACCTGGGGAAGCTGCCATGGTACCATGCCATCGTCTGTGTCTTTGGAGCACCCCAGAAGCTGATTTCTACTGTTCTCAGATCCAAGACTGAGGAGCCTCACAGGGACTGTGGTCACTGTTCGGTTGTTTGCTCTCCTCTGCTGTCATGTTTCAGGATCTCGGTTCGTCTCAGGTGGGAAAGCTGAGAGTTAAGACTTATACTATCCTAAGAGTTCCTTGTGTACCATTTATAATTTCCTATAGTTTCCTACCATATATAGTAAGATCTGTGCTTCAAACAACGAGTCTCAGCTTCAGTGTATTTTTTACAAAATCAATAAGAGATACAAATCACATGGGTCTCAAAGTAGGAGCAGCCAAAATGTTTGTTGAAATGTGGAGAGAAAAGGCAAAATTCGACCATTTGGCACTTAGGTCAAATACAAAAATATTAGAATTTTTGAATAGGAAACAATGTAGTTATTTTTCTTTACCTACACTCTAGATACCAAATAGGAAATTACATCAATATAAGCCTTAATCATAATGATTATCAGGTTACATTAAAATGGAAATTTTACTATGTATATTAGTATTTATGCCAAGGAGAAAAGAAGGAATGGAGATATGACAACAAGGAAAGGGGGGAGCAGCTGGGCAAGGCTGGGGAAGAAAAAGGGGGCAAGGAAGGGAGGAGGGAGAGAGATAAGAAGGGAGGAGGGAGGAAGATACGAAGGGAGGAGAGAGATGAGGAGGGAGGAGGGAAAGAAGAAGGGAGGAGGGAAATGAGAAGGGAGGAGGGAGATGAGAAGGGAGGAGGGAGATAAGTAGGACTCTCAGCCAGCACCCTCAGCTTTCATGTCTTTGGGAATTTTAATGCATAAGAGAATCAGTTCTTCGGGGGATTTATACTATTGCGATAGCGATACTTTTAAAAAGATATGTATGCACGAGGACATATTAAGCAAAAAAAACTACAATAGTATGCTCCAGAACACACACACACACACACACACACACACACACATTTTTATATATATTAAACATACAACACATACTCCAGAATATTTTTAATAAGAAATAAAATGATCAAGGAGAGCTCCCATAATGTCAAAAGTGGTTGACTGGGTTTAAAGAAAGATGACTGTCACTCAAATGTACAAATGACATTGCTTTTAGATACATAAGAATAAACACCATCTTTGGATCGAGTAAAGGAGTAAAGGAAAAACATTGTGTTTCGAAAGCATGTTGGCCTAGCGGGCACTGCTTATACCATGCACAGTGTTCGTGGTGGTGAGCTGACTGTCCACCACAGCAGTGTCCTGTGGCAGAGGGGAGCCCGTCACAATGTCGGAACCGTTGGATTACTCTAGACTTTGGAGAAGTCACTAAGTTCTTCCTAGGCTGGCTGTGTGCAGGACAATGACTGTGTCATTGGCAGGACTCCTGTGTCCCTGCTCAGGTGCTCACTTCTTTGGGTGATATTCCGCGTAAAACTTTTGTTTTGACTAAAATCCTCTGCTGGTGGCTCATTTTAATTGTGAAGCCTCTAAAAAGCATCATTTTTATATTTTTAAATTTTGAAAGTAAGTTGATAGCTAATACACCAAGTTAAACTGTAATTTGTATCCTTCCTCTCAGAAGTGATAACTTGTCTGTTATTGTTATACTGATTCATACTAAGGATCTTTGTTTCACAAATCAGTTTTGAAACAGAAATCGGATGCACTATACGTATTTGCACTTATCCTATTTTCCTCACGATGATTCAATATGTAAAAAGTTTGCATTTTTATTTAATATATTCAAGTGTGCTTCACTTGAAGAATAATACAATGGCATATTTAGTTTGGTGCCATCATCAATGATGCACCTGCAGGTCACAGAAAAACAAAACAATAAACACCCTAATTAAGTAGACAAAGACGTGAACAGATCATCAAAGCCAGGGCAGAAATAAATGAAGTAGACATGAAAAATAATGATGCAAAGTCTCAATGAAATAAGTGGTTGGCTCCTAGAAAAAACCGGTAGGATCGGCCGACGTCTGCTCCTTCGCGTGCTCACCAAGGTCGCTGGCCACAGTGCAGAGTGTTCTTCACGATTATCCCGGGCTTGCTTGTTCCGATTTACACTATCACTGAGTTTCACGGAAGAGAAGTCTGAAATTTAGGAAGCAATCAGTAGGCGCTTGCTCAATTACAAATTAAATGGATTAAAGAAGAAACTACGCCAGCGATGCCTTAATAATTATAATATTCTCATTATATCTCAAAATACTCATTTTTCTACAGGTAATGTTAAATAAACTTTATGAAGGGCAATTAGTAAATATTATAATTTATGTCAACCTTTCATGTTTCAATTTCATTTGCTAATTGGTGGCACCTTGAGGTGAAATTTATGGCTTCATTAAGTGTGTCTTTATAAAACAAAATTATGACTGAACCTGGTTTCCTGGATTAAAACACACATTTAATTTTTTTTCTCTTAATAATAAAGCAGTCTATAATCAAAGCACAAATTTTTAAAAGTTTGTTTGAAATGAAAGTACCTGGTAATTTAAAGTTCAGCTCAGTGAGTTTCAATTTTTGTCATAAATGGTATATGATAGTCAATGTACCCTTGCTGGCTATAGCATTATTTTTTAAGTTCTGCAAATGGAAAATACAACATCAAAAATTAAAAAGAGTCCACTCTGGCTTCACTATTGCAGAGCAGATGAAAGTAGATAAAGCGTATAGTGGTGCTGGGAGGATGTGACAGAAAATGATGGAGCATGTGCTCAAGAGAGTTCATGGGCAGTGGCACCTGAGCAGAGATATTAAGCAAGTAGAACGTTCACAGGTAAGATGACACATCATATACTGAGAGCGTGGATGGATTGATAGCAGCCCTTGGTGATTTATATCATGCTCATGAAGCATGTGATTGCTACCTCCAGCTCTTAGCATCTTGAGAAGGTAATGGTTGCTTTGACGAATGAAAATGAGGACATGGGAGGGGGTGATTTATTGAGCTTCCTCAGCGCTCCCTGAGAGTTGCTTGTGGAAGTAATGAGTGATAAGTTCCACGACAGGATTCGAAGCTTTTGCAATTTAATCACGGACTTGTGCTGGTAACGTTTGCGCACAAGTTGTCCCACGGTGTTGTATATGAATAATGCAGTCATCCAAATTGAAAAGCAACTTCTTAAAACAAATTTTGGAGAATCCTACCCCTAAGGAAAAAAAAATTGACTTCTGTTTCTGTCCCTTCCCTGCCTGACTCTAAGGGACATATAAACATCCTAGAGGGGACATTTGCTCCATGAGAATGCCACTCCCATTAGCCCAAACAATTCCACTCAGTATGTAATTAAGCACTTAACTACGCTCAGTAATTTAGCTTCTCTGAATCCGTTTTCTTGTTCTGTTCCCAAATTCATAGTGTCCTAAAGCACAAGCAAAGAAAACAAAACCCAAGGGGCATGTCAGCTGACTGGTCAGGCTGCCACACCCACACAAACAAACGTCACTGGTCTCAACCACCCAGTGTGAGTCAAAGCCACCCTCATTCTCTCTGTAACACTCTGCTGGAAATCTTGGCAAAAACTGTTGATTCTCTTCTGGTCAAATCCATATCGGTTTCCATCACCAATGGAAAATAATAACTCTAGCAAAAAAAAAATATTGATAAAACAGTTTAATCTGAACCGAATGGCGAGAGACCATGGAACAGAACCACAGGTGTGCATTACACTATGTAATCGATGTTCCCATAAAGGAGGCAAGGGAAGTTACATGCACGTGTACATTCACCAAATAACAGACAGTCATAAATCCACACGCTTACCGGTGACCTTAGTGAGAATATGAGGTTGGCGACTATTGTAAGGAAGGGAAGTATGTCCGTGATATGACGGCATATATGGAATTCAGGGTTGAGATGCAAACCTTTCAAGATGAGCTATACATTTCTCGAATTTCATATAGTACGCACCTGGACCATAGGTGATTGATGAGGCAGACTTTTTAAGATGGATGGAAGCTTTTAAGACTCAGCTGTGCGTGGCCCAGGGACCTAGGATGCTGGACACTCATGTTCATCGAAGTCTGACCTGAATCAGTGCCTCCAAGTTCATCAACAGCAGGGGAAAAGAAAGCCATGGACTCTCAAGGGAGTAAACAGAGCCCAATCAGGCTGTGCTCAGAATCGTTTCACAGATGTGGGAAGCTGGAGAAAAGTGGGAAGAGGCCGCCATGGGTGGGGAGGGATTTCCAAGGCGGGGAAGTTGTGTTCCTTTTGTCTAGAGATTGTTTAAGTCCATGGCAGAAACTGGACAGAAGCTGCGGCAATCGCTGTTGAGATTGATTAATTCTCTAGATATCATGAACTTAACCAATGGAGGGTGCACACGCTCTCTGCATGCATGTCGTCTGCTGGAGATGCACATGCTCTATACATGTATGTCCTCTGGTCACCCGAGGATTCATATGATCTATGCATGTGTGTCCTCTAGCCAACTGGGGATGCACATGCTCTATGCATGTATGTCTCTAGCTAGCTGGGGATGCATATGCTCTATGCATATATGTCCTCTAGCCACCCAAGGATTCAGTTGTTCTATGCATGTATTTCTCTAGCTAGCTGGGAATTCACACGTTCTGTGCACATATGTCCTCTAACCACCCGAGGATTCCCATGCTCTATGCATGGATGTCCTCTGGTCAG
>JAQHUG010000268.1:1329149-1361249 GCA_028555095.1 Dicrostonyx torquatus | reverse complement strand
AGCTGGGGATTCCCATGCTCTATGCATGTATGTCTCTAGCTAGCTGGGGATTCCCATGTTCTATGCATGTATGTCTCTAGCTAGCTGGGGATTCCCATGTTTCATGCATGTATGTCTCTAGGTAGCTGGGGATTCCCATGTTCTATGCATGTATGTCTCTAGGTAGCTGGGGATTCCCATGCTCTGTGCACATCCTCGGGTCCAGCTAGAGAGAAGAGTACTTGCTCTTCCTGATCTCCACACGACTGTGTAACCACCAAGGAGGATGAAGCTACACTCCATCTCTAACTTCAGCTTTGACGCTGTCTGCCGGTCATGTGACCAGCATTACTAGCCTTTGACCTCACAGGTGTCTCAAGAACGTAAATTATACTAAGATCTCTTGATTCTCACATTTTCATGACCAACTTCACCATGGCAGAAGGCTAACTCTAGCACAACTGCTGACATGAAGCGGCAGTCTTTCGTGATTGTTGTAAATTATGGGAGGTGGGTGTGCGGGTTGTATGTTCCCAGCACCCAGCTTCCAAGCCCCCAGCTGCTGGCCCGCTCAGCCACTGGTTGCCTGCACCCAAAATAACCAAAATAACCACGTGACAAACTGGATTCATTTAAATACTGCCTTGCCCGTTATCTCTAGCCTTTTTCCGGCTAGCCCTCACCTCATAAACTAACTCATTATAAAAGTCTGTAAGTCACCACCTCGGACGGTCCTAAGGTACCTCCATCTCCGACGGGAGCCTCATGGCGTCTGGCTCACTTTCCTTCTTCTCCTCAGAACTTCCGTTCTATCTACTCCACCCACCCAAGGGATGACCTATCCTATAAGCCAGGCAGCTCTTTATTCAACCAATAAGAGTAATACAAAATACAGGAGAACACTCCCACATCACGTGGTTGCCTTTTATTTAGCTTGTCTATGGAGTAATCTGTTTCTCTCAAAATTGGTATAGGCTTGCTAGACGCCATCTTTACTTTAAATTTAATCTGTTAGCTGTAGTAGAAGCCAGTATATATGAAGGGACAACAGTATCTTTTACAGGCTCCTCAAGAACTTCCGGGGGCCAGCCGGCCTGTGTCCATGATCTAGAGACCCGTTCTTCCGCTTAAATGTCTAGTTTGCCTCTTATTTCCTTTTATGTAAAATAGATTTTTTTCTCACATACTACATCCTGGTTATAGTTTCCTCTCCCTAGTTACTCTCTCATTCAGATCCATTCACTTTCTGTCTTTCATTAGAAAACAAACAGGCATCTAAGGCATAATGGATAATAATAAAATTAAATGAAAAAATACATTGGATTTGAACAAATCAAATAGAAAGAAAAGAGCCCAAGAGAAGGCAAAACACCTTTATGATTCCTGGAAATACTGAGGATACGAAGGACTTACCACAACATCGTAAAGGCAGCTTTCAGCAAACCTATAGTCAACACCTACTTACATGGAGAGAAACTCAAAAGTTTTCTATTAAATTTGGCAAGAAGACAAAGTGTTCCACTCCCTCTGTACCTATTTAGTATAGTACATGAAGTCTTAGCTAAAGCAATAAGGCAACTTATGGGGATTAAATTGGATAGGAGAAAGTCAAAGTATCTTTATTTGCAGATGATATGACAGTATACACACGTGTCCCTAAAAATTGCACCAGGAAACTTGCAAATAGGCTGAGAAAGAAAACAGAAAAGCAACAACTTTCTCAACAGCCTCAAAAATTGTAAAATATCTCACCAATCAAATTAAAGACTTGTATGATAAAAACTTTAAAACATTAGAGAAAGAAATTGAAGAAACTTTGCTTACTTTAAAAGAATAATTTGTGGCTTTCATTGCAAGCATATGAAGGGATGTTTCAAAATAGCTTAATGTGGTGGGTACCAAATAGTCTTTGATCAGTTCAAAACACACTTGTACATATAAACTGATACTGAAAGTAATAACGAATACATTTTATTAACTGTGTAATCGTCATTTTCTCCATTTTCCCCCTTAATTTCTAAGGGTAACATGCTTACAGATGTTGTGGTAGTTTCCATGTAATTGGTCCCCATAGACTCACAGGGAGTGGCACTACTCGGAGGGGCGGTCACGCCAAAGTAGGTGTGACACTGTTGGAAGTTCACTTCCTGCTGCCTGTGGTTCAGATGTGGAACTCTGAGCTCCTTCTCCACCCTTTCTGCTTTCATGCTGCTCTGCTATGTTTCTCACTGGTGGGGGACAATTCTGTATTCTGTCAATCATGTTTTAAATAAATGCTGATTGGCCAGGCAGGAAAACCAGACAGGAAGTAGATATGAGAACAGGAGAATTCTGGGAAGCAGGAAGCTCCCTTGCCATTCCTGCCCAGTCCACCGAAGAAGCAACATGTGACCTGCCCCGCTTAGAAAAGGTTCTTATCCATGTGGCTAACAAAATAAGAACAATGGGTTAAATAAGTTATAAGAGCTAGTAAGATGCTTGAGCTAATGGGCCAATCAGTTTATAATCTTATGGAGACCTCTGTGTGTGGGGCTTGCTGGCTGTGGGGTACCGGGTGGAACAGACACCCCAAAGAGCAGGCCCCTCATGTTACATCTCGCCATGATGATAAAGGACTAAACCTCTGAAACTGGAAGCCAGCCCCAGTTAAATGTTTCCTTTATAAGAGTTGCCAAGGTCATTGTGTCTCTTCACAGCACTAGAACCCTAATGAAGATTGATGTCTTCAGGTAAAGTGTCAGATAATTGAGAGTCCTTGAATATGGAGAGTTGAATGCACCGTCCCTGGCAACTGCCCAGCTAGCTCCTATTACAGTGATTGGAGAAAATAATTTTCTAATTCAAAAATAATGCAGCACCATGCAGCTCACCTTCAGAGCCTTTGACCACCTGTGGCTTGGCTCTTCCACTTCCGGCATAGCCGTTGGGGTCACAGCACATGCAGCCAGGTGGCAACAGAACGAGTTTTCTTTTCCAGCTTCAGTCCGTGTAGCTGTCCTCTCCACTTCCTTCTCAGGCACAGTCTATGACCTGGTTTATGTTCAGTCTTTCCATCCATCAGACCAGTGCCTTGTCCTTCAATGTCAGAGCAGTCAGAACTTGAATGCCTAGTGGCAGTGAGCTCTCCCTGCCCTTCCTCTTCCTCCACCCCCTTTTCCTTGAGCAGCCCTGCAGGGACTCCTTTCTCACTTTCCATGGCGTCCCTCCTTCTGCATCCTTCACTCACAGGCACATGCTCTTGTATGGTGTAGGAGGGTCCTTCTGTATGTGGGTGGCTTTCATTGGTTAATAAAGAATCTGCCTTGGCCTTTTTGATAGGGCAAAATCTCAGATAGACAGGGAGGACAGAACAGAATTGTGGGATACGGAAGGCTCAGAGAGCTGCCTCCATGAAGCCGCCAGGGTCAGACATGCTGAATGATTCCCTGTAAGACCACTACTTCGTGGTGACACACAGACTATTAGAAATGGGCTGAATCAGATGTAAGAGTTAGTCAACAAGAGGCTAGTGATAAAGGGCCTGGCAGTAATTTAATTAATTTAATTTTCGTGTGGTTATTTCGGGTATAAGCTAGCTGTGCGACCACAGCCGGGAGCCAGGCACTGGGAACAAACAGCCATGCTCCTCTCAGATGCTGGGAACACAGCCCGCACCTCTTACTACACTTGTAGGCACAAAACAAAACATCATTTAAAGGACACGTTCAACTGAGTGTGAATCCACTTGTTCTAAAATTAGGAAAATTAGTCTTCCTTATGGTCCTCAGATGCTTCAAGTTTCCAGTCTTACCTTCTGACCACACCTGCCCCTGTCTTTCCTCCAGGGAAAAGTATGGGGAGTAGGGTTGTACTTAAGTATGGGGAGTAGGGTGAATCAGGTAAAAGGCTGATGCTAGCAACTAAAGAAGTCACAAAGGATGGCTCAAATGGCTTTTGTAATTTAATGAACAGTAACACATTTTAAGGAATGTCAAAGGAAGCCCAAAATAATTTCTTTGCTTATAGACAGGGACTAGAGAAAGTCTGAGGCTTATTGTACAGTGAGAGGGAGCTGTAGCCCTCTGTAAACTAAGTCAAGATGATGGCAGAATAAACAGAGAGCAAGCCTGTTTAAGAAAAAAATAGTCAGGCTGGAGAGATGGCTCAGAGTTAAGAGCACTGACTGCTCTTCCAAAGGTACTGCGTTCAATTCCCAGTAACCACATGGTGGCTCACAACCATCTACAATGAGATCTGGTGCCCTCTTCTGGTCTGCAGCAGACATGCCGACAGAATACTGTATACACAATTAATAAATAAATCTTTAAAAAAAGAAAAGAAAAAATACTCAGCAGCTCAGGGCTGCAAGAAGGTAAGAGAGTTTTCACTGTTGTATAGTCACCCAGGGCAAAGGGAACAAACTTAGCTAATTGGCTGTCCTTCCTACACACACTTCTTCCTCCCCCATCCTCATCCTGAAATCTTCCCCCGTAGGGGAAAGAGTTCCCAGCAGGGTTTTAGAGCTGGCTTTGCTCCATTCTGCCATGAAAGGGGGCTTGGAGGCTTGAGAATCTGTTTTTCTGGCTTGAAATCTTCGCCTCGCCATTACCCCTGTGCCCACCTTCCCACAACCCCAACCCTCCTAGAGGCATTGTTGTGCACCATGTTGTGTTGTAACACTCCATCGACAACGCACTTCAAGTGCCTGATTCATTACAACACCAACGCGGGGCAAGGACATAATTACAAGGTGCAATTTTCCTATGGGAAGAACCATTCCGCACTTCAAAATAAACCTTTGGAACACATCTCTCAGGATTTGAAGGCAGCCTTCAAATCATGAGTTGACATTTCCTCTTGCTTCATTAGTACTCATCCAACGTGACCAAGCCCAAGGAGGTTCTGTAAGTTTGTCTATGAGAAGGGGTTTTTGAAAGGGAATTTCTCTGTATTATCGCTGGGATGTGGGCTTACGACAAAGCCGTGGTTCCTTTTTAGTTGGTTTGAGTCAAACAGTGTAGGACAGGGTACTTTTCATCCTGGAACCATTTGAAGTGGATGATCTATTGTACCCAAACATCTGGTATTCTCCGAGGTGAAGCAGGTTTGTAAAACACAAAGTATTTCTTTTCCAAATTGGAGGACTGATCTTGCTTAATGGTTAACATGAAAGATTGAATGTTGCCATACTTTTAGCCCTGACTCTGTAAATCTCCATTTACAGATTTAATAACTGATTTAATAGTGTGTGTTTGTAGTTGACTCAGGGATAATAACTTACTTATACAGACTGAAATATAAAAACACACGGTTTAATCTCCATTTGCATGTTCATATTTAGATTTTTGAATGAAGGTATAGTAGTTTGTTCATTGTGTGTCAGCTCTTACTGGATTTTCAAAGAACAAAACTAGTTGCGATATTTTTATCACTTTATTTTTATCTCTTCACTTGTAAACTTAAACTTTAGAATAAAACATGGTCAGTGAACCATGGCTCTAAAGGAAAAACATCCGTGCCTCCTGGACCAGCTACAAATTGAAGAAGGCGGTATTTGCCTGTCATGAAAGTCATTTTACTAAATATCTTATGAAAATAAAAAGACGCAAGCTTTGAGGTTTATTGAATTTATGATTGCAAGTGTAGTCCTAACTATCCCAGTGACTTATTTTTGCCCATTTAGAATAGGAATTGTACATGTCTCTGGTTTAGAAAAACGAGGGTCGATTTTGGGTTAGATTCTTTTGTCATTTTTATGCCCTTATATCTTTTTTTGTGTCCATATGCTGGATTTCTGATGACATCTGCTTTTTATAAAGGATAGCTGATTCTTAGGAGTTTTGTCGTAATACCATATTCTCAGATGTAATTAGCCATGTTGGGACAATTTTTTTTAAAATTTAGATGCATGGTAACTAGTTTTCAACATTGCAGTCATCCTTAATGAATGCTAAGAGTGGAAATTGGGTAACGCGTGGCTATCACCTAGAACAATGCATGATATTCACTAAGAATTCATTTAGCCTTCTCCATGAGAGCCTGTAACATGAGGGCTGGCTCATTGGGGTTGCTGTCCCGCCCAGTACCCCGCAGCCGGCAAGCCCCAAAGAAAATCACACAAAGAGTCTACATTAGGTTATAAACTGATTGGCCCATTATCTCAGGCTTCTTACTAGCTCCCATAAGTTATATTAACCCATTGTTCCCATCCATGCCAGGTACATGGCTGATACCTTTTCTCAGCTGGGACAGGGACACATGCTGCTTCCTTGGAGATCTGCGCAGGAATGCCAGGGAAGCTTCCTGCTTCCCAGACTTTCTCCTCGCCCTGCCTCTACTTCCTGTCTGGCTGACCCGCCTATACTTCCTACCTGGCCAATCAGCATTTATTTAAAACATGATTGACTGAACAGACAAGTCTCCTGCACCAAGAGCCAATAAACATAACTATAGAAACATCTCTAACTTTGAGTACAATGCTCTAACAATGAAAAATGAAACTCAAGAATAATACTGCATTTGGACAACAGTAGGGGACGGAAATGATAAGAGGCGTTTTCAGCGGAAGAGAATGTCATAAACCACTTACATTTACTGCTGTCATTTTCTCTGAAGTACCAATTATTGCCTTTCCTTTTGAATCTCTTAATGATCTGCAACTGATAAAAGCATTTTGTTTTTCTTATTATTGCATTTCTTATACAAAATATAATGTTCCAAATTTTTGAAGAAAAAAACTCACAAAAGTACTAAGGCTGGACTTTTTAAAAAGACACTGTCAATGTGACTTAAATAATGGAGAAGTCCGCATCATTATGTAACAAATGTTTTCAGTTCTGAAAACATAATTAAAGAAGGCGTGTTCAATAAATTCAATGGCCCAGGGACGTGTTCTCCTATTTAAAATAGGAAGAAGAAATTCTTTGGAGAACATACCATCAACTCTAAAGTATTTACCCTTTCTCATAAAACGAGCAATCTTTGCTCATATAGTTGATTGTACCACTTTCGCTGCCTAAGGAAACCATCAGAGATCCAGCTGTTTGTAACCCCCACTGTACCATTTACCGCGTGAGTTTCTTGCCTGTGTTTACCACGTCCTGGTCTGGGCACAGCTGTTTTATTCCAGCTGTCATGTCAAGTTCGGAGGAATAAATACCTTTCTCATTTTGTATGATCTCAACGACCAGACTAGATGCTGAAAGATAAGGGGACAGTTAAGAGTGAGGCTCTGGGCTGAATGGCTGTTTTAGATCTGCGGTCCATGTCCTGTGGGTGCGCACGCTTAGATCCAAGGCCAAATCAAAATTCTCTTCCTGAGAATTAATAGGAGAAAGGAAATTGGGTAGGTAAGCTATTTTAGTTCACCACACTGTGAACACTGAACACATGAGATGGTTTTGGCTAAAAGATGCTTTGGTTCAGTGTGAACGATGATCAAGGATGGCGGAAACATGGGGAAATAAAAATACTTCCAAAACAAATAAGATCATCCGTAAAACTGTAATTTGCAGCACATAATTTAATTAGCGAAGGGAAATCCACACTTATTCTTAAAAGCCTCTTCAAGTTCTTTCTTGGAGGAAAAATACAACTAACCCTTCAAATTAGCTCAAAAACATTTAGTAACTCTTTTTTTTTTTTTCGAGACAGGGTTTCTCTGTGGCTTTGGAGCCTGCGCTGGAACTACCTCTTGTAGACCAGGCTGGTCTCGAACTCACAAAGATCCGCCTGCCTCTGCCTCCCGAGTGCTGGGATTAAAGGCGTGAGCCACCACTGCCCGGCTAGTAACTCTTTTCTAAGAGATGTAACAAGATGGTAAATGCTATATATTAGTGAGAGAGGAAGTTGCCATGTACTTTTGGGGGGAAAGATGACACTAGAGTACAAGATGTGATTTTTCTCATGTTACGTGAGGGGGGTGATTTCCCGCTTACGTTTATGAGCAAAATGCAGCTGGTACTCCGGGGCTGGCAATCTTGGTGGGCTGCCAGAAAGCATTTCATCACTTGGCGTGTGCTGCACGTGACCCAGAAAGATGGCGAGAAGGAAGAGAGGGTTCAGTTGAGGAAAGACCTACAGAGTAAGACTCAGGCAGAAACAACAGCTAAGGACGGGGGCAGGCGGGCTGCTTGCCCGTAGCGATGATGGGTTCTCAAAGGTAAGGCATGTTCTGCTGATGGGGGCTGGCAGGCACAAGGCAGGAAAAGAGCGTCTGAAAACGCCTAAATTACCACTTCGAGAGTTGCCAGTGGGTTTAAGACACGTGGACCCAGCATGTTTGAAAATCACGTTGGTTTGCATGGGTCAACTGGAAACAAACGGGGCACTTTGAAAAGGGAACCGCAACTGAAGAATCGTCTTTATTAGAGTGTCTGTGGGTGTGTTTATAAGGTAGTTTCTCTGTTATCAACTGATGCCTGAGGACCCAGCCTGGTGGGAACATTAACTCTCTAGTTTATGGGCCTGGGCTGTACGGGAAAAGTGCTAAGCAGGTAGAGAAGGAAGGCAAAGTCAGCTCTTCCACCGTCTGTGCTTCAGTCCCGACTCTGACTTTGAGACGCCTCCCTTGGCTCCGCTGCGCTATGAGAGCCCAAGATGAAAGTGTTACCTTTCTTCCCCGGGCAGCTTTTGGTCATGTTTGTCTCAGAGCAGAAACCAACCCGGGGTTAAGGATGTCAATAGTGGGTCTTTGTTGCCTTGTTGTTTTGCCTGCTCTGCTTCGACTGAATGGTTCTGAATTGAGAAAACTTTGTGTATAGTCATTCTGAAAGAAATATTTGTGTGTACCCAATAAACACTGTTCCTTTATTTTCCAGTATCACATTGGCTTGCCTAGAAAAGTAGACCAACATTATTTGGGAGTATGAACTTTGACGCTGAATGAGTTAAAATGGTTTTCTATGCATGTTACTATAAGTATTCTCACAGACAAGGGCCAAATAAAGAGACATGTTTTGCAACTTCAGAAATTTTTCAATGAATGTAAATAAATATGCTAAAACGTTAGTGGGGAAAGCATTGGTGTTGCATATCTGCAACCCCACATCATGCTACTTCACGTGAAGAGCTGGTGGGCAGATTTGTAAAATCTGAGTGTCTGGAGAACCGGAAACGGTTATGTTTGGAGTCTACCTCGTTTTTTCCTTCGTATATTACTCTGTACTCTTTAGAAGAAAAAAAACTAATAAAATGAATATACATTATATTTATATAGAGACTATGTTTTATTTATACATGTATTTATACATAACATATATATTGTTTTAATAAATATTATATATATATGGATATGAGAATCTATTATAGTGGCTTACAAGTTGTGGGTCCAACTAGTCCAACAATGACTATCTCCCAACAGAAAATTCAAAAATGCCTGCAGTTGTTCAGCCCACAAGTCTGATTGATTGTCACCTCATAATCCCAAAGACGTAGTCTCTAAAACCAGTGATGTAAGAAAGAGCTTCTTTCTTTCATGTCCTTTTTAGACATTGCCACCAGAAGGTAGAGTTCATTTAAGGTGGATCTTTCTACCTCAAAAGATCTGGATTCAGGATAGGTCTTCCCAAATCAACAGATTTAATTAAAGAAGATGCCCTTCAGAGGTGGACCTAAGTGAGTTGTGGATGCAGTTAAGTTGCCAATAGTTAAATGCAGCTGTCACATTTCACTTACTTTGATATTATCGCTGGGAAAGATAAGAGATTATGGTATTCCTGTTTACATTTGTAGGCATTTTAAATAAAGCAATTATTTTATTATTTGTGTGTGATTGTGTGTGTGTGTGTGTGTGCATGAGATTGTGTGAGCCCCATCTGTGCAAGAGCATATGGAATCAGTTGTGAGCAACATGTGTGTACTGAGAACCAAGCCTGGGTCCTTTATGAGAGCAGTGACCTCTCTTAGCTGCTATCTCGAGAGGCCCCAGTATTTTGCTTTTTAATTTATTCTTTACAGTTTGCAACTAGAAAGATTGTTAAGATTAATATTCATAATTTAATAAATTTATCATTAATTTCAACTTAATATGTAATAGAACTGCATCATCAGCTTTTCCCAGTCACACACCATTTTCCTTTAGATTATAGAAGCAAACATACTTCCATTATTTGATGGCAATGAAGAAAAGCCATTCAGACTTTACTTCTAGCTAAAACTGTGGCACATATATTATATAACAGAGGAATCAGTTTGATTTATTTCATGGAGGAAAGAAAACCATCAATATTTATGTAGTCATTTTTCTTTCAACTTTTTATATCACTTTATTTCCAAAGCAACCTTGAAAGTTTTTTCAAACTCAGAAGAAAGCCGGTAGCAAAGGATCGCAATTGTATGGCCCCTTCCATGTGAAGCCTGTGGCAATCACGTTCAAGGAGATAGAATTAAAATGGTTATTAGTCATGTTTAGGGGGAAAAGAATGGAAATAAAGAAATAAATAACCTTTTAGCCCCGCATGAGACACATTATGGATAATCCAATGATAGTTCAGTAGTATCTAATACCCTACCAACATAAAAACTACACTTTAAATAAAACTAAAGCTATTTACAAATAACTAAGTATGGGCATGGAAGACAGACTAATTTGTTAGTATAATAACAGATGCCTTAGACATCAAAAAAGTGACTTGAAATTATTAACCTTTTATATGTAATGGATGTATTTATAATAGAATTAAGTTGTATGCTTATATATATATTGAAATCTTTTACAAAGAAACTTTATTATTTTAGGAGGCATCGTTGATAAGGATCTTCGTCACTACCTCAACTTAAGATTCCAGAAGGGTTCCGTTGACCACGAACTTCAGCAGATCATCCGTGACAACCTCTACCTCCGCACGGTGCCATGTGAGTACCACGGCCAACATTCCTTTCTTTCTGTGATAAGCAGAGACCTGCTCAGCTCTACGCTTATTATGTATTTAAAAGAAAAATACTGTCACGTAGACATTTTACGGACAATTGAGACTGGAATCAGATTTGAGATATGGAAGGACAGTTGCAAATGCTTTTAACTGTGGTTTCGTGGTATATGATAAAATCCTACAGGGATTCAGGGTCTTTGGGCTATAAAATATATCTTAGTCATACTGTTCATATTAGTAGTGGTAGTAGTGATTCTAGACCAGCTCTTCAGTAATTCTTGAGTCGTGACTGAGGCAGAACTTCACACCAGGAGCCAAGAGACCACAAATTCCTTGGTTGAAGCCATTATTCACAGCATCCGTGGCTGATTTTGTACCTGGGAGTCCCCCCAACCATACTAACCATACTGTGAAACACAAATATAGCATGTTCCACTACTCTCTGGGAACTGGTGAGGATATACACCAACTTAGACTTCTGTGTGCTGTCTCTAGCAATTTCTCTAAAAGAGAAGACCAGGTAAGTTGATACAATTTGTAAAACGACCTCTGAGGCCCTGCTCCTGCCTTTTTGACATCCTCCTATTAATGTTAAGACAAAGGAATCCCAACTCAATCCTAGACCCTGCGTAGATGTCAAAATCTACAAAAACTTTCTTCAAGGGAATTGTTTTAACTGCCAAAACCCTGTCCACACTCTAGAAATACAGATGTGTTGGTGTATGTATTGATTTCATTTAGTTAGATCCTAAACATTAATGAACTAAAAACTAAGAGCTCTGATGTGTTATCATTACATGGAATCTTTGATTAGAGTAAATTGAACATGACAAAAAATGACACATACAGGTGAATCACCAACATTTTGAAAGCGATACAAATGAAAACTTATATTAAAATATTAAAACCACAATAATATTGAAGATAGAGCAGAAACCACCGGGGGTTTTAATCCCTGGGGATGGGTGGGATCTTGTCATCATCAGTCGGTACCAAGTGGTCACCAGAATATTGTCATATTTACTATCCCTTACTAAACAAGAATACTTGACAGCTGTTATCTTGTTGGTCAAAGTGATTCCTATTCGATGCATGTCTGTAAGTGAGTGGACACCGGGCTCTTGCCGTGAAACTGCATGCTGAGGAAAGCACACTCTCAGACATGTGTGTTTCACATCTAGTGATGGGCAGATGGAATGAAGAGACTGAACTGTGTATACGGTGATGGATGGACGCCCTTTGGAAGCCTTGATGCTGTCGGTGTATCTAGGTGAAGTTATCTTTCGTGGCATGAAAGAAAGGAGCCCCAAAGTACTAAATAAAGAGGACCGGCGCTCTCTTATGTTTAAAAGCTGAAAGCATCAGATAAGAAGCTGACATTTCAGGAATACTCGTAGTCCTTGCTAAGACGGTTAACATAAATAAGTTATTATTTATCTTAATTAAGTGTGATGATAATAGGGGGGATTTTGCATTAGCTATTTAACTTTTAAAGCATCTTTCTTTAGAGTACCAAGGAAGGACTATGAAGGAAAAGTAAATATAAGGATAAAAAGTACAGCATTTATTAGGAAGCCTTGAGAGCTTCAAGATGTGATTCTGGTTCAAGGTCATGAATTCAATTAGAAATCTTGAGCAACGCCGGTAAAGGAGATAATTAGAAACTCAAGGGATCTAAATATTATCAGGAAACAGTTGCTCTTTGATTTTGCAACCGCCATTCCTAATAGCCATTTTTCAATAACAGCATTCTCTAACAGTGCTTTTAATTTGATACGATAGTGAAAAACATCTGATATAAAGATGATTCCGATTTATACTGTTAAAAATGCTTTCAGGCTGAGGCGCCAGTCCTGGACAGTCTGTCTCCTTCACTCATTATATCTTTTAGTGAAGTATTCAGTCATTCTCAGAGAGCATGCAATAAAAATGTGCCAGGAGTTGAAAAAGTACCACCATTGCTTAGAAATTTTCGAGTGGACACAGCCCATCTATTGGCATTCATTATTTTATCTCATCCTATACATCCTCCTGGGTCAATCAAGCCTCATTATTTGAGGAACCCACCACAATAAAAGGAAAATATGCCGCTGAGAATTATATCATGGCTCCTATACATACATATATCAACATGAACACTGTCGCCTCTTGCTTAGTCAAGCAGTGGCACTAGAACTATGTCCTTGATAAGTGCATAGGCACAGGAGTGCAATCAATTTTTGATCACGTGAAGCAAGTGAGTATTTTTCTTCACAAAACCGGATCCAACTCAGCCACTCTAGCTCCTCCGTGGATAGCCCCAAAAAATGCAGCTAGAAGAAGAGGTAAATCCTAGAGCCGAGCTCAAACTCTAGAGCTCAGTGCTCAGCATGAATGGAAGAGCCCTAGAGTTATGGGTCCACACATTCCCATCTCTGCACACACCAGTCTTAATGAAAGGCAGTTGTAAGTACTGACCTCTGAACACACGTCTTAAAGAGGTCTGTGTCCGGCTATGGCCACATGAGCTAATCAAGGGAAGGCGGGCGGGAAATCTAGGTCTCTACCGGCCTTTCATTGGAAATAATATTAAATCTTATGAATTGGTTTGCATAATCAAGGCTTGACTACATTTCGTCCTTTGAGTTAGTTTTCTCAGAACTTCATCTCGGAATTACTAAGAAGGTAAGTTTACAAAGCTGTATCTCAGCCGGGCGGTGGGGGCGCACACCTCTAATCCCAGCACTTGCACAGAGGTAGACTCTTGAGCTCTGTGAGTTCGAGACCAGCCTGGTCTACAAGAGCTAGTTCCAGGACAGGCTCCAAAGCTACAGAGAAACTCTGTCTATTATATATATTTATATTTATATAAATATATATATAATATATTATAATATATAATATACTATGTATTATAATATATAATATATATAATATAATAATATATTATATTTATAATATAAATATAAAAACACAAAACCTGTCTCTCTAGTCGTGGAAGCACGATTTTTTAACATATTGTATGTGGAGCCATAAACAATTGCAGTCATCGTCTCTGGTGGCATCAATTCACTATTCTTTCCAATCCAGCCACAAAGGAAAGGTCTTCAGGAACTGGGCCTCTGCTTGTGTAGAGCCCAATCCAGTCTCAATGTTCACACATTGAAGACAGTCCCTAAGTGTTTCATGTCGTTAATTATACAACTAATAGAGGGAGATGGAAGTTTTCAGGGAGCCCTGGCTACTAAATGTGAAAAACAATTGTTTTTAAATGGAGACTACAAACCAATTTTCTAGTATTAAATTTCTGCTTTAAGATTCTACGTGAGTGAACTTCGGTAGACATGGGGAAAATAGGAGCGGACAAAGAGTAACCAAAGAAAAGAAAACTAATAAAGAGCATAAGAATTTAGAGCACCTGCCCCATGGGATATCAATCACCCTGATGGCGTATAAAGAGCAGCTTGAGAAGTTCTGACTTACCAGCATTTATTAGAAGGTGCACGGAGTCATCTCGCCCCAGTATGTTAAAATACAAAGCTAAGCCGGGCGGTGGTGGCACACGCCTTTAATCCCAGCACTCGGGAGGCAGAGGCAGGCGGATCTCTGTGAGTTCGAGACCAGCCTGGTCTACAAGAGCTAGTTCCAGGACAGGCTCCAAAGCCACAGAGAAACCCTGTCTCGAAAAACCAAAACATAAAAAAATAGAAAAAATACAAAGCTGAATCAGCAGCTATTATACCTGGGACAGTACAGATATGCAGATACATATGGAAGTTTGCAAGACAAATTCTCAAAAAATATTGGCTTCATTTCCTAATGGTTGGAGAAAATAGAGTTTATTTCTTTTCAATATTCTTCTGGGCATGATAGTGTATATATTTAACTTTTAGACTAATCAACCGCAGTTAATCTCACTATGCTTCTTAATTAAGAGGAAAATGATCATTGCAATTTATTGGTAAGACTTCGGTCCTTTCCCTCCTTGGCGTTCACTAGGCACAAGTTTCATTAGAGAGTGACTGCAGACACGTTTCACAGCCTCCTGCTCTCGCACCACATGATGTGGAGAATGGCTTTACTGACCGACTCTTAAAGCGACAAAATGAACTGGGAGAGATCTATAGCTCAGGACTCTCTCAAGATAATGGTGCCATTTGTTGAGAGGGTTTCAATGAGAAATAGCTTAAAGAGTAGAGTACTAATATATACCAGGTAAAAGACAAATCAGTAAAGCTAAAGCAAAAGCTATTACATAAGACCAAATATGATTTAAAATATGGACTTAGGGGCTGGAGAGATGGCTCAGTGGTTAAGAGCATTGCCCGCTCTTCCAAAGGTCCTGAGTTCAGTTCCCAGCAACCACATGACAGAATATTGTATACATAATAAATAAATTAAAAAAAAAACAAAAAATAAAATATAGACTTAAAATATGAAAGAAAATACTATTTGAAAGATTGCATTGAGGCTTAAATCACAATAATGTTTTCGCATATTTACGTGGCTCAAGTTTGTAAAGCTAAGAACTGAGGAATCGTCAAGGATACAATTGTAAGAGTTTAGCTCTCATTTTGATATTTTGATGCTTATGATCTGTCGGGGACCGTCGCCCCAACATAGAAACTGGTGTTTTTCCCCAAATGTGTCCCCGGAGACGCGTGGAAGGAAACAGGCTTTCACACCATTACAGTTTTAAAGGCCACTTCAGACTTCTCCTTACAGCGTGACCTCGCGTTTATTTCTCTCTATCCCAAACCATTTCCCCTCTGAATGCCCTCCCTCTCTAGAGGAATTTTTCTATTTTATTCCTTTTTCCGGGGCACCTCCCCCAGCACCCACACCTGCATTCTTTCACCAGCTTTGGAGATAGCCACTTCTCATGGAGCAATCTACAAATGAAAAGGAAGGCTGGAGCAGAACCTTCATCTATTGTCTTTCTAAATTGTCGGCCATCAGCTACGAAGCTGCATGGCGTCCTCAGGCTGGCAGGTATCAGAGCCCACAATGATCAAATTGCCTTCCACAGAGCAGATAGGGGGTTTATAAAATTTGTAAGGAATGATCCGCTAAGAGTAGTCACCAGTACACCAAAATTACGGTTACACGATGAAGCAACATCTCTTTTACTGACTGTGATCTCATATACAATGCTATCCAGAAAGGGCTCTTAGGGTGGGGCTGACTGGCCATGGAGCACAGGGTCAGAGACCTCTGTTGTTATAAATGAAGCAAACGTTTACTACCCAAAAAAACAATTTTTTACAGTTTAATTTTTTTTTACTCTTTTAAATATCAAATTTATGAATTCAAAAAATATGTGGTGCTAAATAAGATGGTATTTTCTGTGGGTATGGATAAAAATAGTTTCTATTATTCCTAGTCTTATTTGTAAAGATACATTTTTATGGGGCTGGAGAGATGGCTCAGTGGTTAAGAGCATTGCCTGATCTTCCAAAGGTCCTGAGTTCAATTCCCAGCACCCACATGGTGGCTCACAACCATCTGTAATGAGGTCTGGTGCCCTCTTCTGTCCTGCAGGCATACATGCAGACAGAACATTGTATACATAAAAATAAATAAATAAATATTTTTTTAAAAAAATCTGGGCAGTGATGGCTCACGCCTTTAATCCCAGCACTCGGGAGGCAGAGGCAGGTGGATCTCTGTGAGTTCGAGACCAGCCTGGTCTACAAGAGCTAGTTCCAGTGCTGGCTCCAATGCTACAGAGAAATCCTGTCTCAAAAAACAAACAACAACAACAAAAGGATACATTTTTATGAAGTAAGATGGGATAGTGATACCAACCTAAAAGTTAATTCCCAAAGAGACAAGACCATCATTTTTCAGTGAATGGAATTTCATTTGGTTGAAAATGACCACGAATACAACTAAATCCTCTGCCTATCTTTCAGTGGGTTAGGTCTGACCATTGTGGTAAGTTGAACACGGGCTAGACATGCAAGCGTAGTAGTGGAAACAACCAATTCCCTTGAATTTTAATCCAACTCTACTTCAAGTAAGGTTCATCATAAACCTGTTCCAACATCGTTCCTATTGTCTAAGATAAGACTCATCAATGTAGACCCTCGGACCTGAAGCTGCCATTAGAGTGTGAATCACATCACTTCACAGCTATTTCAGATTAATGTGTCAGCTTCCCTGGGGTTGCTTACAGGATCCTGGGTCACTCACTCACTATATACCACTGACGTATATGCGCTAGCATGGGTGATGAGTCACTGTAGCTGCATTCTTGAAGGTAGACCAAGTGGATAGTCTCTCCTTCCCAGTTACTGTCACTGCGTATATAGTTCCTGGCAGAGGAATTATGGATCTTGACACTTCAGTTCCTTTCTGAGTCTTAAAAGTTTAGTCTCTGCTCTTAGTTTCTGAGTCTAAGGGGTGTGTTTGCTCCCACCATAGGGGGAACACTTAATATTTAATAAGCAGAACAGTCTTACATAACAATTGCAATTTTTTTAGATTGTAATAAATTGACTTGGTTGGGGGTATATTCTATATGGGAGAAATTCATCATTTAAGTAAATTAAATCTGTTGCATGAGGAGGAGCGGGCTGTGCCCCACCGTTCAGCTCCTGGTGCCTGGCTAGCTTATACCCGAAATAACCATATGAAAATTATATCAATTTAATCACCGCCTGGCCCATTACCTCTAGCCTCTTGTTGTCTAACTCTTACACCCGATTCAGCCCATTTCTAACAGTCTGTAAGTCTTACTGGGAAAGATTCAGCATGTCTGACCCTGGTGGCTTCATGGCAGCAGCTCTCTGACTTTGTCCCCTTCCAAGCATTTCGTCCTGTCTACTCCACCTACCTGATTTCTGCCCTATCAAAACGCCAAGGCAGATTCTTTACTAACCAATGAAAGCAACCCAAATACAGAAGGACCCTCCTACACCATAAATCATTTTTTTAAATTTATTTATGTATTAGATTCAGATTCCTACCTGGAATTTGAAGTCAAGGAATGTTAGAAGCGATGACACTGACTTCAACAATTGGAACCATGAGTCTTCAGTGTTAAACAGAGGAACACATCTAACACAAAGGAAAAGCAGCAAACACTGAGAGTGGGATTTTACCAATTATCCCAACCACATAAAAATTCCATTTGTATTGACTACATTGATCTACTGAAATGAAGAGAAATGGTTCTTTTTCTGTCATCTAAAATTCTGCAGTTTTCAGACTCTGCTGACTTGCTTTGTCATTATTCAAATCAGTTCCTGCAGCTGACTAAGTTTTTCTGAGGATGGGAGGCTATCGATACGAGCCAGGTGTAAACAGCTTACGGAAGCTAGAGGTATATCAAACGCAGCAGACACTCCAGGGAAAAATAAAGAATGAGGTTTAAATGAGGTGCTGCTCCGGATAAAGACCAATGATGCGTGTACTTTCGAATTTTTCTATAAATGTCAAATTAAAGATACCATCATAACTCTGATGTCCCCCAAAATTTACCGTCACCGTTCATGAAACTCTGAAACATGGTCCAGTCTCGATAAATGGCTAAAAAAAAAATAAACATAATGAGAATTACAATATTTTTAAAATTGCTCTCTTCCTTAGAATGTGTAATGAGTTGAGATGTGACTTGAAGACTTCTGAACCCTGAGGTATATCATTATGAAAATATGATTGCGATACTTGTGATAAGATGTTTAACATGAAATATAGCATCATCTAATGTTGAGCTTTCTAAAATGTCACCTGTGTGACTGAACAGCCCTGTTGGGAGGGCCAGATGGGATCAAGCTAGTAGGAGACCAAATCAATGCTTAGTGCAGTCAACGATTTCACAGCACAAATGAAGAATTTAGGAAAGTCTGTAGGGTTTCTCACATGTAGTAATTAAAAGTTAAATCTGATGTAGGATCGACAATTGACTCAATTAAACACGTCACAGGGATCTTACCTTTTCAGGCAGGTCATAATGGACAACGGGAATGCTTCCCAAATCTTATTCAGTCACACCATTATTCTCTTACTTTACCTATGCAAGGACCAGCTTTCAGAGATAAGTCACCAAATATTCGGACAAGTTCCACTGGAGGGAAGACAGCTTTGAGTCCTGCACAACACACGCTAATACTACGCCTAGGCTTTTCCCTCAAAGGCAAAACAGAAGCAGATCCGAGCTGCCTGTCTGTGTCCTCCCCATTTTAGATAGAATTCTCACTGATCTCATCTGATTAGCTGACAGTGGTGAAAAGCTATGCAGCTGGTGCCCCTGGGATGGGGAATAGATACATCTCCTGAGGAAACTGGGAGCAGGGGAAGTGAAGGAGAGCCGGGAGGAAAGCATGAAAGAACAGGATGGTCAAGTCAGGGAAAGGAAAGAGAGGGAGAGCTAGGAAAGTGGTATCTTCATAGAAAGAGCCATTATGGAGTTAGGGAGAAATCTGGTGCTAGAGAAACTCCCAGGGATCCAAAAGAGTAACCCCGGCAAGGCCTCCTAGCAATAGTGGAGAGGATGTCTGAACTGACCTTCTCCTGTAATCAGATTGATGCCTGTCCTACCTCTCATCATAGAGCCTTCATCCAGTAACTGATGGAAGCAGGTGCAGAGATCCGAGGCCAAGCACTGGGCCAACCTCCTGCAGTACAGTCAAAGAGAGGGCAGAGGGACTCTATGAGCAACGGGTCAAAACCATGATGGGGAAATCCACAGAGACCACTGACTTGAGATAGTGGGAGCTTACTGACTCTGGACTGATAGCTGGGGATCCTGTATAGGACCAAACTAGGTCCTCTGAATGTGGGTGACAGTTCTGTGGCTTGGGCAGTCTGGGGGCCACTGGCAGTGGGACTGGGATTTACCTTCAGTGCATGAACTGGGTGTTTGGAGCCCATTCCCTGTGGAGTGCTCCCTTGCTCAGCCTTGTTACTGGGGCGAGGGACCTGGTCCTGATCTGCCAGACTTGGTTGACTCCCCATGGGAAACCTTACCCTTTCTGAGGAGTGGATGGGGGGCTGTTGGAGGGGGGTGCGATGTAGAGGTGGAGGTAGATGGGGGAAGCAGGAGGATGGGAGGGAGGAGAAAATGGTTGGTTGGTAAGTAAAATGAAAAAAATAATAAAAACTTTTTTAAAAAAAGAAAAGCTATGCAGATGATTAAGGGACATTCATAGCTGCAGAAATCTTAGATTCCATATCCTGAATCCAATGCAAGGAAGTTTTTCCCATCCTGAAAAGATGCTCCTAAGTAGCTATTAACTAATCAAGTTCTAAATTGTCTTCTCGTTATCATGTCGTTGCCTGAAATATTAAAGTATAAGTTATCTATTGGGGAAGAAACATTTTAACCGATACATGTTTCATTCTTTATTAATATAGGAAGAGAATAAATGCATAAAATAATCTATACTCTCTGAGAGCTGTTTTAATTGTATAAACTTTGCTTAAAAATACTTAGGTTTATAAACTTTAATGCCCTTAATTCTTCCATACGTTTGTAATGATGTAAAACTTTAAGTATTTCCTAGTTTCCCACATTAGAATTTCTCAATTCTAGTTTCAAAAGCATTTCTTTTGTAAACCATGGTAGAAGCGACAGGCGATGGAAAGGAGAAAGGAATGAACATTTAACAAACTCTGAATAGCTATGTACAGGCATGTTGTATAGTTTCGCTTTGCAAAAGGAATTGTCCTCACTCGCAAACTTATTCCTGGAGAGCTCATGTGTCCTTCTCTAAATCACTCCGCCAGTAAATCCATGAGAAGGAGTCAGGTCTTGTCTGTCATATACCAAGAACTACCTTGTGTGTGTATAATGTTATGTCTTTAATGGTTATAGCTCTGATTTCTTCTATAGTTGAGCCAGAGCTCTGATGGGATATTTGTCAATACTGATTAGCATGTCTGTGAAAGCAATACCTTATCTGAACAAGAACGAAACTCTGCAGAGATTATGGATGGCACACATCTGAATGGCCGCTCTCCAGTCACCTCAGCAATATTGTTCATGCAAAGGGTCAAGGCTTATCAGGATATTATGTTGTAATAGGGGTGGCTGTGTCCCCGCTGGAGAGCGGGGCCGTTTTCCTGGCACCTGAGAGGAGCGCGGGACCTTTTGTTCCTTCCCGCACGGCTCTCGGTCGCCAGCTAGCTTATGGCCAAAATAACCACACAAAAATTGTATTAATTAAATTACTGCCTGGCCCATTATCTCTAGCCTTTGCTTGGCTAACTCTTACATCTTGCTAACCCATTATAAAAGTCTGTATGTCACCACGAGATGATGACTTATTGGAAGATTCTAACCTGCATCCATCTCGGGCTGGAGCATCATGGCGTCTCTCACACTTCCATCTTTCTCACAGCCTTCCATCTGTCTACTTCATCTAAGGGCTGTGTCCTATCCTTATAGGCCAGGCAGAGTCTTTATTTAACCAATGAAAGCACAGAAATACAAAAGAACCCTCCTACACCAATATTATTCAACAGCGGCATGAATTCTTTCATTCTCATCTGGAGGACAGCAAAACAGAAACAAGCGGGATATCTATTCAGAGCTGATGAAATGCCTCTTCTTCTTTTGAATTAAAAGATCACTCATCATCTCAGCATGGCTCCCTCTGCACTGGCTCAGCTGCCACTGGGGGTTCCCTACAACAGCATTTCAGAACTGGGCAACTCCCCTAGCTCTCTTTGGCTACAGTCCTATACTGATACAAGTCGCTCGTTCCTTTTATTAGAAACACATAGACCTGATCAATATAATTTTTTTTCTCCTAGCCTGTGTTTCCGGCTTAATATCCCAATTTTGGCTTTAAGGTTTCAAATTCATATGCACACTCGCGATGGTGTCCAGGGAAGATCTTCAACCACTGAGAAGCCAGCGAGTGTGCAGCCACGCTTAACCACTGCCAAGCTCTGATTCTCTTCTTTCTGTTTTCCCTTTATCCCACAGAGCAAACCAGTATAAATCATATGTCATGCAAGGTCAAGGTTAGTAAGTAAAACCATTTGAGGTATTTTAATGTGGAAGAGGGTGAGGGAATGATTATTTAGAAAATTCCTAGAAAAGCAAGAGAAGGTGGAGACTAGGAATTATTCCCCTTGAGTGCTAACCGCAGCACAAACGCCTGAGAAAGGCGGGGCTCTCTTGGAACTGTGGCCTCTGAGGCGACCAGGTAAGGTCCAGAAACCCAAGGCTGAGAGCGGCATCACCACTCTTTACCCCAATACTTTACCCCAATGCTTCTTGACAGCTACCAGCCTGTGGAATGGATACCAACATAGTTGAAAACATCCCTGATAGCTTCTAACCTCTGAATGTGTTTCTTTTTAAGAACTCCCTAGACATATTAAAAAAAATAGTAATATATCTTCATTTTATTATGGAGTTGAAGACTAGTTTTTAAATTCATGTTTTAGGCATCTGCAGTTAAACGCTTAAAATATAAATATCAGACTTAGGTAACTTAGACCTTTTGTTAAGGCTTTTCCCTTTTCTACCTAAGTCTCCTGATGATTTTATTATGCTCACTGGTTATAGTCTACCATAGAAATGCTTGTGTTCTTTCCAAAGTGAGGATACTTACGCAGTACCAGTGCATTCTGAAACTGCCCTGCTCGACTTACAGAATGAGACATTTTAAATGTGTGTTGGAGCCTTGTTCATTTTTATTCACAATTTTATTATTTAAAGGTATGAATGTGGCACTAATAAAACTGAGTTCATAATTATATTCCTCACATGAGAAATCAATTGACAAGAATGCTCTTGGAACATCATTTAAATTGGGAGCAAGAAAAGGAATCTTAATTAAAACTGAGGAGTTGAATATATTATTTGAGGCACTACAGAAAATCAATTATACTTGGAAAGGAGCAAGATGCTTTAGCACTGAGTGGAGAAATCCTGTGATCTCAGGTCAACCTCAGCAGCTTTTTGTGGGTCCCAAAATCATGTCTGTGTCTCAAAGTTCATTAGGGAATCATGCTATAAGTCTTTGGGAAGACTACTTAAAGACACAAACAAGTCATGTATGGGTTCATGGACTTGAAAAGCTTGTATTTACGTCAGAATGTTCACACAGTTGTGGTGTTGGGAGAAGACATCTGGACCTTTAGTACATACAAACAAATAATGCAATTTCAATTATCTCCAAGGCTCAGAGTTACTCTCTTTATGAATATGATAATCTTCATAAAAACTTACCCTTCGAAATTCATCAGTTGTTAAAAAACCGTGGTTGTTGTTTTAAAATGGCATAAATGTACTTAATAACTTGCTAAACTTAGAGAGATTAAAATGCCTAAACTTTTACATTTTATAATTATTTTTGTTTCCTTATGATGGTGCAGGATACCCTGTCCTATGGGAAGCCCAAGGCCCTCCCCCCTCCATCTCAGTCAACTAACTTAATTCTTATGCAATCAATAAATTGGCCAAGTCGTGAGAAGAAAGTAACTAACTACATTTATCTAATCTTCAACCCAATCAAAGATCTGAGAAGGGAAATAACATTACCTGAGTGATTAGGAAGTGCAATCAAACAACTTCCAAAATATGTAACAAGTCACAGAGACAGCTGGCTACCTGGGCAATCACCCAAAGTCACATTTGCAGTGTTGAAGCAACCAACTTTGGCTAAGGCCTAGCATAACTGACAGATTATTTTTAAAGGCAAGGAAATTTTCAAAACCATCTTACCCTGTCTTGGCAGGATTTGACAGTTTTGCTTATCCAAAAGCAGGGGGAGGGCAGTGGGGTAGTGGGGGAGCGGGAGGGCCGGGAACTCGGGGAGTAAATGTAAATTTTTCTTTTAACAATAAAAAAAAAAAAAGAAAAAAAAATAATTATTTTTGTTTAGTTTTGTTAGCATTGAGAGCTGCTAAGAACGTGTGACCGGCTGAGTGCAGGCAATGTGAACGAATGTGGTACGCTCTGTAGGGGTTCATTCAAATCTTGGCAGACTAGATATCACTATTCTCACTTAGACTGAGCCAATAGAATACGTACTACAAAGGAAGGTAAAATATCTACCTTCTATCATAGTGAGACTGACAACCACCCTCACAACTGAGGTGATGATGATGATTAAGACAAAGGTACTTCATGTTTGCTTAACAGTACTGGCTAGGCCTCTATACTCGGTTGAGGTGTGGTTTTGAGCATTTTTTGTCTAATTGAGTTTTTTTTTTTTTTTTTTTGGTTTTTCGAGACAGGGTTTCTCTGTGGCTTTGGAGCCTGTCCTGGAACTAGCTCTTGTAGACCAGGCTGGTCTCGAACTCACAAAGATCCGCCTGCCTCTGCCTCCCAAGTGCTAGGATTAAAGGCGTGTGCCACCACCACCCAGCTAATGGAGTATTTTAAAAGATTGAGTATTTTTTTGTTTAATTGAGCCATACGAACCGAGCTTTATAAACTTGTGTCAACTCTTCTGTCATTTATTTGCATTCCCGATTTCTTTCAATTTGGTAATTGGAATGCATATTTTTAACCTTACAATAATCTGTATCCTCCAGATTCTTTGGGATAAACATTCAGACGAGGAACGACTGTGTTGTGACCTCCTCGGGGGAACTTCAGTAGAAAATACATCCCAAGGTGATTCGTGATAGATGTGTTTATTGGCCCGTGCATGCATGCGTGTTTTCAAAAAAGCCTGCAGCTGTATCAGGTATTCAGGACAAGCTAAGTTGGTGGCCACAGATCATATAGATTATAATTAGCTAAATCAGAGGTCAGCAATAGCACTCTGTATAAGATTTCTAATCACACGTTTTAATACGTTTGAGAGACAGATCTGTGTGGACATGGATATACATATACATGATGATATGACCTTTATATGTAAAGAGCATGCTTATATCTGTACATATGTATCTTTATAAATGTAAGGTGATAGGACATATGCAATAACATATGCAATAAGCATGTTACAGACTGAAACTAACTTAGTTCTAAATCACATACAGGAGCCAAAAACATAGAACATATTTTTTAAACCCACTGTGAGTTTTTAAAATACCTGCCTTCCCCAACCGGAAGAAATATAGAGAAATATAGAGGTTTTTTTCACATTTTCTTTATTAGTTCTTTGAGAATTTCAAGTTTCAGTCAATGTTGTTGGATGCTATTTACTCCTTCACTCTTCCAAGGCCTGGCCCTGTTCTCTATCTACCCAACATTTTGTTCCATTTCCATTATGTTGTTGTTGCTTACTTTTGTGAGACAGGATTTCTCTCTGTAACAGCCTTGGCTTTCCTAGAACTCACTCTGTAGACCAGACTGGCTTTGATTTCTCAGTGATCTGCCTGTCTCTGCCTCACAAGTGCAGGGGATTAAAGGTGTGTGCCACCACCGCCTGGGTCCCATTTAAAAAAAAATTTCAAAACCCGTTTGTGCTGCCCAAATATACTTGCATGTGTGATCTTCCACTGGGACATAATCCACTTACTAGGGGATCCACTCTTCCTTTCCTTCCAATAGCTCCATGCCTAGGGATAGAATTCTTTGCCCAACTCCCTTCTGGCTGGGATTTGGTGCTGGTTGGGCACGCACAGATTTCACACATGCTGTCACAACCATTGTGAATCCATATGTCCCGGGACGTTGTTTTCTTGTAGGTATCTATTGCCCCTGGCTCTAACACCCTTTCTCCCCGTCTTCTGCAGCGATCCCTGGAGCCTTAAGAAGGGAGATGTGAGGGGCTGGAGAGATGGCTCAGTGGTTAAGAGCATTGCCTGCTCTTCCAAAGGTCCTGAGTTCAATTCCTGGCAACCACATGGTGGCTCACAACCATCTGTAATGGGGTCTGGTGCCCTCTTCTGGCCTGCAGGCATCCACGCAGACAGAATATTGTATACATAATAAATAAATATTTTAAAAAACCCTCCCTGTCTCAAAAAAACATTTAGATGGGCGGTGGTGGCACACGCCTTTAATCCCAGCACTCGGGAGGCAGACGCAGGAGGATCTCTGTGAGTTCGAGACCAGCCTGGTCTACAAGAGCTAGTTCCAGGACAGGCTCCAAAGCTACAGAGAAACCCTGTGTCAAAAAACCAAAAAAAAAAAAAAAACAAAAGGGAGATGTTATAGACACAATCCCTGTAGAGCTGTGCATGTTACAGTCTCTCATTTTCTTCTTGGGCAGTTGACTTTGTTAATAGAGACCTACTGCAAATAGAAGCTTTTCAAATGAAGTTGAGAGATGCATTGATGTATGAATTTGGAAAGCACTTAGGAACTGGATTAATACTATGCCCATTTAGCAGCATAACGGTATGGGGGTTCTCCCCTAAGGCCTCTGTCTAGTTTGCCACACGTTCTTGGCCTGATGGTGCCGCTATGTAGTAATTTCATCTTGAGGAATTTAAATCCAGTCAGAAAGTCTGATTATCTCCATGATGTTTATGCCACTGTTGTAACATTGGGTGTCTTACTCTCTCTCTCTCGCTCTCAGTATTTGTTAGTTGCTTGTAACTTTTTCCATTGATGAGTCTCATGCATCTTCACCCTTTCATATTGGCCTATCAGATGTATTATTGATGATGCACTTCTCCAGGATTTGTTCAGGCATCCACATTGTTGATTTATTATGGGTGAAGCCTTCCCAATCATTTTCAGGAGACACAGTCCCTTAGCAGAGTTCCTGGTCCCATGGCACTTAGAATTTTTCCATTGGATCTTCTGTGATGTTCTTTGAGCCTTAGGTAAGAGCTTGGCATCTTGCAATAGTTGTTCTCTGCATAGTGACTGGCTGTGATTTTTCTGTAATGGTCACAGTTTGTTAAAGGTACGTTTGTATGATGAGTGGTGAGAGCTGGGTTTGTCTGTGGGTCTAGGAATAAACACTTGGAATGCAGCTGGGAATTGTGCTGTCTGAGTGAAGTGGTAGAGGTATGTTCTCCTCTAAGATGCGTGCCATATTGTCCTTGGGATAGTTGCCTAGGTTTCCGGTACCCGGCACTATTTCCCTCATAATGAGTAGGCCTAATTCAAATTAGAGAGCTCTTTGTGGTGTATAGAGTTCACATGGTTACCTGAAATCATGCACATAAACAATGAAAAAAGAAATGAACTAGTCAGCGATAGAAAGAACACAAATGAGATGAAGCAAAACAAGAGAGACGAGTTATGCTTGTATGAAAATTTTAATTTTTATTTAAAAGTAAAGCAAAATAATAAATCAGGTATGCACCTTTATAGCAAGATACATTGTAAATGGAGTCTCTGGAACTGGGTCTCATCATTTGTGGGTAAACTTTCACCCATCTTACATAAAAAGAAGCCCAATACCGAAGATGCCCCTAACATTGCCTTGCAGAATGTGAAAATTCTTTGAATCTTGCCACCATTATAGAAGCCCCTATGAGGGATGGTAAGAGAGCTAGCTTATTTTTAAAGGAATGGATTCATTAGAACCTGGTGTTAGCACTTGTAAATGGAAGTAATTGTCTCCAGGTGTTAGGGATAGGCACAGAATATTCCTTTGAGGTTAGTTGTGTTATCCATACTTGCCAGGTAAACATACAAGAGTTATGGTTGCTTTACTCCTTCAAGATAAATCACAGTCAAAGAAAACTATAATATTTGAACACTGGTGAGAGCCGCATCTCTAGAGTATGGCTTCTTATCCTCACCAAGGCTAACATTTTATGCTGAGGACTACCCGGCACATTGTAACATCCATGGGTCCTCACCATTTTTTAGATATCTATGACACTTTCTCAGTTGGGACACTTAAAAATATTTTAATGCTATGCCAACTATCTTCAAAAGGGTATAATTGTCCCAACAGAACCAAAGTTAAAGGGCAAATATAACAGAAGTATTTCTTTTTTTGTCTAAAATAGAGAGTCAAGTAGTTTAGGTATTGTCCATGAAATTCTAAGCATTTAAGTTGAAAAAGTCTTACCAATCAAGCTTTCATCTTTCTGGTTACAATCATGAGGATATCCTACCAAGATTTCATACTTACTGTAAATGGGCTATGAGCAATACCAGGGCAGCAGAAGTGTTCAAGGCCAACTGATACCTCTAATTTTGTTTATAAAGGTTTTGAGTATTAACTACATTCCATCAGGGCTCCATCTGCATAGGCCGTATTTTCACGTGGATTTCTGCAAACCTGACTATATATGCTTTGTATTTACTTATGCCAGGGGAGGATCACATTATTTAAAAGAGAAATTTGGGCGTCTGTATGTGTGTGTGTGTGTGTGTGTGTGTGTATGTGTGTGTGTGTCAGCAAGCAAGTTTATTGTTTTTTTTTTTATTACAGGAAAATTTTACATTTACTCCCCTTGTTCCCGGCCCTCCCGCTCCCTCCCCACCCCACCACCCTACCCCTGCTTCCTTAAGATGGGGCAGGATACCCTGCCCTATGGGAAGGCCAAGGCCCTCCCCCCTCCATCTCGGTCTAGGAAGATGTGCATCCATATAGAATAAGTTGCCAAAAAGCCAATACATGCAGAAGAGCTAGGTCCCGGTGCCATTATCATTGGCTTCTCAGTCATTCCCCATTGGCAGTCACATTCAGAGAGTCCGGTTAGGTCATATGCTCATTCAGTCCCGGTCCAGCTGGATTCGATGAGCTCCCAATAGATCAAGCACGCTGTCTCTGTTGGTGGGCCAGTCCCTCACGGTCCTGACGTCCTTGCTCATCTTCTCCCTCCTTCTGCCCTTCCACTGGACCTTGGTAGCACAATCCCTTGCTCTGGTGTGAATGTGGGTCTCTGGCTCTATCTCCATCCATCATGCGCATTTTGGTTATCGCATGTATAATTACTGAATGTTATTTTCTTATCTTTCATAGTTCAAGTTAGTTACTCAATTTTAAATTTTAGGGAGTTAACTGAGTAGTTGCCTGATAAATCCTACTCATCCTTAAGTATTAAGTAGATATTTATCCAATGGGTGGATAGATAGAAGACACAGATACGTGTGTGTGTGTGTGTGTGTGTGTGTGTTTGTGGGTTTTTTGGGGGGGTGGGGAGTATATGATGTCTAACTATATGGGAATATATGATAGAGTACCAAGTGAAGCAGGAAAGTCAAGATCAGGAGGCAGATTCTGTGGCTTCTATTCCAGGTAGTGTGTAATCTACAGCCAGGACACTGCGCAGGCTTAAACAGTGCTACCCAACTAATTTCATGTGAGCCAGTTACAGCAGTTCCTCTGGCGCTCATGTAATATTGAAAGCAAAAGAATTCTAGGCAAAACCTTTTGTTAGGGGTAAAGGTTTGGAGTCTAGACTGCAGTAGAGATGCGTACCTTTCCTGTAGAGGATGAGGGAGGGTGAAAAGATGTGTTCCCGCCTAGTTATTACTTATAATTATTGCCAACTTGGGGTCCTTGGGACAATCTCACATCCGTAGTAACCTCCTGCAAAAGCTATGGTTAAATCTTCTTTTTTTTTTTCCTCCTCGCTACATTGTACAATCAAATCCCCCTTCAGTCGTATAGAATAAAATGTCTCGTGAACGTCTCTCAGCATCAGCCAAGTAACCCAGAGCTCTTCCCTCGAGAATCGTGCAGCTCTCCTTCTGGAATGTGAGACATCACGGTAATTACGGTTCCAAGTATTTCTGCAGTAAAACTATGGCAGGTGGTTCATCTTTGACTCCAGCGATCCATCTAACAGGCAAATATTTGGGGTAAACACGGTTTCTATTTGCAGAGGAGATGCATTGCTACTATTACACGGTGTAATTACTGTCCATGTAATTAATCTGGATGAGCAACCAGTGAAATGAAATGTCTTGAGGTTCCTTTAATGAGAGAAGAATGTCCCAATCAGCGTCTAAGCACACCTAGAGATGAACCTAGCCGGGGGCCTTATACATTTTTCTTCCTGCTACTTCCTATACTCTGGGAATGGGACAAGAGTCCACTCCAATCTTCATTCTGTTATCTGAAATATTCTTTTTTTTTTTTTTTTTTTTTGGTTTTTTCGAGACAGGGTTTCTCTGTGGCTTTGGAGCCTGCGCTGGAACTAGCTCTTGTAGACCAGGCTGGGCTCGAACTCACAGAGATCCGCCTGCCGCTGCCTCCCGAGTGCTGGGATTAAAGGCGTGCGCCACCACCGCCCGGCCTGAAGATGCTTAAACTTTTAAGGATTGGGAAGACCTAGTGGAGATAGATTGTTGAATCTTCCCTTCATGAATGAACTAATCCGTCTCACAGTAGCGGGTGGTATCTCATGTGACTACATTAGTTTCTCCCAGAATGGGTTGTTCCAAAGCTTGGCCATCCCGTGCATGTGACCCAGTCTCGCCTATAACATGGTACAGTAGGGGGCTTTTTTACAACCCAGGTCATGTGTTTGGACCTCACAAGCACCAAAATCTTACTGAAACCTTTAAATGCTAAAGAAACCTCTAACCTTAAGACAAATATATGATATATTTATAGAAATATATTTATAGAAATATATTTATATTATAGAAATATATTTATATAATTATATATTATATTATAATATATTTATAGAAATATATTTATATTATAGAAATATATTTATATAATTATATATTTTATATATAAATATAATATTTATATTATTATATATTTATATAAAAATATATTACATTTATATTATTATATAATATATTTATATATAGAAAAATATTTGTGGAAATATATCCAGTCCCCAATCTCTTGTTACAATGACTCAAAATGAGGTATTCAATGAGTTCCCCTCTCACAGTGTAATTAGCAGACACTGGCTCTCCCCACCAAAAGGCAAACAGACTCTCCTTGGCCATCTTGAACTTAGATCAGTCTCAATGCTTGGAGTATGCTGTATAACATTATCTCAAGGTCAGTTTATTATATCACATTCAAGAATAATGTTAGTCCTCCCGATATAACCCAAAGTGCTTTTCACAGGAAGCCGAATCCTAGGGCAAGCTGTGTTAATGCTTTTGTCAGTTCTTGAAGATCATTATTAGCAATAAGAAATTTGTTTCAGGCCGGGTGGTGGTGGTGCACACCTTTAATCCCAGCACTCGGGAGGTAGAGGCAGGCGGATCTCTGTGAGTTCGAGACCAGCCTGGTCTACAAGAGCTAGTTCCAGCACAGGCTCCAAAGCCACAGAGAAACCCTGTAATTTGTTTCTTCTCTGGGTATAAGATGACAGAAGCCATGGGGACCCTTCTCATTGTTTCATCAGTGTCAAACAAAGTGCCCTGTCATGGCATGCCAGCCGTTAATCTTATTTAGAATGATAAAGAAATCAATAAATTATAATAAAACTCATATTGCCAATTCGAGTAGAGGAAAGTTCCAAACATGATAGATGAGGAAAAGACAGTAGGGAATAAAATAGTTCCCATTTTCTGTGAAGTTTTTTTTTTTTAATCTTATTTGCATCTTGAAATGGAATGCTTTCATCACCTGTGTAAACCTGTGGCCAGAAATGTCAGTTCATCGCGGAGGAAACACAAGGCTTCCCTTGCTGTTTATTCTGTAATTGCTGATAAGGCTTGAGAGCAAGATTATAATTTCCAATCATGCTCCACGCAGTGACTGGAAAGTATGATTATCAACATATACTGAACATAATCAGCATCAAGTTTTCGTTTGGGAGTTACGGTAGTGCTCACTTGACGTAATCACCATTATAACTGTACACTCGCTCCTAAAGTCAGAATAACGGGAAAGACGCTAGCGATTAGAGTTACGCTCATTAGCACACCTCTATCTATTCATTTCCCAAACTAGTTAATGCTATTCTCACTTTCCAATGCCGGGAGTCACAAAGTCAAGAAGTTATTAAATCAAGTTTCACCTTCTTGCCTTGTAGAAGAAGTGACATGGTTGTGTATCCATGACAGACTGTGGAGAACTTCTATTTAAAAAAAAAATATGTCCATGGTTCTACTCTGAGAGCTTGTCTTGTATTTCAGAGCAAGCTCTCAGCAATGCTGGGTGCTCATTCATTCCTTCTTGGGCTCTGGCCTCCCCACCCCCTGAGGCTGGCACGACTCTCTTGCTAGAGACCTTTTGTCCTTTCCTGAGATCAGAGTGCTCTTATATCAGTTTCCACTCTACGGTGTCTCCTAATTAAAGAGGGGGAAGGTGATATAGAGAGATATTATGTGACAAGACAGCGAAAGGGTGTGAAAGGACCTAGCTAGTGTGATAAACCTGCCCTCACATGGAAAACAGACAGCACGGGGTTGTGGGAGGATGGAGATCGAGGAAGGGTGGATATTGGAGAAGGGAATAAGATATCTACATTAACAGGAGTCATTCTAAGATTTGCAAGAGACTTGTCTCTAGAGGGGACCCCAGGTATTCACAGGGAT
>JAQHUG010000268.1:1254403-1272039 GCA_028555095.1 Dicrostonyx torquatus | reverse complement strand
GAGGCAGAGGCAGGCGGATCTCTGTGAGTTCGAGACCAGCCTGGTCTACAAGAGCTAGTTCCAGTGCAGGCTCCAAAGCCACAGAGAAACCCTGTCTTGAAAAACAAAAACAAACAAACAAAAAAAGAAGCATTAATTAAAATTTACCTTAGTAGCAATACGTTTTAGGAAATAACTCGACTGTCCTGACTGGTCTACATTAAGTGTTACAACAAATACGACACGAGTGGCAGTCAGTGGTCAAGAACCGACTTTTCCTCAGTTTCCCCACTCTGTGCAGCGTTAGTGCCAGAATTAGTCACAATGATACCCACGGTGAGTGTTTCCACCCGTTTCTCACCAAACGAATGGTCTCTTAACAGTTCAAATTAGAAAACACAATTACACCGTGATCGTCATTTAAAATATTAGCACGCCAGAAGAGTATACTGTGGAATCATTTGTCAATACGTCTCTGTAGACAGCCTCATTGAATAAATGTTTGAAAGCTGTTCTTTGCGACAACACATGTGAGCTTTGAAGACATAATGTAAAAATGACCCATCTACAGCATCTGAAAGTGTTTAGAAATGGATAGGAACGTGGTTTTTCTGATGACGCGAGGGGTTGGGAATTAGTGTTGAAGACACAGTGTACATGCCATATTTCAGGTATGAAGGAGAAGCAAACTTCTTGTACCACACAGTGAATAAATGTGCTTTATTTTGCTTGTGGAATATGAGCTCATTTTATAGTCCGTGTTGACCTGGAATTCACAGTGTAGCTGGCTCTTAATTCTGTCTCCTCCTATAGCTACCTTCTGGGTACTTTGATTGCAGATATGTGCCATCCCTCTTGAAAAATGATAAGAGATTAGATCATGTGCTCTACGCATTATCTAATGGCAACTGTGTGAAGGAATCCATCTGTTAATTATCCAGAGTTAGTCATTCAACAATGTAAAGGAACCCGAAATCTGTATTTATAGCCATATATATTTGTCATTTTTAATCCCATAACAATTTTTCAGGTATTAGCCAGTTGTATGTGCAGCTCTTTTGCAAATTTATTCTTTTACAAATATTGGTAAAGAATGTGTGTTGGCGGTAGGAAGGAATCTAGAAGACAAGCAGAGGAGAAATGAAAGAAATTATGACAAGGAAAAGGTCAACTGGAGGTCAAAGTTCAACCGGGAGGTCAAAGAGAGATGCTTTCTCTGCACAGTTCCGTCTAGAACTCCTCGCGCGTTCACGGTCATGTGCTTCAGCTAGCCATACATCAAGTCAAATTTGGAGTAGATTTAAACGAATTCTTTAACTTTAGAAGAAAGACCTGAGAAACGCATACTTTTCCTATTATTTACTTTGTGCCCAATGATACGAGGTTGGGGAAGGGAAGAGAGAAAACTCTACAAATAGTAAGAAATCTTGGCATTTTATTTAATGAAAGGCCTCAGAGGCGAATATGGGTGACAAATCGTGAAGTCAAAATGAATGGTGGCAAATGTTGCAGGTGATGAGCCGTGTGGGAAGAGGACCATCTGAGGAAAAGTGGGCAAACACGGAGAGTGGGAATTATGCTGGAAAACCATAGAAATGTCAGTCAATTTCTGAAGATAGAGATTTAAGTATGGGAACAGAGTATTTCAATCAAAAGTACTGAATATTTTAGAGAGAACTAAATGAATTCTTTTTTTTTTTTTTTTTTTTGGTTTTTCGAGACAGGGTTGCTCTGTGGCTTTGGAGCCTGTCCTGGAACTAGCTCTTGTAGACCAGGCTGGTCTCGAACTCACAGAGATCCGCCTGCCTCTGCCTCCCGAGTGCTGGGATTAAAGGCGTGCGCCACCACCGCCCGGCTAAATGAATTCTTTAACTTTAGAGGAAAGACCTGAGAAATACATACTTTTCCTATTATTTACTTTGTGCTCAACATGATATGAGGTTCTGGAAGGGAAGAGAGAAAACTCTACAAATAGTAAGAAAGTAAGTTTTTTTTTTTTTTTAGAAAAAGTAACAGACATGTTCTGTGAACCACTTCATTTTCAGTTTGACTAGAAATGGTCCCCAGGTTTCAGGATAGCTTCTCACCCCTAATAACCACCGAAGATCTCAACAGCTTTGGACAGTAATATGTATACTATATATCACGAATAATCCCATCAAGTGTACTGACATATTATCTACCAGATTTTACCTAAGGTTATATACTTTCAAATGCTATAAAAGAAATCCTTCCAAACCCAGGAATGTGTTCTTCTTAACTCACCTTAACTTCTGCACTACGGCAGGAGGATGGACGGATGGAGGGTCATATTTGCTTTCTTCTTAGTGTGCCGAGTATCAGACCTTGTGCACTTTCCGATCTCCCAGTTGAAGTCGGCACATCCCGGGGCTCTCTGGCCTGTCAACCCGGTTGAAAGAGTGAGTGAGAGACCCCGTGTCAAGCCGTAAAGTGGGGAGCTACAGGAGAGGCCATTCCAGATCAACCTCTTGACACTAAACCTGCACACATGTGTGGGCACACATGCGGGTAGTGTGACAGTGACAGAAATACATGGAAAACTCAGGAAGATGATCATCTAACCTCTATTAGGGCATCATGAAAATTCCATGCGTTTGGTAGACACAGGCCAATTTTCCCAAACTAAAAACTGCACACTATACCCATAGATGGGCTTTGCACACCGTGCTGATGCTGATATATAAATGCAAATTAAAATTTATTTACTGCTACCAAATTATTTCATCTTATTCTTTCTTTACCTGCTTCATTTGTTTTGTTTTGGCTTTCAGATAGCGTCTCATGTAGCCCAGACCCTGAACTCCCTTTGCGATTAATACTGGTCTCGAACTCCTGTTCTTTCTGCTTCTGCTTCACAAACGCTGGGGTTACACGTGTGTGTCACGGTACCTAGATAGTCATTTCATCTCTTGTAAACTTCCTTAAGGTTGTAGCAGACACATAAAATATTGTTGTCATCAATCCTGAGCAGTCGTTGCTATATCAAGGCTAGTCTGATGCTAAATTCCAGGCCAATTTATTTTTTGGGGGGGGAACACTTATAAAAGCACACAGCTGAACTGACAAAAAAAGTCCTTAGATAGCCACTTTCAACATGAAATCTGAGATCTGACCCCTGCGTCCAAAGCAAAGAGTGATTTTCTTGCAGTTCAATTCTAGTGGGAAAATCAAATGTCACTCAAATCATCCTTTCAGCATCTTGAACTTGGGAAGGATGTTTCCCAACCCATGAGTTCAAACACTAGGAATGAATCTTAGAAAAAATATGGAGTTTTTTTTTCTTGTCTTTTTTTTTTTTTTTTTTTTTTGGTTTTTCAAGACAGGGTTTCTCTGTGGCTTTGGAGCCTGTCCCGGAATTAGCTCTTGTAGACCAGGCTGGTCTCGAACTCACAGAGATCCACCTGCCTCTGCCTAAAATATGGAGTTTTGAACTTGAAACTTAATGCTTTGCCACCAACATAATGTAGGAGTAAGGTCAGTAAGTGTGCCAGCAGAGGGAAGTGTTACTCAACAAACGTGAGGGGACTGGGCTCTTTCCAGGACGGTACAGACCAGAGAAGGCAGGAGACGAGGTGGGACTTTGTGCTGATCTCGCTAGGAAAGCATTTTCCATTGCTTCTCCTCAGCCATACTTAAGAAATCTTAATGGACGTACTTCATGGACAAAGGAAGAGGTTGATGTCTCGCATAATGAGAACATAATGAGAAGTGATGACTGTGGAGCAGCAGTATTAGGGTTTTAAGATCTAAGAAAGAGAGATGAGTACTGGGCAAGAATTGGCAGTTTGACTCACTGCTGTCCCTGGGCTATTTTGTTATTTTGTAATTATCAGAAGGTAGAGGCTTTTTTTTTTTTTTGGTTTTTCGAGACAGGGTTTCTCTGTGGCTTTGGAGCCTGTCCTGGAACTAGCTCTTGTAGACCAGGCTGGTCTCGAACTCACAGAGATCCGCCTGCCTCTGCCTCCCGAGTGCTGGGATTGAAGGCGTGTGCCACCACCGCCCGGCATGATAGAGACTTTTTTTATTGATTGCAGCACCTAAGGCGTTTTCTGAAGCCAGTTACAAAGAGCACACACATTAGAACCTCCCGTAGACCTTACTCAAATTGAGGGCTCTAAGGTTCCACACAACTAACTGCAGTAGACACAAGAAGAGCTGGGCATATGTTAAATTCAGGCATCAACATTTTAAGTGAGGTCTCTCAAAAATTTTGCTTACTAAAGTCAGGAAATCATTTGCATCACTTTCTGAGTGTGGGATAACAAGGGAGTATCATCTAAGCATTGGTGTTAACTGGAGAAGATTGGTTCAGAAGTGGCAACCAGAAGCCTGTACTCAAAACTTACCTCTTTTTTTAAAAATATATTTATGTATTATGTATACAGTGTTCTGTCTGTGTGTATGTCTGCAGGCCAGAAGAGGACACCAGATCTCATTACAGATGGTTGTGAGCCACCATGTGGTTGCCGGGAATTGAACTTAGGACCTTTGGAAGAGCAGGCAATGCTCTTAAACACTGAGCCATCTCTCCAGCCCCAGAACTTACCTCTTTAAGTGTCTCCCCAGTGAGAATCCTCCTTCCCAGACATAATCATGGAACCCAAGAATCAAAAAGCCCATGATCTCCTCACCAGCCTCCTCACCTAAATGCTCTCTGGAAGGTCCTGAACAGGAGCCGTCTTGTCCTTGGCCCTAGCATATTATACTCTTGAGAGGAATGGGACCTGAGGAACACTGAAATAGACACAGGAGAATCCTCTAAGACATAACTTTTATCTGTCCATGATTTTCTTCAGAACATTCATTATCCATTGATATCAAAAATTGCAATGAATATCACACTAAATTATCACACTAAAATATATCTGGTTCCAGCTGAATTCTGATCTGAAACCAACAAATATGACCTTAAGTCACTGATATGAGAAGAAAAGTTACCTGCAAAATTTATATAGTAAATCAATACCAAGAAGTATAAATCATTGGGAAAGCTTTATGAAATTGACTCTGTAACTAAGACCAATAGGCATTTGAAAACTTATAGTTACCAAACATTTGACATGTTTAAACTATTATTCTAAAATCATGGTGTGGATCAACTCATTTATTATTAACAACCACCCTATGTTACAACTACTGTAAAGGGGTTAAATAATTTCCCAAAGCAACGCAGACTGTATGTATGTAAAATCATGCCTGCTCATTTTGACTCAAAAATCCATATTACACAATGTGATCTACATACTACAAAAAATTCTGCATGCTCTGTGTGGTGGTGCACTCCTTTAATCCCACACTCGGGGGGCAAAGACAGGAAGATTTCTGTGAGTTTGACCAGCGTGGTCTGGATAGTTAGTTCCAGGTAAGTTAGGGCTACACAGTGAGATATTTACATATATCCATAGGATCAATAAGTATGCATGGTGAGTCTTCATAAAAGCATAATAACAAAAGTTAGGATGAATTCTGAGATTTACAGAAAGTTAAGCTATAATTTTGTTCTATGGTGGAAACAACAGAATTCATCAAAAATGTTTCAGGGCCATGGTTCTGCACCTGTTACTGATACTTGTTAACTAGCCAATAAAAAATCTCATTATCTTTTTAAGTACTTCGATTAAGTGTGTGTGTAGGTACATGTCTGTATGCGTGTGTGTGTGTGTGTGTGTGTGTGTGTGCATGCACAGGGTAAGAGAACAATTTTGGGTGTCAATCCTCTCTTTCTACCAAATCCTGCAAGTCCTGAAGATCCAATACAGGTCTTCTAGCTTGGCGGAAAACACTCTTACCCACTGAGCCATCTCACAGGCCCTAAAAACTTGTTAATTTATACCTCACTGCATACATAGTTATATGGTCAGGATTTCTACTACCCATGGAAGAGAGACGTGGCATGGCATGGCATGACTGAAATTTAAGGAAGAAATATTGAACTACTCTATTAAGATGTGTACTGTCTTTTATCACTTATCGAAGCATGAATTTGCATTTACATTCTATTAATTGTTATAAATGAGTCACAGCTGTGCTTAAGGAAGTTCATCAAAATCTCTACTATTAACTCCCGTGTAGACCCGTGAACCGTCCATCAGGGATGAATGCATATTCCCTTTCTGGAATTAAAGGTCACCACGATGGCAACGTCTGTTTCAAAATAATTGGTAGGGTGAGATAGGTAGCCATGTCTACCTCCAAAAGTTTGCAACTATTCATAAAAGTTGACTTCCCAGAAGACGTCTGAAGACGGTATGCACAATAACTGAACTCGTATCCCTTGGCATGTCATTTACGAAGCACTCACAATGACCGCACTCTAAATGGAAAAGAAGGGGTTCGTCATACTATGTCAGCAGGTCTGAGACTAAACAAACAAACAAACAAACACATTCATCATTATGAAAATTAACTAACATTAATTTTAAGGCATGCTGAATTGAAGAGTATAAGAACTCATTTTTTAAAAAAAAAATATTACAGATTTAGAGAAATTAGGAAAAACACTCTTGATCCTCCTCCCATAGAGTAAGGTTTTACTTTGCAAAAAGAGTTGCCTACTGTGTATGGGCATTTAAAAGATAATTTTATTTATATGCATCTTCACACGAAAAATGTTAAAGTAGAACTCCAGCAGCAGTTACCCGCTATGGACTGCGATGCCTATTTCAGTGAATGTATTGTGCAGATAGACTCTCCTTAGAATCCATTTCGGCAGCTGTAAAACTGCCAATATGTTTGGAAAAAATGAATCTCGGTTATTGTATTTGCAGCTGGTGGCTGGCAGTGCTCGTGATCCCGCCTTCTTTAATGACTATGATCAAGTCACCAGAGGCTATTCACGCTCCCGACCCTCTTCTGCCTTTCCAATATGAGCTGTGTCCTCTCAATGGTTACAGTGGGGGCAAAGAATGACCTACTGAGATGAAGAGCCACAGAGCTGGAGATAACACGGAAGGATTTCTCTAGGGCACTTTTTTCCATTCCTAGTTAGATGATAAATAAAGTGATTTATAGACAAAACTGTGGAGCAGGGTATGATAACTTATACCTGGAGTCTCAGCACGTAGGAGGAGGAATTAGGGTAGCCTGAGCTACGGGGTTGTGCAATTAACCAGAGATGGTATCCCTCAGAAATAGACGCAGCGGGAAAATTTAGGTTGCCTCAAAACAAACAAACAAAAGGGAAAGAAAATATTTGTAAGTAATGTTATTTATAATTAAATAAAATTTTATAAGTGACCTAAGAATGTTCTGTTGTTCTGAGGGCATTCAAGAATACAATTGTCACATTGACATGATGTCCTGCTATAGTTTATAAAAAAAAAACTGGTTTATCTCTTTGTCATTGTCTAGTTGATATAAAATATGACCAAGGATACTGGTTTTCCATTAAATATCAAATGTTGAAAACTATTTCTTTGCCGTACTTGATATGTTTCAACACCCAGTGTTTCCAATCCTCTGTTTACTAGTCTCATATATTTTTCTGCTTGTATGAAAAAAGTCCACAAAACAGTAACTCCTAACTAATGGAGAATAATGTTTATTAAGGAAATCCATTTCCAACCCTTTTAATCTTGTGCGTCAGTTTGATTGATCTTATATTTCTTAAGGAAAATGCAAAAGTAGTTTCCATTACCTTGGGCCATGGAAGACAGATGAAAATTATTTCACAGAATTGTCTCTTATGATTTGGAGAAAGTATTGAAGTGACGTAAAGAGTGTATGGTTCACTGTGCCAGTACTTTAAAAGTGAAATACCCACAGTATGGAAAAATCTCATTCTTTGTTCTTGTGATTTGTCGGTGAACGTGGAGTAACACACACAGAAAGAGCCATCTGTAAAATGTCTGATATCGATCACAGTGACATCTTCCAAATTGGTGATTTAAAAGTTCCCTTAATGCCGGGCGGTGGTGGCGCATGCCTTTAATCCCAGCACTCGGGAGGCAGAGGCAGGCGGATCTCTGTGAGTTCGAGACCAGCCTGGTCTACAAGAGCTAGTTCCAGGACAGGTTACAAAAGCTACAGAGAAACCCTGTCTCCAAAAATCAAAAAAAAAAAAAGTTCCCTTAAAACCTGTGTGCTAAAGCCTTGTTCCCCAGAGTTGTGCAATTAACCAGAGATGGTATCCCTCAGAAGTAGACCCAGTGGGAAAATTTAGGTTGTTGCAGGCATGTTTTTAAAGAACATGGGACCCTATTCTGTCCTGTTTCTCATCCTCTCAGTGACACCAATAAGCTTCCCTACCATTAAGCTGACATTACCCTAGGTCACATGTAATGGAATGAACTGGTCATGTACCGAAAACTAGAAACTTGTAATGAAAATAAACCTTTCTCCTTTATAAGTTGATTAGCTCAAGGATTTGCTACAGTACGACAAAGATGGCCAACTCACCTGCATTTGACAGCTTTTAATTTCTATGCCTGATACTGTCAGCACTATGCCTGATATAGACTAAGATTTTAAAAAAAATAAATATTTGCTTTGACTCACAGCTTTGGGAGCATTCATCCGTGTTCATTTAGTCCCATTGTTCCTGGGCCATAACAAGGTTGAATGCCATGGTTGGAAGCATGCGGAGAAGAGAGTAGTTACACCAGAAGCGATCAGGAGGCAGAAACAGAGAAAGAAAGCTGGTCATAATACGGCCCATTCAATAAAGCGCCCCCTAGACAACATAATTCCAACTGGGTCCCACCTCCTAAAGCTTCCGCTGACTTCTAAACAACCAAAACAGTCAGTATTGTATTGCCTCTACGACCTCTTTTTCATAATTTTTTTTTTTTTTTGGTTTTTCGAGACAGGGTTTCTCTGTGGCTTTGGAGCCTGCACTGGAACTAGCTCTTGTAGACCAGGCTGGTCTCGAACTCACAGAGATCCGCCTGCCTCTGCCTCCCAAGAGCTGGGATTAAAGGCGTGCGCCACCAGCGCCCGGCTTTCATAATATTTTTAATGTTATAATATGATTGCATGATTCCTCCCTTCTTTTTCCTCCCAGTAAATGCTCCCATGTCCCTCCTTTGTTCTCTCTCAAGTTCATGTCTTCCTTTTCTTTATTTGCATAATGGACACCAAACGGAGAGTTCAGGTGAGGTTTCACTTGATTGATGTCAAGGGTTGATGTGATTGTCAAATGCATCTATTTTTAAATGTCTTGTAAAATCCAAGCATGTTTCCAGGGATGCTCTGTGTATGTGTATGAATATGAGTACGTTTATGGTGAACTATTATTTTTAGGATGACTGGAAGACATTCTAAGCTTTCTTGGCAGACAGTAGCTTATTTCTACATGCTGTGTATTTATTTGGTTCATTCGGCACTACACAATCACTGCTTCAGCTGATAACAGAAAAAGAAGTTCTAGAGTAAAAAAATATGAGCACTTCCCTATCATATTATTTTAAAAGATTGGAAAGAAAATCAAGAGGAAGTAAAATGCCCCAATCAGGGATAAAATAATATAGGAAATACACACGCTCTGAGAGGATTTTAGAGTTGGCAATTTCAGCTCGAGGGCCGTGCGTATATTTGGTGTCATTTTTATACCAGCCGCTAGGACTCACTCCTAATTCAGTTTCTTAACTGGTGGTGCCAGGCTATGCAAATGCCCCACGCTGAGTCTTTTTATACCTCAACGTGCACCAATTCTTGGCAACATCAGTTACAGGTAGCACCAATCTACGTCTATGATGAGAAAGCTGCTCTCGGGTGTTGGCTCACACAAATTCTCCCCAGCTTCTTAGGTAAGGAAATCCTAGGACAGGATTACTCTGCTGCAAATGATGAGTTGACTATAATTCTGAAATCCTAAACTCAAGATTAAATGGGCCAACATGCAGAGCAGTGTGTCTGTACCTAGTTTCTTTCTATTTTCTCTCTATGTGGTCCTATAGTGATTACCTTCTAGCAAAATATTGGACCTACAATATTTTTTAATGGATATTAGTATATCTATTAGTTATAGAAGTTGTCTTAGTTCTTCTATTGATGTGAAATGACACCATGAGCATGGAAAACAGAAACCCCGCCTCCGTAGTGACACACTTCCTCCAACAAGGCCACACCTACTCCAACAAAGCCACACCCACACCAACAAGGCCACATCCTTTGATAGTGCCACTCTCTGTGAGTTTATGGGGGCCAAATACATTGAAACTACTACAGAAGTATTTGATTAATTGCTGATTTTCACACAACATTCAATGATGAATTTCGTTAGAATTTGAGAATTGTTCTTAGTACCAGGGTATTTATTTATTGTTTTCTCCATTGGTTTGGTTTCCGGAGACATGTTATTTTTAAATGATATTTCTTAATCGGACTATTAGTTATATTTAATTTCTCATTATATATACATGTATAATATGTTCACCTTAAGGTATCATCATAGTCAATTTATATCGATATCAGAAGACTAAAACCTACTTTTGGCAGGTTAATAAAATAAAAAATATTGAACCTTTCTGTATAATCAACAAGGTACCAGGAGTTCACAATAAAAAATTTAAAAAATATTGTCATTTGTAGCAACTGAGATAATTCCATAGACTGCCAAAAATACTGATATATTTTCTGCTTCATAGTCTAAGTAAGGTGTGCTTTATAAAACAAATTGAGTAAAAATAATTTTCTTCTTAATTAATGTTCATTTATAGTAATTCAATTATAGTACTTATGGTCTTGGCACACAGGACTCTAACCATCTCATTTATTCCAACTTCACTGTCTTCTTCTCCACTCATATACTATGACCCCACCAAAGCCAGCTTTTCCTGGGTACCATAACTACTTCTAATTTTGTGTCTACAATTGCTATTATATTTGCTTAGAGGGCTTTTCTCTCTCTTACTTCTATTATTAGAAATTTCTTGTTTTCCCCTATAATGTATAGTTTGCTATTCCCTTCTCTGATAGTCTCTTTGCATCCTTCAGAAAAAAAGAGAGAGGGGGAATAAAAAGGAGAAAGAAGGAAAAAGAGAAGAGGGAGGGAGAGAGGAAGGTATGGAGAGAGAAAGAAAAAGAGAGAGAGAGAGAGAGATGCAAGAAAGGAGAAAGTGGTACCCAGTGTTTCAGATGATTAAATATATCTTAGCTTGGTCTTTGTTTGACTCATTTGTCCTGAAGTTCGCAGCCTCTGAAACACCTTGTCTTCACGGAGTACGTTCACCTGTCTGCGGTGTGAATGGGAAAACATACTGAAGACGCTAGAAGCATCATTACTGAGTGTAAAGAGATAATTCTAAGTTCAGTAGAAAATAAAGTTACAGAGATGATAGATAGATAGATAGATAGATAGATAGATAGATAGATAGATAGATAGATAGATAGATGGATGGATGGGTGGGTGGGTGGGTGGGTGGGTGGGTGGGTGGGTGGGTGGGTGGATAGATAGATAGATAGATAGATAGATAGATACTTAGATTCTCTGACTTTCTGAGAGCACAAGGAACTAGTAGCAGAATTAAATTGTATCTATGTCATTGTATAATTCATTCTCATATATGAGAGTTAGGGTGCTTGAATTTAAAAAGCAAAAAGACCCTGAAGTTTGTAACTTCATTGTCTTTCATTGTAGTAAGCTTGGCAAAATTGCTTTAATATGTTTAAAAAGTCCCAGATGATTATCTATAAGGATTTTAATCCAAGTTAGGAAAAGATGTGAAACTCAATAATATGAACTGTGGAAAAACTAAGCATATAACTGCAAGACTGATAATTTTATCAAATTTTGATAAAATATACTAATATCAATCAAAATTTCATTCCCCTTTCCCATGCAAAACCCAACAAAAGAAAAATCCCTCGTTTGTCATAAGAGAACTAAATTTAAAAAATTGCTAACTTCAATTAATTTTAGGTTTCTGTTAAAATAGAAATTTGTTCCTTACACTGTGAATTGGAAAATCTTATCATGGAGACACAATTGGTAAGGGCTCGTGTTACAATATAGCATGGTGAAATGGCTGCCCTTGCAAGCTCAGGTCCCTTATTTCCGCCCTTCTCACTTCATCAAACTCCAGTTACTTCCCAAATACTGTCTTCCAGGCTTTCAAAATTAACTAATATATGTATTTGGAGGTTAAATTTAAAGCAGTAACTTTGAGGGATCATTCTCAAATTATGACAGAGATTCTTTCGCCCTAAGCCAGCTCTTTGTGGAACAAAGAGACTCAAGTTATTTGCAAATGGTTCATCTGCTCTGTCCTGTCTCTGCACATTCTCCTTAGTCTTTATTAGTCTTCTGGGCTTCCAATAATTCCCCTCTTGATCCCTGCCACCTCTATGCTCAGAATTAACTTCAGTACCAATTGTGGGTATTTTTTTTAAGCACATACATTCATTGTCTCAATTACTAGCCACAATCAAAACTCAACTAATCTTTAGCTTTTATGATAATACTCAACCCTGCTTAGGTCATAGGAAAAGTAAAACATAAGGCAAGGCAATTATTGCCATCAATATTTTACAGCATAAATATGTATACATACATAGACATATAAAACATATATATTTTATATAAGCATATAAGTATGCATATTTATATGTTTTTAAATATTAATGGCAGTAATTGCTTTTACATATATGTTTTTAAATATTACATATGTGTGTTGTATGTTACAAATATATAATTTGTGAATATCCATTTATAGATATTTCTGTATAATATGCAATGCATACCTTAGCATGCATATGAAGAACCTGATCCTGGAGATGTATTGACAGCTTCATAAGTTTTAGTAGGTGATTTGATTTTGAAGCTAAAATATAAGTAGTGGTTTGGCTATAATTGAGCCCATTTTAAAATTGCAGAAAACAAGAATAAAGTTGAACAAATGTATACAAGACAAATTTTCATCACTAGACACATAATGAGACAGTAAAGCCACGGTGTTTCAAAGCTAGAAAAAAAAAATACATAAGTCATGTTAGAAGGCAGATTTTTTTTTCCTCTGAGGGATGATAAACACTTAAGCATAGACATGACTAAAGTCACTGTCAGTTGATAAAAATAAGTCAACATCAGTATCTAAGTCATTAAGAATAATGACATTCAATATAGAGATGATGATGATAGAAAAATGAAACCAAATATTTATCACACCGCCCAAACTGATACTAAATGTTTATTACAAAGATTGCCCTCGTAATATAAATAGGACAAACAAATAGCTGTGGGAAAATGAAGAGGAGGACAAACCATTTCACTCTTTCCCAAACAGAAGCATTCCATCATGACAGAGACTGCTATCCACCCTAAGGACCATAGCAAAGAGATTGAGATGTGCTGTTTATGCTATCACCATGGGAACCTTTCTCAACCAACTTCATTGTGTTCTGACACCCTTCTTCACACCCTAGATGGAGTTCGAAAATCCAGTCTTTCGAAATAATGCTGACATACTCCTTGTCGCCTCAGTCGAGAACGTAACCTTATTTTTTTTAAATTGGTCAGTATTTTGACGTGGGATTCCCCTCTGTATGCTATGAACATGTTTTATTACAATTGGTTAATAAAGAAGCTGCTTTGGCCTATAGCAGGGCAGAATATAGCCAGGCTGGAAGAGATACACAGAGAGAGTAGGCAGAGTCAGGGAGACACCAGACACCATGTATCTTCCGAAGGAGACAGATGCCTCAGAACCTAGCCACATGGTGATTCACAAATGAATAGAAATGGGTTAATTTAAGATGTAAGAGTTAGCTAGAAATATGCATAAGCTATTGGCCAAGCAGTGCTGTAATTAATATAGTTTCTGTGTGATTATTCAGGTCTGAGTGGCCAGGAAATGAATGAGCAGTCCCCCCCTACAGTATGTGAACTATATTCCATAGTACCTATTTTCTTCAAGGTACGTTTTGATTGTTTTTCTAATATTTTAATATGTATTTTGGGTTGAATATCAGGGAAGCTAGGAGTTGCCTAGAAAGAAATGAATAATACTGAATTGTCACTTTTCCTAAGACTTTTCAATTTAAATTTAGTGATACAAACCTCTTCGCCTGTTTCAGAAAATGGCTTCTGAATTTAAAATCTCCTTTTCACGTTCCCAAGTTCAAATAGTTATCCTTGGATGGAAACATTTGTCTGTTCATTCTCTGTGCCTTCGAAACTGAGACAGTACACTGGAATTCTCTGCTTTCCAAGAGCAGTCCGCATGTCCACGTTTCAGTCATGTGACCTTACTCCTATCTCAGTTTCACGCTCAGAAATGTCTTGTGGGAACTGGAGAGGTGGCTCAGCAGTTAAGAACCCTTGTTGTTGCAGAGATCCTGGGCTTGGTTCCCCACACCCACATCGTGGGAATCGTCTGTAACTGTTGTTCCAGGGGTCGGATACCCACGTTGACTCCCACAGTCACCAAACATATACAAGGAGTATATAGCTCTATGTGTATGTCATCTTTCATGGTCTCCTGTTTTCCTTCCATCCTCCTTTCCTTTCTTTTTTTTATTTTTTTTATTTTTTATTTTTTTATTGTTAAAAGAAAAATTTACATTTACTCCCCTTGTTCCCGGCCCTCCCGCTCCCCACTACCCCACCGCCCTCCTCCTGGTTCCTTAAGATGGTGCAGGATACCCTGCCCTATGGGAAGCCGAAGGCCCTCCCCCCTCCATCTCGGTCTAAGAAGATGTGCATCCATATAGAATAAGTTCCCAAATAGTCAATACATGCAGAAGAGATAGGTCCCAGTGCCATTATCGTTGGCTTCTCAGTCAGTCCCCACTGGCAGTCACATTCATAGAGTCCGATTAGGTCATATGCTCATTCAGTCCTGGTCCAGCTGGATTTGATGAGCTCCCAATAGATCGAGCACACTGTCTCTGTTGATGGGCCATTCCCTCACGGTCCTGACTTCCTTGCTCATTTTCTCCCTCCTTCTGCTCTTCCACTGGACCTTGGTAGCTCAATCCCTTGTTCTGATGTGAATGTGGGTCTCTGGCTCTATCTCCATCCATCATGCGAAATTTCTATGGTGACGATTAAGATATTCAACGAAGTAACTATGGGACAAGTTCAGTTCAGGCACCCACTCCTCTGCTGCCCAAGTACCTAGCTGGGATCTCCTTATGAATGCCTGGGATCCCCTCAAGAGACAAGTCCCTAAATGACTCCTCTGCTGAGCCAGGAACTCCCTTAGTGACTGAAGTATGAATCTAGCAGGAAACACTGTTCTGACTATTACGATGTTTTCATTTGCAGTAAAAAGCTCAAAATTCCACACAGCCCAGAGACTCACTGCTGAGGGGTAGGCAGCGTCTGGGGGCTGGGAGGACTCATTGCCTTCGCCTCCACGAACACATGTGCATTCCCTTTCTTCTTCAGAGATTTGCCAGAAGGAAAAGTAGCAGACCAAATCACACGTCCCTTCGATTGAAGATTTATTCTGTATAATTCATGGGGCACTTGTCGCAGCCCGAAGCGCATCTGTCAGTAATGACAGCACCCCAGATGCCTGTGCTCTGTGATATCATGATCCTGGCATCTAAATTATGAAAAAAATCCTGGAAGGGCATTTTATGTACAGGAAACAGCATGGATAAAGGCATGAAAGTGAACAATAATCAATTATGTAGTGTTTACCAATTGTCAGGCAATGGTCTAAGTGTGGACCATAAATTATCGAGTTAATCATCCTAACGTTACCTAACAGAGGTGCAGAGAGGCTGTGTGACCCTCTCCAAATTCGAGCGGCCAACAGACAGCAAAGTCAGGCTCGAGCCAGGTACTCAAGAGCACTCAGGACACATTTAACCCTACACGGAAAATGACCGATGGAGAGATCATTAAAACCAGCGTCTAGAGTTGAGAGGTGTTGGGTTGAATGACATATATCTTCACTAAAGGGGAGAGAAAAACAAAGGGCTTTGGAGAAGAATCAAAACAATTTCAGAAACGCTAACTATGGGTTTCTACAGCATACGTAACTAGGAAAAGCCAATAAATAATGGAAAATAAAGTTATGAATTCTAGGACACTAAGTCTGGGGATAATACTGTGGGAGTCAGATACGGCATATAAAAGGCCATGAAGAGGAGAAAATGGTTTAAAAGGTGTCTGTGGAGCAGAAAGATGACCCCCTACAGGCAGAGACCCCTGAGGAGAAATGCTGCATGTTAGGGGGATGGAGGAAGAGGATCCAGGAAGACAATGAGTCATTTCAACATGAGAAGAAAAAAAACCTTAGTGTTGTAGAATTGGATGCTTTCTTTTTACCTTATGGTCTATAACTTCCCTAGAAATGTTTGTAGACAATCAACATTTGAAACTATGTTATCACTCAGCAGAATATGCATGCAGTGTTAATTACAAGCTGCAAAGGAATATGTCAACTTGTAAACACATTATCGTCTATGGGACTTACTCTTGATTATATCTTCTTCTGAGTAAGTAAGGGCAGATGTTTCCTCTCACGCTTCAGATCCCCTAGCATTATTGATTTTTTTTATAGATTTAAAAAAGATGTTATACTAACTCTGAATAGAACACTATGTGAAATTTCCTTCCATCATCTTTCTTTGTCTGGAAATGTCTTATCTTATCACAGCTTCTCATACTTTTGAGCATCTAGAAAAATAGTCATAAACTTTGCCAGCCTGTGTTTCAAGTCAGGAAATGACTATATTACTGGCCAATGACTTGCCAGGGTCGCCTGGAGAATCTTACCGCTTTTTAGAATCATCTGTTCCTCCTTGTATATATCCTAAATGAAGTTCATTCAGGAGATATTATGCAAATGAAACCAAAAATTCACACATGACAAGAAATCTATTTCCAGTTCTCAGGGGGCTTCAAAAAGATTTGCTGCTGCTGGATACATTTGAAATTTGGTAATTCAGTCCATGTTAATCCGGCCATCATTTCGTCCACCAGATTCCGTTATACCCTCTGCCCCACTGCCCCTTCCCGTATCAAACGCCTTGCGGCTTATTGAGTGCGAGACATGAGTTGGTAAACTGGCCTGGGAGGCACTGAACAGCCTAAAAGATGGGTAGAGATCTTCAAAGAACTAATGATTTATCTTTTGTCTTTCAAAGTGCTGAACTAGCTTCTCTCTTCTCTGTTTATTCAGTTCTGTTAACTTTCTGATTATCTTGTGGCCAATATCTGTCCATTATCTGTTCTTGGTTGTTTTTACTCTTTGGTATTTTGGGGGCCCGGCATCCAGCTCCAAATAAATCACACATGGAGGCTTACTGTTATTTATGAACGCACAGCTCTAGCTTGGCTTGTTGCTATCCCATCTGCCTTGTGATTCTAGGCATTTTTCTTTTCTTACCTATGTCATCTTCAAGCTCCATGGCTGGCTGTGTGTCTGTGTGTCTGTGTGTCTGGGTGTCTGTGTGTCTGGGTGGCTGTGTGGCTGTGTGGCTGTGTGGCTAGGTGGCTGTGTGGCTGTGTGTCTGGGTGGCTGTGTGTCTGGGTGGCTGTGTGGCTGTGTGGCTGTGTGTCTGGGTGGCTGTGTGGCTAGGTGGCTGTGTGGCTAGGTGGCTGTGTGGCTGGGTGGCTGTGTGGCTGGGTGGCTGTGTGGCTGGGTGGCTGTGTGGCTGGGTGGCTGTGTGGCTGTGTGGCTGTGTGGCTGAGTGGCTGTGTGGCTAGGTGGCTGTGTGGCTAGGTGGCTGTGTGGCTAGGT